>OX456523.1:91037111-91248607 GCA_949748255.1 Eustalomyia histrio
GAAAAATAAAATATATAAATCTAATTTAGTTTATAAAATACCTTCTAGTGGAAATGATAGTGAGAATTGTAGTAAAGTATATGTAGGTACAACAAATCTGATCAGAAATACAGGAACACTACTTCTACACAAAAAACAGCATTATCATTACACTGCAATAACTCTAATCATTATCCTGATTTTGATAATACGACAATTTTGAACATAGAGGATAATTACAGACGTAGATATATGTTAGAAATGTTAGAGATAATGAAAATACCATCTACACAACGCATTTACTGTAAAACAGATGTAGCGAATATAGCCCACAATTATAGACATTAAGTAAATAAAAACTAAGCTTATTATTATAATGTTAAACAATATATATATTTCAAAATAGGTTTTTTGTTCTATGTAATATTTTTATTTTAAATATTTATAAAAACATTTTTGTTTCCTTATCTTTTTTAAATTTAAAATATTTTTATTTCCTTTTTTAAAAAAGTTTTATATATATATAAGTTTTAATTGTCAAAAAATTAAATTATTTCCCTGAAGAAGTCACAAAATGTGGAGACGAAATATCGGAAAATAGATAATCATGATTATTTTTATACAAACAAGATCTCAAGCTCAATTTAAAAGAATAATATAATATTCAAGATCAAATAAAAGGAAATAAATTTAAAGTTTTCATTATTATTTAAACCCAATACTGAGTAGTTGTAAATAAGGGTAGTCGAGCTGTAAATCAACCTTCAATTACTCCTTTTTTAGAAAACGGATTTTAAACACATGAAAGTGTATTTTTAGTTGTTTTTACCCAAATAATATTACTCGTATGAGTGTGGCAATAATTATGTACATAGGTGTCGTCTTGGAAGGCTAAGTACATATAGGGAATCGGACTTGAAAAATATCAATTCGTCTTGCAAAGAAAATCAATTGAAATTGCAAAAAAAAAACCTATTGCATATATACTAATAAATTGTATTTTTAAAGCCCCCCCCCCCCCCCCCCTGGGAACCCCACACTGTGCTTTGTTCCCAAATAACGAGTGAACAAAACTATAAGGAGATATCGTAGCTTACTGAAATATGGTACGCGATTTTAGTTTGAATTAATTAGAAGATAAACGAAAGTTTAGGAAAATTGGTGCAAGGACACGCCTACCTCTCATATATCCTGAAGTTAAAAAATGTAATAACATCTTCAAATTTGGACAGAACATAACGAAAATTGATAATTGTTATTAAATAATTATTAACGTGCCTGCCAATTTTCTTTTTTTAATCGGGGCAAGGCTTCCCTTACCTGTCATATATCCTTTCAAAAAAAAATGCTATAAAGCAGGGACTGAAACCGAACCCAAACGGGTTTAGGTTCGCTGTTTTTAAAAACTTTGAACCCGAACCCGCTGAACCCAAAAATTTAACCAGGTTCGTGTTCAAAAATATAAAAAAATATTCTTGCTGTTCATGGCATTCCAGTTTGCATTGCTCGACACTATATCTAGTCCTTTTAAGCAAATACTTGATCAATGCAGAGCTATTTGCAAAAAACTGGGAACACCTAAAATTTCTTCTTTAGCTAAAAAGCTAAACTTAAAAAAGCCCTACAAGACTGTCAACCAAGATGGAATTATAGTTATGACATGTTTCAAGCCTTATTGGAATACGGAAGTTTTTGTTTAGAATTACTGGATGCTGCATTAACTATGAATGATAATATTTGGAATATTTGTGAAGAATTCGTAGAAATTTTTGTACCTATTAAAAAATTAACGCTGAAAATACAAGAAAAACGCCTAAATTTTTATTGAAAAATAAATTAATTTCCTTAATAAAACATATGTATGTACTTTATTCAGGGTTTCGAAAAATACACACACTGTATAAAAAACTCGTACATAAATGTAAACAAACACAGCTCAAAGCAACGTATACATACATTCCATAAGTCATTATACCATTATGCACAAAGCAATGACCTGTACTTGCTCGGCAATAACTACGCAGTGCGTTTGAGTGACGAATTTAACATGGGGTTGACATTGGAAGTATACAATCGCCACCCTCTCGCTTACATTCTGTTGGCGAAAACAGTGACGAATATTCATTATAGTTTTCATTGAGAAAATTACTATGATAAAAAGAACATTGAAGCCTGGTAAACTACCACGTTGCTGTTAAATAATGAACGGTTTCGTTAACGTTGGATAATGAACTACTTCGTAAATGCTCAGTAATGATATATTAAAAATGTCTAATGGTTTATGGTTTTGTATAATGTTGTATTTTTTTTAATTCACAGCGTTTAACACGATTACAGTCTCTTAATTCTTATAAAACTAACATTAAAAATAGAACAAAAACTTTAACTCACATAAAAAAACAATATCATAAAGCTAAATATAACAAACAAAAGAAAGCAAAAGAAAAGTTAAATTTATATGAAAACAAAAAAAAAAATCACATTAATTCACATCAACAGTTAAACTTAATACTACAAATAACAAACAAAAAGCTTAAAATTTATATGTCGTCATTCTCTCTCTCAGCTTTCCTCTCCAGCGACATGTTTTTGAATATGCGCCTCTTCCGCATTTGAAGTGCTTTTCGGATGTGTTCATCCGCTGGCCCAACACTGTTAATATTGGTCATTGAGACCGCTTCTGAAATGGTTAAAAATTTTGTCAATTTACATTCAGTGAAAATATTAAGTGTTTTTTACCTGAAAGTACTGAAAAAAAATTTGTGTTCTTTAAAGCTATTCTTCCCTTAAACACCATCGACGTTGTAGGCCATAATGACATCGTCACCCAAAATACGTCTTAAACACCGGCAGGTTCAAGTATGCCCCTCGTTGCTTTAATCTAAAAATATAATTGGGAACATTACTTATATCTACTTAAATATTGAAAGAACAAATAAATCTTACATATTGTTTCTTGTTGTCCGGATTGATTCGATTATCGAACTGATTCGATTCTTCACACCATATTGGAAAACTATCTGCAAGTGAGTCGTCATCATTAGATTGCCGTTAACATTTGGTTGTTAAGACCTTGTTTTCTGCCAGGGCTTTATTTATATAAAACACATAATACCAATTTGTCAACCCCCTAATGACGGCAACGCTTTGTATGAAATGAAGACTCACCGAACACATCACTGAGGTTAGCGTTTAGCGACAAGCACAAATAATTGGTAGTGTTTGACTTAGGAAATACATATGTTGCCAGCCAGACGCTCACGCTGACGCTTTGGCTGTGCTTAGGCTAGAAAACTATTGTACACATTTTTCTTTTAAACGTAAACAATAGAATATGACAGAAAAAGAATTTTGCTCGCTTGCTTATGTACGATCAACGAATTCATATAATATATTGGTACACCAAGTAGGTACTGGCAATTGTGAGTGACGAATTTATTATAAAAAAAACGTCAATAACAGTTTTTCCGAACAAGCGGGATACTTTAGAAAAAGCTATGTATAATAATCTTTTCTTAAGCATTGTTAAATACTGCTTGTGAATTCACATTTTATAAACATTATAATAAACGAAATTAAGAAAAGCTTAAAACACACTATTTATATAAGCTTATTCTCAAGTTGTATTGCAGTTTAATTGCTATGTATATGGTATATTGGGATAGAACTCAAGCATGTGTGTGTATTATATTAATATTTGCATGTATACACGACATGTATAGTTCAACAATTGTTTGATTGGAAAATACTTCAACCAAGGACCCTTGAAACCAGGATGAACAAACTACAAAATTTTTAGCCACCCATGATGCCATGAAGCCACGATGCCAAATGATGTGACTACAAAAATTCTTAGCCGAGACCACAACATTCTTAGCCGATTTCAGAAAAACTTAGCCTCTAGCAAGGGTTGTAGCGCAAGTTCAGTGATTGAGATGTGAATACATACATATATGTTTGAATTGTTACAACCCTTGCTAGCGGCTAAGTTTTTCTGAAAATCGGCTAAGCATGTTGTGGTCTCGGCTATGAATTTTTGTAGTCGCATCATTTGGCATCATGGCATCATGGGTGGCTAAATATTTGGTAGTTTGTTCATCCTGGTTTCAAGGGTCCTTGCTTCAACCACACACGTTCGAGTGTAGGTATAACTTGAGTTCGTGAACTTGTACGAGTACAGCTAAAAAAATATTACATGTACGATAGACATTATCCATTCGTGATCGGAAAAATGTGATACATGTAAATAATTGTTTCAACCAAATTTATTTAAAAAAAAAATAATTTATTAGCAATTATACGGAATTTATTAATCCTAGAACACTAAAATAAAGGTTGATATATGGTTTTATATCGAATGTAAATCAAACAAAAAAAATTTTTTTTTTTTAATTATTCATTACAATAATATATTTGTTTAAAATACTTTTGAGATCAGTTGTTGAAAATAATAAAAAAGATAACAAAACCAAAAAATAAGAGAATTCATTATAAACAATAAAAAAATAAATTATGTAAAAATTAAGGTTTTTGATTTTACCTTTGGTCATCCGATTTTGATTATACTTTGCACACGGAAACTCTATGCTGACAATTAAAAATCTGCATATTAATTTATTCGAAATTAAAAACTAACGGGTTTATTCGCCATATTATTTATTTATTTTATTTATTAATCATATAATAACAAATTATATGTTAATACCCCAACCGAGCACTAGCAACAAAGGCCTTCGGCTCGTTGTAGCGAAAACAGACCAGAGCCACTGGTGGGAATTGAACCCACGACCCCCGCACTGATAAGCTAGCACGCTACCAACTAGCCTACCGGGGCGCTCATTCGCCATATTGTTAAAAAAAAATTAAAATGTGTGTAAATTTAATTCATATATTTTATCCGATTGTCACCATTTAAAATGCATTAAAAAGGTTCATACCTCTTGTTTTATAATAAATAATTAAAAAAAAAAAAATAAATGTAAAAAAATAAAAAAAACGTCAACTAAAATACTACAATCGAATTCCTTTCAAATCGTCTGAATCAAAGCAAATGTTATATAGGCTTTAGAAAAAATGATAGACAATTTTAATTTCAATTTCTTTAAAAAACATTTCAACCTCCGTATACACAGACAAAAAATATAAGACGGTATATTGCCTTGGCTGGCATAGGTACCCCACTTTTGTATGAAATTAAAAAAAATATGTTTTATTACTTATACCAATAGTTAATATTTTACCTATTGGACTTGCTTTTTATACTATTGAAAATAGGCAACTGTTCGAAAATAATTGATCTTATTTTTTGCTATTTTAAAATGTCATTTAAAAATATTTTATTCTAGAAAAGGTACGTACATATACTATATGTAAAATTAAATTAAATAAAAATTTTTAATATATTTTTTATAAATTCACAGGATCTAAGGAATATAGTTGCAAGGAATATTTATAGCCATTTAATTCAGTTTTGGTGTCGTCAGTTATCGCCTTGGGAATTAATCATCGACGCAATTTGATTATCCTCACCCATTAAAGTGAAAATAATTAAGTTTGCTGAACTAACAACCTGATTATTCTGCCGCAGATTTGAAAAAGGAATCACCGTATTCGACGCAGATCTATTTAAATTTGCACCCCTACAACCTGATTATCCTGATTAAAACTTAAGCGTTTTGGTTTTCTAAATAATTTTATAATTTGCAGATGAAAGTTCATCAAAGAAATGTAAACATGTTCTATCAGGCGAAAAATATTACTAAGCCTTCAGAACTAAAAAATTTATTATTCTAATTTTGGAAGGTGTAGATCTGTGTATATAAAATGAATGTCTAAGAATTTTATTTTATATTTTTAATAATAAAAACAAACTAAACAAATCGCAAGTGTCTTTTTAATTAAATTGAGTTTGCAAATATTAGTAAAGCGCAATAATAAAAATTTTAATTTAACTAAAAACAACGGTTATTTTACGTAGATTCCACAATATTGCAAAGGCAATTTACCTTTTGAAAAGGGTAAAATACCCTAATACACAAGGCATTAAGCAAAACAATGTTGCATTTTTTCGAACATAGCAAATACCTATTTTTGTTTTTAATATTGCCGTAAAGCAGAGCAAACTCTATGTTGCCTATGAAAATAGGTTATATAACCCATAGTTTTTGGCAATATTACCTATAGTTTTTTTTTTTGTGTGCATGTATTTCGAGCTGACAAGAGATCTCATCACAACGCGAAGTTTTAGAAAAGCTATAGCCTCTAAGCAGAGCTTTAACAAAAAACCTATTAAAATATATTTTTCTCCTTAGCAATGAAACACGTGACTAGGTATATTCCTAACAAGCACTATGCCGTTACTTATGTTATATAATAATATAAAATTGCTTTAAATTCGAAAACTGTATTTTCTAAAAAACAGTTTCATTTAAAAATCTATGAAAAAAAAATATTAAAACTAAAAAATCACGGAATTTGGTTTCTAATTTGATGTATCAACAAATTTTGATGAAGTAGGAACTTCAGTAGAATTAATAATTCGCTTATTTAAATTCTTAATTGAACAAACACAGAAAAATCGGTGAGGATATGCGTGATTCTTATATCTTTTCTAATAGATAACCTCTTTAACTCTAAAGAATTAACCAGGAATTGAATGAGACAGGGAACAGCGTCAGTTCTATCAAACTTTGTATTTTTGAAGGCAGCTCTTGTTTATTTAGCATTTTTTTTTTATTCT
Organism: Eustalomyia histrio; assembly: GCA_949748255.1. Classification (NCBI taxonomy): domain Eukaryota; kingdom Metazoa; phylum Arthropoda; class Insecta; order Diptera; family Anthomyiidae; genus Eustalomyia; species Eustalomyia histrio. Next base: position 91,043,830 of record OX456523.1, read on the forward strand.
GGACAGTTTCATATAAAGAAAATAAAACCCAATTTTAATGACAAAATGTCCCACTTCGGTAAAACACTAACTATACTGCGTTTTTAAGGATTTACTTCCACATCTGATTTTTTCTTTTTAAAGAGTCGTCAAATTCCTCTGAAAATAACCAAAAATTATAAGGCATGATCCTTTAAAAAATCTTAGGATACTTTGAATTGGCGTAAACAAACACTAGAAACCAATGCAATAGACTTAACTTGATATTTCAGCAAAAAGCAGCTCTTTGTGTTCTTATTGATGAAATAAATACGTTTATTACGCATTAAACGATTAATTGCCAATTTTTCCGATAAATAGACTCGAATAACCGATTGACAAATTTTCTTAATTTTTGGAATAACCTAACCGACTAAACGGCAGGGTCGAATAATTGTGAACACTAGATTATATATAAAAAAGCATTTTGAATTAAAACTACATTAAAAAATGCAATTTTTGACATTTATTTTCTTCAATTATTTATTATAAAATGCAATTTAAATAGTGACAATTGGATAAATACTCATGAAAATATAAAAATTTAAATTTGGTTGAATCAATTATTTACATGTATCACATTTTTCCGATCGCGAATGGATTATGTACTTTTTTTAGCTTAACCCGTACAAGTACACGAACATTAATTATACTTACACTCAAACGTGTGTGGTTGAAGCATGATCCAATCAAACAATTGGTGAACTATACATGTCGTGTATGAAAGCAAATATTAAAATAATACACATCAGGGATGCAAAATGAGAATTTCAATTTCGTACAAAAGTGATTACCAAATAGTACTTTTTTGACCTCAATTGTACCATTTTTTTAGTATTTAAAAATAAAACACCAATTATAATTTTTTTTATGTATTTTTATTTTTAATAAACATAACAAAAAAAAAATACAGAAAATGCTGATGTACATTAAAAGAATATAATAAAAATATGTAAAATAAGGTACAAAAATCCATGAGATCAATATCATACTTAAGTAGATAACAAACTATTTGTTATTTTAAAATTATAGCAACAATAATTCGATAAATGCAACAAATCTTTTTTTGTGTGCAATTTTCTTAATTCCCTTTTTAAAGTTGCTTCCAAATTTATGTCTAGTTATACGGTAACTTTAATTGCACGAAAACTGAATGTGAATGATGCAACAAAATAAGAATGCATATTGAGTGTAAAAGAGAGATAACAGAAACATGCACGAACGACGAAAGCTGTGCCTTTTTTGTTACCCCGCTTGCTTCTCTATCCCGTTCGACAACAATTAAAAATTGTACGCAATAATTATATGCAACAAAGTCGCCGTCTAAATTGGCTCTAATATAAAAGATATTTACAAAGATGTGACAACAAAAATGAGTTGCCAAGAAAATACAGTTTGGTGCAAAAGTGAGCCAATGGTTAAAATAAAACGAGCATCCTTTGTTTTTTTATGGTATTTATTTAATAAATTAAAAACTATTTACTTAAACGAAAATATACATCATTAAAAAATAAAACAACTAAAACATAAACATGTTATCCAAACTTAAGTATCTAAAAACATAATACTTTGAAATTCAGGCCATTGGCTCACTTTTGCACCAAGGGTTTTCTAATCTAAATTTAATACTTTATCCAGTATCCCTTTGCTTTTTCCAACTGATTTATTCTCCTTAGTATAGATTCATATAGTTTCGATATATAATTCAAAGAAATTTTTGTCCATTCAGCCTGTACCCTCTCCCACAGCTCACTAATACTCTTTGGAGGCTGTTCGTGATCTGACAAACGACATTTCATGTAAACCCAAGCGTTTTCGAACGAGTTAAGATCGGGGCTTTGAGGTGGCCACTCCATGAGCCTAAACACCTGAGAACTAAGCCAATCCCTAACCATTTTCGCAGAATGTTTGGGGTCGTTGTCATGCTGAAAGATAACATTTTCAGGTCTATCTGGCAAGAGCTAAAGGAAAATTCTCTTGTAATATGCGAAGATAGTCCTCCTTTCGCCTAATACCTTCAACCCGTATAAGTGGGCCCACACCATATGGTGTTATACATCCCCAAACCATAAGACAACCACCTCGTGCTTTATGGTTTGAGTTACATGGGTTGGGTTTGGTGTGGTTGATGGCTTGGCCCAATACCAAACTTTTCCATCCGATTGGTATCTGTTGATTTTGGTCTCATCGGACCATATTATCTACAAAATAAAGAAAACTGCCACATATATGACAAAATAAGCTAGTAAAATAATCATACCTTATACCAATGAAAAACTGTCTAAAATTTATATTTTTTCAAAAATAATTTTCGCGCTTTTACGTTTTTTAGTGATACCCATCTAATCGAAATATATATGAACATACATGATCATACATGGGCATACATGGTCATATACGTCCATACATGATCTCATATATGACAATATATCTTCGGATCCGAAATTTGAGAGTATATGGTGATATATGTGCATATATTATCATACATGCTCATATATTATTCATGTATGCTCGTATATGATCATATACGTCCATATACCCTCAAATTTCGGATCCGAAGATATATGATCATATATGAGATCATGTATGGTCATATATTGAACAATGTATGGACGTATATGACCATGTATGCCCATGTATGATCATATACAGGCCCATGTATGATCATGTATGCTCATATATATTTCGATTTTTAGATGGGTAGTTTAGTTTTTGTATTTTACTTTTTAATACCAGCTTTGTAACTAACACTTTTGAGAGCCTTTGCGACTGTTCATCTGCTAACAATGACCGAACATTCAGAAACTGCATTTTTTTGCTCTTGATTTTACCCGAAGTGAAAAGACGTCCAATGGCTCTAGATTCAGTGTCACTGATTTTTTTAGTCTTCCAATTTTTCGTGTCGGATACTGATTTGGATTAATTTTTTTCTCACTTACAATAATACTTGCCACTGTTCGCTGACCCATTTTAAATAAATTGGCGATTTTACGTGTGGAATCACCAGCTTTTTCCAGCACCTCTTTTTTCACGCTGTTGGTTTCATCGAAATTTTTTTTATTATTTTTCACTTTATTATGTACAAAATTAAAAAAAAATCAAACTAATAATAAGTATAAACAATTTTAGTAGCCTTAATTTTGTATTATTTGTTGGTGCAAAAGTGAGAAAATTGCCTTGAGTTAAAAAGATCGATTTTTTCAAATGAAGAGAACGGATTTTGGGTAAGATTTCTTAAATTCTAAGATAACTATAAGTATGAAATCTAAATAAGGAAAAATTTTTGTTTTTGTAAAGCAAACAGAAAAATGAAGATTATTTACAAATATTTTACTAGCATTGGCTCACTTTTGCACCAAACTGTAAATAACGATAAACTGTAAATTGTACCAAATAAACCATGGGAGTACCATCGTACTTTTAAAACCCAAATCGTACCAAAAATGGTACAATTGTACCAACTTTCGCATCCCTGATACACACTCATGCTTGTGTTCTATATTTTTCAAAATTTAGATACATACATAATTGGTATGCAAATAAAGCAATGGGTATGTTGCTTTTGAACAGTACATTGTGTGTATTGTTTGTGTACTTTCTGAACTCTGACTTTATTTAAATGATGAACCCGAACCCTGGTTTCAGTCCCTGCTAAAGGGTTTCAGTCCCTTCTATAAAACGTTTTAAAGTTGACCGATTGCATTCAAACTTATCAAATTAATTTAAATAAATATAACAAATATGTGTACTAAAATTCGTTGAATTCGGTTTTGGAACCAAAAAGTCATTAGTAAAGGGTGGTACTAGAGTATTAAAAAAACCGGCCTTTTGAAAAAACCGGTTTCGGTTTTCTTCGGAAAATAGAATTTTGAAAAAACCGGTTTCGGTTTTTGCAGAAAAAACCGGTCAACCGGTTTTTGCAGAAAAAACCGGTCAACCGGTTTTTTCGTTTTTTTTTAATTTGAATTAAAAGCTTATATAAATGTTTCGTTTTAAGACGATTTTTTTTGTTTGCTTTTGATAAAGCTAGAAGTGGAAAATGCTCTTTCACTAATGGTAGATGTTGGACAAATATTCAATAAACAGTTATATAAATTTTCCAACTTTTCAGTTCTTTTGTCGTATTTATCAAGATATATGAAATCATCATATAATGATGAATGATTTTGTACAGTCTCTTTTTTAGGATTTTGAATACTGTTTATTGTGTTATTTAGATCAGAAATTAAACTATTTGAATTTGGAATATCCAAAGTTAAGTCTTCATCGGAATCTATCAGACTTAAATCTAAATCTTCATAACCAAACAAACGATTAACCAGTTGGTGATGTAATTAAATAAACCGGTTAACCGAACAGAAAAGACCGATTTTCGGTTTTCTTCGAATTTATAAAATATTCGAAACCGATCGGTTTTTAAAAATAAAGAAACCGGTTGACCGGTTTTCGGTTTTTGAATACTCTAGATGTTACAACCATAATGCACAATCTTAATTGTGAGTCACATCTTAACGTCAAGTTTTTGCCCAACTTAATTTGACATTTCTTTGTTTCAGTGTTTGACAAATTCAAACAAGGAGAGTTACACAATTGAACAGAGCGCTAAGATTGTTGAAGACTTTTACGAAAATGGGCGTTCAAATCAAAATGCATTTCGTGCACATCGTGATTTTTTTGGTCAGCATAATCGACCAAATATGTTCACAATCAGGTCTGTAGGAAATGTGAAAACACCTCTGCATGCTCGCCCAGTTCGTTCTGCGGAAAACATTGCTGTTGTTCGCAATAGTGTGGCATGAGGTCGGCCCGCTATTGCGAAATGATAACGGACTTCTTGTGGCCAGAAATTGAGGATATGCACCTGGACGATATATGGTTTCAACAGGATGGTGCCACTTGCTACACAGCCAACGAAACAATATTTCTTTTACGCGAGAAATTTAATGGCCGTGTTATCTCACGTCGTGGCGATGTTAATTTGCCGCCACGATTATGACACCGTTAGACTTCTTTCTTTGGTGATATTTAAAAGAAAAAGTGAACGTCAATAACCCAAGAGCAATTCAAGAGTTAAAGGATGAGATAATTCGGCACATTAACGACATTGAACCTCAATTATTTATCAGAGTTATTGAAAATATGGACTATCGGGTAGAGGTATGCCACCGAAGCCGTGGTGAGCATTTGGCCGATATTTTGTTTCACACATAATTGTCATAAATCGTTCTACCATAATATAAAATATTAAGAAAATTCTCCGAAAACTTTTTGTTTTATTTACAATCAACTTCGTGCATTATGGTTGGACCACCCTTTACATCCGTTTTTATTACAAACAATACCCCCCAAAATAATGTAATATTTTTAAATAGCGTTATCCCTAAAATACTATTACTTTGCAGTCATTGAAAATTATTTTTAACACTAAAGTTAAATAAATTTGCTTTTTATTACCCTTAAAATAATGAAGTTATCAAAAATTCGTTATCGAAAGACAGAACCAGGCATTACTTCGAATATCACGCATGTTAGAAATCAGATATTTAATTTTATGAAACTATGTCGCTCGCATACCTAACTTAATAAATTTTAATAACGGTAAATAAAATGTTAAATAATAAAACAAAACAAGTACTGTCAGAGATGGAACTTTTTAAATAATACTTAATTATGTTGAGTAGATCATTTTTGTAAACAAACTTATGGTCCAGCACGTCTGAGTTTTTTTTTACAGTGGGAAAAAGTTTTCATTTTTTGGTCGAAGGGAGCATTATACTATATGAAAAAAATGCTGTAAATTAATGTCTGAGAAAATTCTTATGGTCAGAGTTGTATTGTGGAATTGTATGAGGATTATTTTTGTGGAAGATCTTAACCCTCTAACTGGTCTCTTTATGGGTCAATTTGACCCTTTTTTCGAGAAAATCAAAAAATATCCTTTAAAAAAGGACATTTAAGGATAAAAATATTCTACGAAAATGTTTGCCGGACAATTTCAGTGGGGGTCACCAAAGACAAAATTTTTGTAAATAAAGCTCTTTACGATTTATTGGCAAAATTATACGCCAACTTCTATAAAAAAATTATAATTTTGTTTTAATAGTGGTTTATTATAGTATGTACATATTTATTTTTTTGCTTCAAATTTTCGAGTAAAAGGGAATTGGGAAATAGCAGTAGTATGACAATGGATTAAAGATTAAACTTAATATGCTTTCCTGTATTTAGCTTGACGTGAATGTTCCGATGGGTCAAGGTTTCTGTACAAGCCCCATACGTATTCAGCAAGCATTACACTTTGGGATTTCCCTTTGAATCTTTCTTCCAATACCTTTATATCCTGATGAAACCTTTCACTGTGTTCATCTGAAACCGCTCCAAGGTTTTCTTTAAAAAAATTGAGATGAGAGTGCAGAAAATGCAGCTTTAGTGACATCTTAACGCCAATATTGTTAAAACCGATTAGCATACTTTCAATATTTTCTGCATAGTTTTGTGCATTTGAGTTTCCAAGGAATTCTGATATAACCAGCTGCATAAAGTCAAATGCTGTCTTTTGCATATCCGACAGATGACCATAAAATTCTTTATCTTGTAATAATTTTCTTATATCGGGTCCAACGAGCATTCCTAGAAAAGGTAATTTACATTAAATGAAATAAATTATTTCTTAAAACCGTATTTTACCTTCTTTTAATTTTGCTGCAGATAATCTGGGGAAAATTGTTTGAATGCGTTTGAAAGCATTTCCTTGTGTATTTAAGCTTTTAATAAAATTTTTCACCACGCCCAACTTAATATGCAGCGGTGGAAGTATGACCTTATCTTTTGGGACAAGGGATTCATGGATTACATTTAAGTCACCAATAATATTTTCTTTACGTTCTTTAAAATATTTAATATGATAATGGCTGCTGGTAGCACGTAAATCCCATTTACAATTAAAGCACATATATTTTGTGTATCCTGTTTGCATTCCAGTCAATATTGCAATCATTTTGAAGTCTGCGCATACTTCCATTTATATTTAATATTTAATTTTATTTAAGAGATTTGAAATATTTGCATATGTTTCCTCCTTTTTTGTAGAATACGCAACCGGTATTGATGGATGATGATTTCCATTGTGCAGTAAAACTGCTTTTAAGCTTTGTTTTGAACTATCTATAAATATTCGCCAAGCGGAAGAGTCCAGTGGAAGCTTTAGATATTTTAGAACCTCTTCAATACTGCAACAGTATACAAGTTCTTCTGATTTTTTAAAATAACTTTCGAGATCGGCGTGTCTTTTTCTTGGAAATGTAACTTTTACATCGGCTTTTATCAAATTCCTGTTTTTCAATCTGGAACATAATATTTCAGCTTTCTCTTTTGTTAGTCCTAAATCTCTTACAAGATCTTCAAAATAAGCTTGGTCTATCAAATTAGGACATATGTTTAAACCATCAAGAGGCAAGTAACTTATATCTGATATGTTTTCAACCGCCGCTGTTATTTCTGTATTGGCGACTGTCATATTGGCCGAAAATGTATGTGTAGGCGGTTGAGGCACCGGAACACCTTCACAGCGCACTTCTGGTAAAATGACATTATTTGTTGCTTCGTATGTCATTATCGCGTAGTGCCTTTGGCTTCTACCAAATTTGTAATTTACGCAGAAATAGCATGTATCTGATTTGTGATCTTCAGGTTCAATCCATGTAATAGGCGCAGAAAATGGCAGCGCCTTAGTAACGCTTTTGTACCAGGTCAAAAGACCACTTTCGCAAGTAGTACATACGGTTTTTGGTATCCAAGCTTCAGATAAAAATCGTATTCCAAAGAAAAGAAAATATGGTTCTTCAATTGTAGGGAATATCTTTCTTCTGCTTTGATGGTGCGTAAAATGTCCACAAATAAAACAAAACCAATCTCTTAATTTGCAAACAGAATCCGCCATGCTTATTAAGCTTTAATTTTTCTTTTTATACCCTTCACCACAGGTGGAAGGGTATATATAAGTTTGTCATTCCGTTTGTAATTTCTACAATATTGATCTTAGACCCTATAAAGTATATATATTCTGGGTCCTTATGAAGAGCGAAGTTGATTTAACGATGTCCGTCTGTCCGTCTGTGTGTTGAAATGGGTTTTCCGAAGAACCCAGACATGATGAGGACTTGATTGTTTTTTATTTCTGTTACATGTGATCCATTTCTGTTTGCTATTAAAAATCAGACAGATCGGTTAATAAATGGCTGAGATATTAGCAAAAAACCAGGACTACCTCTAATTTTTCCAGTAAAATCCCTTTGTTTAGTATGTATATAGAATTTTGAGCATAACAACACATCCATGTGTTAAAATTCTTTTCTTTCATTTAAATAAAAACTAGACAAATCCCTTGCTTATTTTTGGTTTTTTTTAACATTTAATAATTAATTTATATAAAATTTTATATTAATAATTAAAATTCTTTTCTTTCATCTCCACCTTTTATACACAAACAAAAAAAAAACAACAAAAACTAAACAAATCTCTAATGAACGAAGACTTTTATATATGTACCTCTATTGACGATGATTTTGTGTGAGCTTCAATAGCTCAGTTGTCTTGACGCTATGACACAAATACTTTTTTTTTCTAAGGCCGCGGGTTCGAATCTCGGTCAGGTCAATTCACTTTTTTTTTTGTACATTTTTTTTTTTATTATTTTCTTAAGACTTTTTGTTTCTTATTTTTGGTTTTTTTTTAACATTTAATAATTAATTTATATAAAATTTTATATTAATAATTAAATAATCCATAAATAGGCTAAAAACATCAACATTTTTATAAAAACCCTCTGATACAAACAAAATACAAACGTTTTTATACCTTTCACCACAGGTGGAAGGGTCGCGGGTTCGAATCCCGGTCAATTCACTTTTTTTTTGTACATTTTTTTATTTTCTTAAGATTTTTTTTTGTTTATTTTTTGTTTTTTTTTTTTTACATTTAATAATTAATTTAAATAAAATTTTACAAAAACCCTCTGATACAAACAAAATACAAACGGTTTTATTTCTTTTTTTTGCTCCGATTTAAAAGAATTTATAAAAAGATTTTTAAACCATTTTATTTCTCACATATTAAGAAAATTTTATACATAATTTACCTTTGAGTGCAACTATTTTAGGTCATAACTTATAATAATTTATAAAAAAAATTATAAACTATTTTCCTTCAAATTTTTAAAATTAAGCTAAAGAAATTACAAATATTTCTAATAAAAAAGCGAAATAAAATCCCAAATGTAAATTTGCCAGCTTAATCAAACTATTTTGTAGAAATAAAACACATGCAGTTGTAGTGATTTCTTTTAACGATTTGTTGAAATTCTTTTCTTTCACCTCTTCACCTTTTATACACAAACACTATTCTAGAGCTGTATTATGACCTATACGTCTTATATAGCAAAAGATCGAAAATCTTTAGTATAACATATTTGCTGAAAAACTCGGAAATATCGGTTCAGATACAAAAAAGTTATGCCCAAAACATAAATTTTTTTAAAGTACCTATATTCCCGAGTCCAAGTTTTATCTCCAAACTAAATGGTTAATTTCCTCTTAAAGGCGTCCGTATGTAAATCTGTCCATTCCATATATGTCCATATATAAGCTTCAGTTTTTTCCCAACCATGGTGAAGGGTATATAAGATTCGGCATAGCCGAATTTAGCCGCTCTTACTTGTTTTATATTAATTTTAGTAAAAATCACACCCGATATGTTCTGCTTAGTAGCTCAATTATGCTTGAATTTTTTCTTTTATTTTTTATTATTAATTTTAATAAATATCACACCCTATTTGTAAGTCACAGCTGACTAGACGCGAGAACTCAGTGTTTGGCCCGGCCGAACTTGACGCCGTTTTTACCTGTTTTGTATATGTTGGTGTATAATTTTACTAATTAAGCGTAAAGAGCTTTATTTACAACAATGGTGTCTTTGGTGACCCCCACTGAAATTTTCCGGCAAACATTTTCGTAGAATATTTTAATCCTTAAATGTCCTTTTTAAAGGATATTTTTTGATTTTCTTACAAAAAGGGTCAAATTGACCCATAAAGAGACCAGTTAGAGGGTTAAGATCTTCCACAAAAATAATCCTCATACAATTCCACAACACAACTCTGACCATAAGAATTCTCTCAGATATTAACTTACAGCATTTTTTTCATATAGTATAATGCTCCCTTCGACCGAAAAATGAAAACTTTGACCCACTGTAAAAAAAATACTCAGACTGGACCATAAGTTTGTTCTACAAAAATGATCTACTCAACATACCCTTTCAGAATTATAGGGTCGCTGTTCTGTTCCGAAAATGCTGTTGGACAGTGTAATAAGTATTGAGCTTCATTTAGATCGCAAAGTTTTTTATTTTTTAATCTTGATCCCCATTTATAAAATTTTTTCTCTCTTTCTTTTTATTTTAATATTTCTGTGTCTATTATATGACTTTTAATTATTAATTATTTTTAACATTATTCAAAAGAAGATTTTGAAAAAAGTATCAACGTTTTATATTTATATTAATACTGGTAACACTATCAAATTATATCCATCAATTAGTCTGTTACTGATGTATAAAATCAGTTGACGATTGACTTTATTATCAAAAGATTTTTATACTGCTGTTTTGTTGCTCAAATTTTACATTTATAAGAAATAATAAGTTATTTGTTTACTATTTTATGAAAATATTATAGAAACATTTCTTCAATTTTGTAATTTTTGAAATTATTTTTATACTCTTGTATAAAAAAAAGTTTTTTTTTTTTGTTTATTTACACGTCAAAATTATTTTGTTTCCAACATTAAAATTCAAAGCTGGAAACAAAAATTAACTATAGAATTAAAAACCAAACATTGAATACTTTTATTAAAAAATAATTTTTGATATTTTTTGTGAAACAACTAAAACTAGAGATTTCACAAAAATTCGGTCCCTATTCGGCATTCGGTATCTTTCTAAAAATAAGTTTTTTTTTATAAATATATTATCGCGGAACTTTATTTAATTTGACATCATTTTAATTTTTTACACTACAAAATTGCATCAAATTTATGAAGAAATCATGAAAAAAGACATTTAAAAAACATGATTTTTTATAATTTGTTGCAAAATATTTTTCTATTCTTCTTTTTATCTTTGAGATAATAGTATAAACTTTGAAAAACGTCAAAAAATACACTTTTTTCGTATATCGTTTTTTTTACTCCTTCAAGGCTTTGTAAATTTTGGGTTTTCAACAAAACAAAATGTATAAATTAAAGCCACAAAAAAATATATTTAAAGGATTTATATTAAAATTTACAATAAAATTTTTGTTGGTCATTTTTTGAAAAACTTAATTTTAAATTTTTTTTTCGTGAAACATCTAATACTTTTTTTATTTTTAACTATTTTTGCTTCAAATTCTCTAAGTTTAGCGCCCTCTTGTGGCTCCAAAAAAGCTAATATCAAAATATTCTCTTACACGAAAGTAGCTTAACTTTATAATCTTTCCAAAAATATATTTTTCATTCATATGGTAAATATTTATTATTTTTACGTCATTTCAAATTTTGGCACTTTAAAGTGGAACAAATTTTAGTATAAATTAAGAAAATAGACATATTTAAAAACATGTTTTTTGTAATTTGTGGCAAAAACTTGGTTCTATTCTTCTTATAATAGTATAAAATTTTAAAAACGTCAAAAATACCCTTTTTTTATTTACTCATCAAAGTTTTGTAAATTTCGATTTTTTAACACAAAAAAGTAATTTTCAGATCCATAAAAAATAATTGTACTAAATATTTATACTGAACAGTATATTTTTAGTTGATTAAAAAATATATTAAGACAAAATAAAAACCAAACTTTAAATTAATTTTTTACAAAATCAATTTTATATTTTTTTTTTGTGAAACAACTAAAAGCCATATTTTTGTTATACCATTATTGCTTAAAATTGTCCAAATTTTAAGCAATATCTTTTCATGTCTTTTAGTTGCTTTATAATCTTTCCAAAAATATATTATTTATCAATATTCATGACCAACATTTCCTTTTTGATTTTTTTCGATGGAACACTGTACTGTTTGGACTGTAATCAAGTATATACTTTAAAAATTGTTTATAACCATAGAAGAAAAATCTACGTTTTTTCAAACTAAAATTAATTACTCTAAGCCCATAATTATAACTTGCCTTTAAGGTGCGTGTTAGTTAAAGGTAACTTTAGCTAAAGTGAGGAATAAAGTGACCTTTAACTATTTTTGGTTATTACAACTTCCTTATAAAATAAAATTAATTTTTTTGAAAATATGGCATTACCAGAGCAAAAACAGATTACTTTTGATATATTAAAATGGTTCATAAAAATACCTGGTGGCAACGACGTACTTTTATTTATTTATTTACTTACAACAAACAAAAAATACAAACAAAAAACAAAATTTCTTCGAATTGTGTAAAAAATAAAAATGTTTGTTGAAAAAAATTTACATTGTCGACGCCGAACACAGAAATAAATCAAATATCAAGGAAACCAACAAAAAACTTCACGGCAACTTCACTAAAAAGCAAAAAATATGGCAACTTCAACTGAATAAACCTTACGTTAAAAGTTTAAGGTAAGATGAACTTGCCTTTAGCTTATCAGTCACTTTTAGGTTAAAGTATACTTATAATAACGAAAAACTTAAAATCTGTCCGTTAATATCCTAACTTTAGCTATTGGCAAGTTATAATAATGGGCCTAAGTTAAATTAGCTGCTTACGCAGTATTTGCGATGTTTTTTAAGTGATTTTAATATATATGTTAAAAAATGTGTTAAGGTAAGTAAATAATCAGCTTTTGTGCACAAAAACAAAACTCACGTAAACAATTTTACAATCAATGTCAATAAAATATCCTAATATATTAATTTCGCATGGGTAAAGCATCTAAAAAGCCGATATAAGGTTCACCAATATGCATTTAAATGTTATTTCTTTTTCATCCTTTATTAGTGGACATTAGTTCTCCAAATTAGAAACAAAAAGTGTGAATTTAAAAAATATATTAAAAAACCAGTTATTTTTCAATCCTTTTTGCAGTTTCCTTGCTAAAGTATGCTCAAATGTGAGACAAACAGTACTTCATATACGACGGTAAATGCAACTTTTACAGGCTCCATTTATAATACGTAATAGATGTGTATAGTTTTTGTTGTTGTTTTTATTTCTTCTTCTGCTTCTTAAACGCATAAGGAAGTTTGAAAACCCAAAAGCAGAAACAGATTTATTTTAGCAAAAAATAAAATAAATATTGCTTGTACAAAATACTGAAGTAGTAAAAGGTATTAAAACATAAAACAGCACTTCAGCCAACCAACCAAAGAAACAACCAAACCATATAACCATGGTAAAAGTCATGTGTGTTTTTGTATGTACTACATACTACTATATATAACATAATAGTAAGGTATAATAAATGACTCTAATGTAGCATGTTTTCTTAAGTTTTGTTCTTTTCGGTTTAATTTTTTTTTTCTTTTTGGCTCCTCATCATCAACATCGTTTAGAAAATGTGCTTAATTGCACATTTATTTAAAGTTGTTTCTACAATATAGAGGTGTATTATACTTAATTACGCATACACATACACAATAATGTATAAACAAAAGGTAATGGCATACATGGCGCATAAGTTATTTTATATAACTACTAACTATATAATGTGTAATATTTCTTGTCTCTTCTACTACATTTTAAAACAATAAGTAGCTTTACAAGTCCTTGGTAGTTTATCATGTTGGTTTAAATTAAAGTTTACTACTTCTAAAATTTCTACTTATTGTACTACTTTTTGACTTTAAATTGCTAGTTAGCGTCTAGAAAGTGTTGGTCTTTTCATCTGTATTATATCAGTTTTGTATGTTTGTTAAAGTTCTTTGTAAAAATTTTTAAAACTACATACTCGCATGAGTAACTGTATTTTCTATGTGAAGGGTGGTTAAATTTTAAGGGCCGATGTTGATTTTGAGTAAAACACAAATTATTTAGGAAATTATTGTCATTTCTTTTTATTATGATAATATGGTATGGTTCAATTATGTATGGAACAAAATATCGGGCAAATGGCCGCCGCGACGTCGGCGGCACACCTCCATCCGATGGTCCAAAATCTCGATGACGCACAGTGGGGCCAAATGCATGAAAAGTGGCGATTAATTCATAGAAGTCATAATTTAAAAAAAAAAATATTTTTTATTATTGGATATTTATAAATACATTAAAAAACCAACATTTAAAAAACAGAGTGAAAAAACACATTTTTTAACCCTTTATGGGCCATTTTGTGTTCTGTAAAAAATCCTCTTTTTTCACATTTTTTGCTGTAACTTTGGAACGGTGCGCTATAAATTATTCAATTAAATTGCAAATTAAAGCATACTAAATGTACTTTAAGAAAAATAAGTAATATTTTTAAAAATAATAAGGAATAAATATTTTATATGTATTTCTATTAGAAAATTTTTAAATTAAAATCATACCTTTTTTCTCGAAATTTTAAAATTTTGCTCAAAAATGAAACATTTGAAAATCTAATTGTTTTTTTATTGATAAATAACCATAAACACACTATTTAAAAAAAATTTAATTAAATTCGGTTATTCTATTTTTTTTTTTTTTTTTTTGAAAACAACAATTTTTTATTATAATCATTATTACCTTCAATGTTAGTATTTACTTCACATTCAATTTCATAATCATAAATTAATTCGTTACAATAATCTTAATCTTCATCTCCATCTTCATCTCCATCTTTATCTTCATCATTGCTATTTTGATTGCTGGGAAGTACAAGCAACTCAAATGCAGATTTTGGCATTAGCTCTTTTTTCTTTTTAGAACTATTGTTCATGCTTGTTATAAACGGATCTGAACTTAAGAGAAATCTATTAAAGATATCTTCCATTGTTTTTTCTCGACTGCATTTACGGCCAAAATTCTCCCTATAACTTTTAAAATCTTTATTTCTGGCTTCCTGAGACTCTTCGGTTAGCTGACCAATTGGCAATGGCGATAATGATATAATTTCAGGCCCATGAATAAAATATTTGTGAAGAGTAGGAGGCATATAGTACCATGGATATTTTTTCACAAATAGCCTGGCAGTGTTATTAGCGAAGTTTGTAAATTTTTCAATGTTGACCTCAATACCACTAGAAACTACAATTAATATTGTGTGCATATTTTTGATCAACTCTAAATCAATATTAGTAATTTCAGCAGATACTTCTGCATTCTTAAAAAAACGTCTTGCAGTATTCCCGTCATTAGAGTTACCAAAACCAGGTTTTGGTTGATCAATGATCAATCCCGTTCTCTTTTTAAATTCGCGTTGAATACGACTTTTAGTTTCAGCAATAATTTTTTTTTCTTCGTCACTTCTTGCCTGCCATTTTTGAATTGGAAGTTTATATGCCAAGTGAATAAGACATTCAAAAAATCTTATCCAGCCATGTAGGACAGACAAACCGAACTCCATGAAGTCTACGTTGGAATCTCTAGAAATCATTTGTTCAATATTGTTGAACTCCTTGCTGGTAGCGCCACATATGTAGCACTTTTGTGTGGACTTTGTGTCTGTAATCGCGTTACACACTTTACCGTCAATCATAACGAGAATTAGTTTGTGGTTCACTTTTATCTTTCTTTCTCCAACTGATATCACTGTATCGATAAGAACATTTTTTTCTGTCTCCACTCTTTCTCTTTCTGTTTTAATACTGTTGACCGTTTCTTTCATAAATTGAATTTTTAATGGCCTGCAAAACCTTGTTGAAGACGGTCGAGGATTATGCCAAATGATTTTGTTTTTACAAACTAATTTTAATGGTACAATTGACGTAATAAATACAGAAGAATCAGATGCATTACTGTCATGAAAGGCTTGTTTGTAAGAACTATGCCCTGAACTTCCGTCAAAGCCCCACTTAGTGTATAAAGTAATTTTTTCGATTTCTTCGTTGTCTAACGAATTTAAATCTGCATTTTTAACCGACAAAAGGCGTTCAGTGGTATGATCCAATATTCCTTGTAGGCTAACTTGCGCTGATGTTTCAGAAATTTTCATTTGTTCTCCCTTTGGATAACATTTTTTCTTAGCTCTTTGGACCAATTTATATGATGGAAATTTCTCAGGTGCAACCTTTCTAATAACATTATATTGGTGGCGACTTAGCTTCGCTTCTACCAAAACGGACAGAGCTTCATCCGGAGTTAACTGCTGTGGTGGTACCTGTTCTATACTTTTTCGGTATTTTTTGGCTTTTGTTGGAGATGATATTATTTCCTTAACAATTTTCGACTCATCTATTTTTCCAGCAGCTCTCAAGCTCATTTGTGTGGCGTAAGCCAAAACAGGCAAAGAAATTTGATCTCTTATGTCTTTACATTTCTTAACTTTTGTTTTTTCTTTGCACTCTTCAAATGAGAGATCATTGCGACCTCTTTTTTGTTGTGGTTCTGGTGGTGGACTGAATGAGATTGAGGCATCCAGCCAATTCTTATTATTTTTTACAAAAATTTCATTCTTTCTATGACATTTTTGCCACCGAATCTCATACCTAGAGCAAAAATTATGAAACCTTGTCATAAAATCTACCATATCCGAAGGGTCGACACGTTTTATTACTTCCCATCTCAAAAGTTTAAATTTATCCTGAAGTGATTTAGGTTCTGCACTCCTCATAAAATTATGCAACTCATGACGAGGAATTAAAATTGTTTTGGGACATGTTCCTAAAATTAATAAGATTTCTATTCGATTAAAATTTGCAAAAAGTAATTCCTTTAACCCTGTACCGAATAATTTACACTTTCACAACACTTTAAATATGTAACATCACATCACAAAACATTGACAGCTAAAACAATAAATAAACGTGTCAGTACCGAATCAATAATACCCTACGGATGGATAGAAATTCTTAAAAATGTATTATCATTATATTAGTAGATTGATATCACCAGCTTAAAACAAAATTAAAACTTTACTCGTATGATGCATGTATATGACCAACAGTTATTATGTAGGACTCAAATAAATGACAATAATAAATAGGGATGGGAGCGTGACCTCCTTCAATTTTTCAAAATGGTGCACTTGTGCCATATACAATTTTCTAATAATTTAAAATTAACAAATGTTTAAGTAAAATTCATTGAAATATCATAAACACATGTAAAATAATTTAATTAGTTTTATTCATAGTAAATAAACCCAACATACGCAATCACGTGAGCATGCGTGAATTAAAGTTACTCACGCCCCCATCTCTAATTAACAACACATTTTTTAGCTACAATAACAACTACTATAACGAAAATAATGACAAAACAAAGTAAAAACAACTTGATGTTTTGTTTTTTTTTTTTTTTCATATTTGTGGATTTTTAGCATCTTGAGTTATTTTACAAAAACAAGCATAACTCAAAAATCGCAAAAAATCGCAAAAAAATATTTTGGGGTTTATTAGTTGAGATCTGATATTATAACACTATATAGACGATTTTACGCAAGCTCACGAACAAAGTTGTTGAAACTCCATATATAAATCAAAAATAGCCCATTTTTGGGCTAATTTTATTTTATTAACATTTAATATTTTTAAAACATTTATTTAAACAAAAAAGCATGTACTATTTAGTAAACTACCTGAAGTTGACGGTTCCATTATAAAAATATAACTTTTAGAAATATTAATAGAAAAAATTATCAATTGAAATATCAAAATTTTCACTTTTTTTCAATATGCACAAAAAAAATAACAATTATTCAACTTTAAGTGCTCACTTCAACTAAAGCAAACAACTTAAAAGTATAATTTTTGCAATTAGTGATGCAGAATTTTATCCACTTTCACCCGGTACCAAACACGATCATGAATTTTAAAGTTCATATTTTGAATTAATCGCCACTTTTCATTCATTTGGCCCCACATCGTACACCTTTTCTTTCAAATAACCCCAAAGAAAGAAGTCCAACGGTATCAAATCACATGATCTTGGCGGCCAATTGACATCGCCACTACGTGAGATAACACGGCCATTGAATTTGTCGCGCAAAAGAGCCATTGTTTCGTTGCTGTGTTGCAAGTGACACCGTCCTGTTGAAACAACATATCGTGCACATCCATATCCTCAATTTCTGCCTTCAAGAATTCAGTTATGATCTCGCGATAGCGAACACCGTCGAGGTTGGCGGCTATTCTGCCACACTATTCGCAGAACGAACTTGGCGAGCATGCACAGGTGTTTTCTCATTTCCTAAAGACCCGATTTGCAGAAATATGTGCATAATTATCCCGATTGTGGACACATTTGGTCGATTATGCTGACCAAAAAAATCACAAAGTGCATTTTGATTTGAACGCCCATTTTCATAATAAGCCTGAATAACTTTAACGCGTTGCTTGATTGTGTATCTTTCGATGGTTCAAATTGAGTTAGTCTGAAATTGAGAAATGTCAAATGAAATGCAGAAAAAACTTGACGTTTAGGTGTGGTTCACATTTAACATCGGCCCTTAAAATTTAACCACCCTTTAGTAATGTATTTGGTTCCTCTCTCTTTAATCATCCTTATTCCTTTGTTTGCTAGTTATTTTCCTATATAGGAAATCACTATATTAAGTGGCTAATTATAGACATTAATGGATAGAACATTAGACAGAGTATTAGTAAAGCATGCCATTATGTTTATAAAAAATATTTTTTTTATTTGTAATAAAAACTTTACAATATTGCTTCCTAGATTAATAATAAATAAATAAATTTTTTTAAATTGCAAAAAATTTAGCTTGTCATATATGCTAGGATGTAGGTACCGATAGATTACTCCTTTATGAAGTGGTAATAACACTAAAGCGATGCTCAGACAATAGCTGTTCGTAGAAAAAATACCGAAAAATGTGAAGTGTATTTTAATGACTTGAATATAGTTTAAAGCTGTAATGAATTTTGTGCAAGAAGTTTTAAGTTTCCAAAAAAAAAATTGGGAATTTTTCATAGGCGTTAATATTTTATTGGCATTACTTGTCAAAGTCAATGCCAAAACATTTCATTACCATCCATTAAATCAATGGTAATGAAATGAAATAAGCTTTGTTAAGGAAAATTTGAGAACTAACTTTAAAAGTTTTATCAAGAATACTATACTCAATCTTCTTTGACAACTGGTTAATATTGATGTTTTAGCGTGTATACTGCCTGTATACTGCCTGTATACTTGATAAAATACCGAATAATTTCCTAAATTTATTTTTACCTAAATAAATATTTTTGCAAACAAATCCTATTTCTCATCATAAACAATGGTGGTTTTAGGTATTGTACAATGTTAATTAAAGAAAAAGTTCCTTCACAATTGCAATGCCAATAATTTGTTTACCATTATCATAAAATAATGTAATGAAATCGTTAATAAATTTGTCCATTTAATTAACTAGACCAAAATATGGTATCATTCAGGTACCTTAATTGATAATTATAGTGTCCCACACTTGTCATAAATCGAAAATTTAGGGTGGCCTTTAAAACTTGGATTTTTTAGCATTTTATGAATTTAACGCATTATTTATGTTAACAGCTACAAACTCATTGTTTTTATTTGTTGGAAAGTTAGTTTGGGTAGCAATCTTCCATTTTCGGATATTGTTGCAATAATACACTGAGAAAAAAATGGCAACAACAAAACTTGCAAGTAAGAAAATACTACTGCTAACATTTAACGCGGCACAATTTGGGCTGAATATTATGTCTTGCCATTCCACACAGTTGTTAATGACTTCAAAATCTAAAATTCTGTGATGGTGCGTGACGACCGCATTTTTCGTTTACAAGAAAATTTGGTAAATGTTAAAAAAAGCGAGAAAATTAAAAAAAAATCTTTCTTTTCACCTTCATTCACATATAACTTTTGAAGAAGTAATGTAATCTTCAAGCACTACTGCATAATTTTAGATATTATAGTCATCAACAACTATGTTGATTTTCAAGTCATTATATTCAGGCCAATTTGTGCCGTGTAAAAAACATTAAAGCCTATTTTGGGCAAATTTTATTCATTCATTTAAAAAATAGAGTGAATATTTTTAAAGGCGGCAGTAGATATTCTATTCTAATTATCAATCCCTTATTATCTGTTCTCATATGATTTACTAAACAAAACACAAACGAAAAAAATAAAGGTCAACAGTTAATTTGCTTACTGCATATTTGAAAAAAAGACGTTAACGTTTTCCAAACAGTTTTAGTGGCTGCGAAAGATTCAATGTTGAAAGTAAATCGATAGACCTGTAGATGATGTATACTCATTCCACAGTAATGTCAAAGTGGAGAGAGTGTTTGCGATGGCAAAGAGGAACGAGGATATGGCAACTCATAAAGAAATATAGATGTCAGCAAGTAAAGGCCCGGCAAAACAAATGCATTCACTTCCTTTTCGATATTCTGCAGTTCCTTTCAACAAAGCAAGATATGGAAAATGGTGTAAAAATAATGAAAAAGGTTTTTCAGGAAAATAAAAGGTGGAATGCTGCGGAACGAATAAAGAGATTGTAAGAGATGGGGAGCAAACAACGGGCAAGAAACGACGTACGGAGAGTAAAGTCCTATTTCTAAATATGATTGATATGGATGAGCCTATGGAATTATTTAATTTATTACATGAACTATCTTATGCCGCTGTACAGAGTAATCGGATAAAAATTCTTAAAAAGCAAATAAACCGTTTGAGAGGTTTAAATTATAAATATCACAGTGAAAAAGTTTGGCAAACAACAAATTTGGATTTAGAGTCCCAACTCAAAGAAAAACTAAAGAATTTACACTCTTATGTAGACCTCTAAAAATTTAAATAATAAAAATAACTTGATGTTTTTAAAAGTATAAATAATAAAGATTCTGTTAAATACAATTCTATTAAAATAACTAAAATTTTTTCGTAAAACTAAAAATGCAAGTACGTACAAAACTTTAATGATGAATTTAAGTTACGTACATATTTTAATATAAATTTGAAACTATTTCATTATTTTCGTTTATTTTTAGCCGATTTTTTTTTTGTTGGAAAGGTATTCAAATTACCTTTGTAATTGCTGAATATAGTTAGTACAAATTATTGCCGCTGGATGGCGCAAAATTCAATTTATTGAAAAATGCGACAAAACACCTTGTATTTGCAAGTATTTTGATTCTATATGTTCAAAATACTCGCCAAAAGATTTTGCACAATGTTGCCAAACATCATTTGGTCGAATTCTGGAAATTTAAAGGTCAAAATTTTGATTTTTTCAGTAACCTAAAAATAACGGCAATTTTGTAAATAACAGAATTATGAAAAAGTCGCAAAACAAAAGTTGCTGAAGCCCTAAAGAACCATTTTCAACAATAAAAAAGTTATTTTTCGATTTTGGCATATGGCTAACTACGTTGCAAAATGAAAGTTCGCATTATTTTCTTTTCCGTTTTTGAGATACTTAAATTTAATTTATTTTTTTTTTCTATTATTTATATTATTTACCGAGTTTAATTATTAAAAAATTTTATATGTAGATTTTTGGGCATTACTTTGTAAGCTAAAACATTAAATTTTGAAAAAGAGAGTGTTGCAAATTATAAGATCATTTTCACAGTACTTATTCTAATAAATATAAAGAAATGCAAAACTTATATTTTAGTAATGAGTCGAGGCTCCTTTATTTTTAGTAACTTTTTCTTGTTGGTATACTTTTATATACATTTTCTATATATTCTAAAGGAATATTCTTCCATTCTGCTAAAATTTTGTTTAAAGATCCTCGGCAGTCCTGCCGTCCTTGGTCACAAACTTTTCTGGAAAGGTAGCTCCATAAATTTTCAATTACGTTCAAGTCGGGTGACTTTGCAGACCATTCCAAAACATTCATACTATTATCTGAAAACCACTTTTTTACGATTGATGCAGTATGAATGGAGGCGTTATCTTGTTGAAAAATTAAATTATGGCCTTCAAATCCCCCCTTCTTCTAAATCTAAGTACACCTGAAATTATTTTATTGCTAAAAGTCTTTATATTTTCAAAAAATCTTAACTTTAAAAGACAACGCTCCCCAGACCATTACGGAACCACCTCCCATCTGTCGACGTTTGGAAAAAATCTACTTTTTTTCGAGGTTAAATTTTTTTTCATCACTAAATACTACAATCTCCCATTCATACTTCCAAGCCATATGTTTTTGGCCAAAATTCAACCGATCATCTCGATTTTTTTGTGTTCTTTTTAGTTTATGAAACACAATAGTGCTATCTTGAAATTGTCCAATCGACTTATATTTATTTGCTAAGATGTTTATCACAGAAGTAAGGCTAGTCCCTGTTTCAAATTAATTTTGAATATAAGCTGCTTAAACAATGCCACTAATAATATAAATCTGCTCCCAAAAATGCGATGGTATGAAATTCAAAAATGTCGAACCAAAAAACACATGGTACAATTATAAATGCCAGAATAATAGTTATGGAAAGTCTAAACAAGTACAGAGTCACAAGGAGTTACATTGATAAAAAAAATGTATTTAAATAAACGGAAAAAATATAAAATTGAGATGTCATGATCATATATCTTCTTATGTTAACAGATTTTTGGGTTGTTCTTTCCAGAGTTTTATTAAGGTCCGTATTTTACTTCATTTCTTTAAGGTATATATAAATAAATCTCCTACCACTCTTTTACAAAATTTTAGATTTAGCAAATCAACACGAAATTTACAGTTGTTGTATCCAAAACTAACCCCAATGTTGAAACGATCATATTTTGTGAGAGTTGCTAAAGCATATAATTCCCTTCCTAGAGATTTAAAAAGTTTTAATGTTTCTTATAGTGTCCAAAAAAGTAAACTAATCGATGTTGTGTATGGAAGTAATTAATAATTTGTAGTTTTGGAGTATTGACGTTAATAAATTATTAATCTATTACTGTCGAGTTTTTGGTTTAATATTATTATTTTTTTTTATTATTTATAATTTATTTAATTCTGATATTTATTAATTTAATTTATTTTATTCTGATATTTATTAATACATTATACATTATATAAGATGTTGCTACATTTTAAGGAGATTTTGTAATTTAGATTAATTGGCCCTATGGGCTTTAAAATTGCAAATAAATAAAAATAAATAAAAAAATCAAATGTAAACAAAGTAAAAAAACTTATATTCAGCAGCTTGTGAACAAAATAAATCACATAAATGATAGCAAGAAATGGTGGTCATTCGCAAGGGAAGTGAGAGGGCAGAACCATCAAATCGTATTCGGTATACCAGTAATAGAATTTGAAGGTTATTTTGCCAATTTGTTGAGTCCTCCTCAGTCTTCACGAACATTTCTTTACGCACCAATGTTAATCAAAGACTATAAATTAGATTGCTCGATTACTTTAGACGCATTAAAACTGGTATTAATAATCTGTAAACTTAATAAAGCTCCCGGAGAGGATGAGTTACTATGAGCAATAATAAATGCCACTGACAATTTTAAAAGTCAATTAGTGAAATCGTACAATGTTATGTATAACAAAAGTGAAATAGATGAAGTCTTTTGTAAAACCGTTGTATTTCCAATATTTAAAAAGGGGGACCCAAACATGCTGGAAAACTACAGAGGGATATCTTTCATGAATTGTATTGCAAAAGATATGATGGGTATTTTAAATAATAGATTATACGAATGGGTGGAAAGAAATAACGTATTAACAGAGTATCAGGCTGGATTCAGGAAAAAATACTCTACAGTTGATCATATATACAGTCTGGCAGGAATTGTTGACATAAAGCTAGCTGAAAAGAAAAAAAATATATGCTTTCTTTGTCGATTTTAAGGCGGCATTTGATAAGGTAGCGAGAAAGTCCTTGATATACAAACTGTACTCAATCGGCATTTGTAAAAATATTGGAAGCTATTTATGCTAATACTAAATCAGCTGTGTGGAACGTTAAAGAATTATCAGAGTACTTTCAAACTAAAACAGGCGTGAAACAAGGCTGTTTGTTACCTCAGCTTTTATTCTTACTATACATCAATGATTTACATGAATCTCTAGGTGGTGGTTTAAATGTTGAAAATTTAAATATCCGTTTACTGATGTATGCGGATGATATAGTCATCTTATCAGATAATATAGATACACTTCAACAAATGATAGTTAACTTGGAAGCCTATTGTGAGGTGAACTTAAATAAGTCAGAGATTTTGATATTTAGAAATGGAGGCAGACTAAAGAATATAGAAAAATGGAAATTTAATTTAATTATCTTAAAGTCCTTCTTACACCAAAAATGAAATTTACGAAAGACGTACAAAAAAGGAACACTCAGGCTAAAAACGCATCAACGCTACCTGGAAAACATTTATCTCGAATCCACAAATTCATCTCAGACAAAAATGGAAGCTTTTTCTAGCCGTATGTAGATCGATACAATCATATGCATCTCAGGTGTGGTGGTTTGGGTATTTTGAAGACATTGATAAGTTGCAGCGATATTTCATGAAAAGAATATTAAAATTACCTGAGAACACCCCAAACTACGCTCTAATGCTTGAGACTGGTGCTGAGAATAACCATCTATAAATTACAACTACACTTGCAATATATATCTCGCATTATGTATCAATATCAAACTTGTAGATTACCAGTCCAGATTACGAAGATACTAATACAAAAAGAATTATTCTGGATAAAAGAATTGAAAACAATTGCAACAAATGTTAATACCCTATGGTCTAGTACATAGGCGGATAAATATCAATGGATGACTCAACTATTATAAAGCATGCGGGAACAGAAGCATAACCAACAACTAGAGAGTCAGTCACTTTGCTCAAGGGTATACAAACACTTGGATCATAATAAAGGTCAAAGTTACATAACGGATCATAGAAATCAGGCTGATATAACTTGGATTTTTAAAGCGAGGTGTGGCTTGATAAGATTAAATTATAACGCTTTTGGTACATCAAGATAAGTTATACAAACTTTGCAATCTTCGTGTGATGGAGACTCTTGATAATTTCTTGTGCGTTTGTCCTGTTTTAAGGGAGTTTCGTCTTATAAGTTTTGGGAAGGCCATCTTAACAGAATCGGAAATGACCCAAATAC
Organism: Eustalomyia histrio; assembly: GCA_949748255.1. Classification (NCBI taxonomy): domain Eukaryota; kingdom Metazoa; phylum Arthropoda; class Insecta; order Diptera; family Anthomyiidae; genus Eustalomyia; species Eustalomyia histrio. Next base: position 91,069,049 of record OX456523.1, read on the forward strand.
TGAACGGTGCTAAAACAACAGACTGGGAAAGATTGATCCAATATCTGACCACAACTATATGTTACAGTACAGGAACTTTTTATTACAAGAATTTATTTACGTCATATGTTGAAATATTGTTAAATATTTTGATTTAATCGGCAGATGTTTTTTGTAAAATATTGTCAATATTCTCTTTTTCTTAATGGAACATTTATTTTATAATTGTAAAAATTTAATTTATTGAAAATAAAGAAAATTACTACTACTACTACTATTGCTATCTTTAGCCAAAAATTCTGAAATTGTAGATTTGTATGGATTTAATTTTCTTCAAGGACATTAAGCTATTTGAAGCAACTTTGACAATTCTTCGTTTATCGCGAGGCGAAAGTTTCTTTGGACGGCCTAGTTTCCTTTTAAAAAGGTTTAAATTTTTACTACGAACAAAATTAAACGGTGCTACACTGAAAAAAGAACTTGCGAAATGACCTAGTGTAGGTTGTAGGTCTAGCTGAGTGTATTATATATGGAAAAAATTGTATTTTTTTTGGACTGGCGCACTTAACCTTTTCTAACTCAGTCATTTTTTAACCGATTTCGAAGCGGTCAACGGCATTAATTAGAAATGAATGTCCAAATATATATACTTCCCGTATAATATTAATATAAATATGTAGAGATTTTTTCAATAATATAAAAATTTTTCATTTTTTTTTTAACCTTTTCATTTTCTACGAGGGTTTTTTCGAATCTTCTTTTAAAACAATAATAATCTCATTATCTCTTTCACTGTCAATTTCCATGTTTAAAGTAGCAAAAGCTCCAGAAGCAGTAGGTTTCTGGTTTTTGTTTATCGTGTACGATTTATGTCATCATACACAGAATAAAATTACAAAATTCTGTTTGTAATATTAATATTTTATTTATTCAGCTAAAGATCTTTTCTTTTTTTATAAAAATTCTTATTTTATTTTCAATATTTCGCTAACAATTTGTTAGCATCTTCAGGAAAACAAAATTTTTTTTTTTTTTTTTTTATAAAAAAAAATTTTTTTATTAAAACAATTTGTTAGCATCTTCAGGAAAACAAAATTTTTTTTTTTTTTTTTTATAAAAAAAAATTTTGTTTTCCTGAAGATGCTAACAAATTGTTAGCGAAATATTGAAAATAAAATAAGAATTTTTATAAAAAAAGAAAAGATCTTTAGCTGAATAAATAAAATATTAATATTGAAAAAAGATCAAATAAAGTTATATAATTCTGTTTGTAATACTGAGCATCTCTCATACACAGAAAAAAGTATCACAAAATATAAAGTACACAGAATAAAATTACAAAATTCTGTTTGTAATATTGAACATCGTCCATAGAACATTTTTGTAAATATAAAAAAAATATTTTTTAAAAAGGCACCAACAATGGAATTTGTAAATACAAAAAACTTTTTATTTTTTTGTTACTTAAATTTTTATTTTCTAAGAATTTTTATATGAAAAGTGACAATTTACAAATATTTCAAACAAAAAAATGTTAGAAATCGAGTTTAAATTTTAACAAATATTTTTAATTACTTTAAATTTTGTGATTTTTTTTAGGATTTTTAGAGTATCCTCTACTTTATTTGTTTTTAAAATACAGGAAAAATCATCGACGTATTTAGTAAGGATCCTCGGTTTTGTGTCCAATATTTCCATTGAATAATCCAATAGTTTCTCCATGACTATGTCAGCAATGACTGGGATCACCATTGGCATTCCTTTCCTTTGTTCATAAAAATTGTTTTCATATTTGAAATAGCGTGTATCTTTGATACAGAAACTGAGGATTTCCTTAAACAATTGTTAAGGAATTTGTGTGTGTCTTTCTATAATATTCCACTGTTCTTCAATTGTATTCAGAGCTAAATTAACAGGGATACTAGGAAATAATGAAACTACGTCGAAAGAAATGAGTATTTCATCATCATTTATCAAGGTGCTATTTATTCTTGTTTTAAATTCAATTGCGTCTTTAACGTTATATTTAGACTCACTTGTAAAATTTTTCAATATATTAACAACGTATTTGCAAAGGCCATATGCTGGTGAGTTTATTGGGGAGCATATGGGTCTCAAAGGGGTGTCTACTTTGTGTATTTTAGGCAAACCGTATATTCTTGATGCTACAGAAGTTTTAGTTGTTAATTTGTTTTTCTCTTTGTTATTTATGAGGTTTAATGTAAATAGTTTGTTTATTAAAATTTTGTTTTTGTTTCCTAAAACTGAAGTTGGATCCTTTTTTAAACGCTTGTAAGTACAGATGTCACTAATAATATTCTTCATTTTACGTGTATTATCCTCCTTATACATCGCAACTGTTTTGTTACCTTTGTCCGAACTCAATATCAGTATATTATTATTCTCACGTAAAAATTGTCTAGCATGTCCCACTGTGTCTATTGTCAATTTTTCCCTTGAACTTAGCTTTGATCTGCTAAGGTGATTGTCTATAAGAGAAGTTAATTTCGTTCTCGCAATCTCCTGTTTATCTTTATTCTCAATTGTTTGTATTATGTCTTCCCCATCTCCAATGCATTTGAATAATGGGAAAGTTGTCATTGTATTTGGTAATGCGTGTTTGGGACCCAATGATAACCGCTTAACATCTAAAGGTATACTCTTATTAGTTTTGTTTACAAACAAGTCATTATAGTTGTTATTGTGAGCGCTAGTTGGTAGCGTGCTAGCTTATCAGTGCGGGGGTCGTGAGTTCGATTCCCACCAGAGGCTCTGGTCTGTTTTCGCTACAACGAGCTGAAGGCCTTCCTTGCTAGTGCTCGGTTAGGGTATTAAAAATATAATTTGTTATTATATGTTTAATAAAATAAATAAATAAATAAATCGTTGTTATTGTTATTAATATTATTTTCCCTGTTATTCTCACCCTTTAATTTTTGTAATTTCTTGATATGTATTGTTTTGTTGTTGTTGGTAAGTTTCTCATGTAAAAACCTCTCACTCTCTATAAATAATAATAAATCCTGCTCATCTAGAAGTTTCTCTAATGTACATTGTGCCTTGATCAGTTTGTTTTTATTTATACTTATTTGTTTATGTTGTATAAGTAAATGTAAAATCTTCATATGAAAATCGTTAATATGTCTATTCAAGTCAGTTATCTATTTTTCATGTTTTATTTCGAATAAAAAATTCGTAAGAATAAATAGTTTTTTTATTTTTTGTTAAAGTGTTTTAAACATGCATGGGACTAATGCATTGATTGGACTAAATAATTGACGATTTCATTACCATTACATTGATAATAATTGTAATAAAATAAATTTTATTACCATTGTTTGAATTAACGATAATGATTTAAGGATCTGATTTCAATGACAATACTTTTGAATTACATTACCATTACTAATGAACCAATTAAAAGAAAACATTAGCATAATAACCGTAATTTTGTGTGTTAATATTTATTTATGCGGGTTATATATTTGTATCTTTTGTTTTATTATTTTCTGTATAAAACCACTTTGATAATTTTTAAATCGTAAGAATTTTTTGTAAACAAATGATTTTTCAATCAATTATAATTAGTTTTTTTATGCATTTGTGCTATTCCATTACCATTAGTAATAAAATTTTTAATGGAAAAAATTTCATTACCATTAAATGGTAATACATTTTTTTTATTTGAATTAGTCTCAACTAATGGTAATAGAATTTCAATTGTAATGAAAAATTCCCAAGTATGGTTCTAAACAGTGTATAACAAACTACTATATTAATTTCCGATTATTGACCGACTTATTGACCCGCTCTTGAACGAAATTATTTTCAGTAAAATTGTATAATGTGTGCTTTTATTTTTTTGATGTGTTCGCTCAATTTCGATAAGTACTGTATATTATTTATTTGGAATGAAAATTTAACTCATGTTTAAAAATAAAAAAATACAACAAAACAAAAAAAAAAAAAAAAAAAAAATCCGAAAATACTATAAATGTCAACATTTACAATTGTGCCAATTGCTGTTTAAATTTTGTCACTTGTGTTCAAATATTTATGAATAAATTTTAAAAGGCAGTTTGGGATGAAATCACAACAAAAAAAAAAAAATAACAAAATTTTTATTAAAAGAATTGAAAAATTTTTAAGATTGTTTTAAACTTTTACATTTTTATTTGAGCTTTAATTCCAAAAGTGGTTTAAAATTCACATCTTTCATTAGGACGTATTTTTTTTAGGGAGTAGAGACAGAAAACTAATTAATTCTCAATTGCTGGCATCTCACCATGTAATGATGCAGCAGCTGCTCTGCCTTCATCATCTTTAAGTGGTTTTTCCTTGCATATTTTCTTATTGTTCGTTAGACATGATTTTCTCAAAGTAATAGGAAAAAATGTATGCAGTTTACGTGGAGTTTTTAATACAAACAGAAGAATGTTAAAACTGAACTATAAATACAAAAAGGCAACATGTCGGACATATCCAGGAATCGGGTGTAGAATAACTTCACTTTCTTCAGAACACATTATACTTTCTGTTTTAAAACCGATGATTTTTAATTTAAAATTATCTCAAAAGTAACCGCTTCTATAGCTTCAAAGTGGGACAGCTTCCGGAACTAGTCCCAGAAGCAGAATTTGTGTTTTTCGCAACCATTTTTTCTAGGTAAGCTTAGCTAATTGCGTTTGGTTTTTTAGGATAAAATGTGGATATGGAATAGGGAAACCAAATAGTTACCTGTATGTCACACCTCTAATGTTTATGCAGTAATAATTTGTCGATTTTCGGAGGCTTTTATTTTTATACCCACAAAATTTCAAAGAACTCTTAAAAGTCGAGACAAGGAGATAGATATAAACAGCACAAAAATTCTCTATGTTCGCTGTTTTTGGCTCTATCTTGCGCAGTTTTCTTTTTCAAGGTGGGGCAACAAGTATCACCCTACACTCAGAAAAAAAGTTAGTAGAACAATTTGTAAACGTTTTCAAACCCACTTAACTATTTTTGTACTGACTTTTAGTAAACAAAATTATTATTTAGCAAATATTTTTGCTATTTACATTTTACAAATTACAGAATTTTTACAGAATATTTACAAATTTTTGTTGCTAATTTTATGAATCATTTTAAAAATTTTTGAAAACCGATTTGCTAAAATTAGCAAAAAAAAAAAAAAATTACTTATTTTAAAAAGTGGATATTGAAGAAAATGTTATTTTTAATGAAAACTTACACCTACAAACTAAAATTGTTTTAAAATGAAGACATGAGTCGGAAGTGAATATACCGACTCATGTCTAAAAATAGGACATCCACTTAAAATAGCACTAAAATTTTTTTTTAGTTTTAAAAATCAGCCTAAAAACAATTTAAATTTGACCTTAAAAGCAAAAACATTTACTAAAATATATTTCAAAACAGAAATTACCAAATTAAAACAAAATCATAAATTCGTTTATGTTTTTAAAATTTTAAAGCCTTTAATTTTTTTTTTTAATTTGTCTAAAATGTTTTTTGAAAAAAAAAAAATAAATAAAATAAAAAATTTTGATGGTTCAAAAAAAAAAAAAATTCGAAAGTTTGTACTAATATTAATAATATTTGGAATTTTTTTTTGCTGATTTTAACAAACCGAATTACAAAAAGTTTACTTACAGGTTGGTTGAAAAGTTCCTGCGCTCGAAATGAAAGAATACTGTTTTTGTTACGAAATATATTTTTTTATTCAATATAATATAATGATCCTCCAATAATTTTATCCCATCCTTATAATGGCTTTCAGGAAGCTCTGCAAAATAACCGTCTACGGCTGCTATGGCCTCTTCATTCCATTTTTTTTATTTGAATTAGTCTCAACTAATGGTAATAGAATTTCAATTGTAATGAAAAATTCCCAAGTATGGTTCTAAACAGTGTATAACAAACTACTATATTAATTTCCGATTATAATGATTTTCGAATTTAAACTTAATAATTAGCAATTTAAGGAACACCTAAATGTACATTATTTGGGTTTTTTATAGATCCCCAAAAATATTATTATTTTTAAATATTTTTTTTTGGTCCTTCTTGTCTTTCATATTTTATGCCTAAACATAAAACTTATGGCGTTTTCTTTTCTAAAAGAAAAGTGTTGCCTTATTATTAAAATGTTGAACTCACCCTCTTAAAATGGTGCTTTTTTTTGATCACAGTAGAACAAAAAAATATGCCCTTTTTAGCACCTGTTCATAAATCAGCTGTTTTTTATAAACAAAAATTAAAAAAGAATTGGCGCAATTAAAGAAAGGCTTATAAAAATTAAAAAGACATGGCAAGTGAATGCGGTGATAATGGTGAAAGCCCATGATAAAAAAGAATTCAAAGTAAATACAAAAATTAAAATGATGGTTGTAAAAATAATGTATAAACTAATTTTGTTACAGTATGGTCAGATGGCGAAACTAGACAGCTTTTAGATCTGTATGCTAACTACATGTCTTAAATATGGAACAATAAAAAAATTTAAATCAAAAAAGATATGTGGGTCAAAATTGCCTCCGAAGTAACAGGCAAGACTGCAAAGCAGTGTGAATAACGATACAAAACGGTATTAAAAAGAAAAAAGGTAGCAGTTGATAATAATAAGACCACTGGCTCAAAAAGAAAACAGGTCGAATTTGAGGATGAGTTGACGAAAATATGCTTAATGGATGACTCCATTGAACCGGAGGTTCAAATAACCAGTCCTAAATGTCTTAAGATTGAAAAAAGTGGAATGTTCAAGCAAAGGTGAAGAAAAAGACAGTTCAGGAGACATTATTGGAAATAGCAGATAGAAAAGAGGAAGCAAGAGAAAGACGCCACAAAGAAAGAATGGATGCTGCGGCTAAAATGCAATCCACACTTGAAAGAATATTAGAAGACAAAGGGGCAACCCATTGATTTCCCCCCGGATAGTACTTTTTGAGGTGACTTAACACAAATTTTTTCTTTTAAAGACCCGTTGCAAAGTTTGGAAATGGACTTGGCTGTATAATTATTATTTATGTTCGATTGGGAACAATATCTCCACCATTGGAAAGGTAACAAAAATATCTTTTTTTGTTAACTCATTCCTACTCCACGAAGGAATTTTAATTTTTTTAACTTTAAAGTCTTGAGAATATTTTAATAACCTAAAATTTTATTCTCATAAAACTTTTTTACGAAATAAAAATTGTTTTCAAAAAACACAACGAAAATTCCTTCACATGGTCAAAATCGGTTAAAAAGATATTTTAATTACCTTCTCAATAGTGCATATATTGTTCCAATCCGACTCTAAATTACAAAAATACAGCCACGTCCATTTCCAAGCCTCGTACCCTCAAAAAAAAATAAATACAAAATTTGGAATCAATCGGTAGTGTGCAAAAACAAAATTTCATTTGTTAAATGTTCCTTTTATTTTGTAAATGAAATTGAAATTAGTAATAAAAAAAAGATTAATTTTTAAGCTGTTAAATTACATAAAAATTTTTTTATTCATTTCTTTTTATGTGCCCCAATAGTGTTAACAAATTGTCTCGTCTATCGTGCTCGAAAGGTTCGGAATTAATGTGGGATTCACTTCCGCTTATTTCTTCATCACAAAAATCGTTCCTATCAATACAAATATTGTGAAGAACACAAGTTGCAATGATGAATTGCGCCATGGTTTTAACATTATGGAAATCTAGTCGTAATAACTGTCGAAAACGACCTTTTAGTGCACCAAACGCATTCTCTATCTTAACACGGGTCCGACAAAATTTTAAATTGTAATTCTTTTCCGAATCAGTCAAATTTCCATAATCTCGAAACGGTGTTAGAAGATATTCCCTTAATGAGTAAGCCGAATCTCCCAACAAATGGTATTTTGGTGCACAAATATTTGGCAAAACTTTCCCAATAAACGACAGCTTCAATATCCTTGAGTCATGGATTTTACTAGGAACACCTGTGTATACATCCAGAAACCGCAACTTTGAATCACAGATACCTTGCAATGTTATTGATATGGTATCGTGTCTATTAGCGTAGGTGGAATGTATTTTGTGTTTTGGAGTTCTTACAAGAATATAACTGCCATCCACACACCCCAAAACATTTGGAAATCCCGATATCTAAAAAAAATTATAATAAGATATTTTTATGAAATAAAAAATGCTGTCATACTTTTCAAGCTCCTAAGCAACAGCTTCTGGAAACTTTATGCGTTCTGAAGCGACTTCTTCCAATAAAAATTTTAAAACCTTTTTGAAGGAAGCATGAAGGTTTGACAACGACATATCAAAAACGTTCGCCACTTCTCTAAATGTGGTTTTATTGCCGCTAAACCTAAAAATAAAATTAATTCTTTTTACATTTTCATTGTTTTGAAAAGCTTACCACAAAAAGGAGAAGATCTGTGTTTCTACAGTTGAGTGTTTTCTTCCTCCTTGATACGTCCTAGTCAAATTTGATATGGAGTATCTGTTAATAAGATACATAGCACTTTCTCGACTAAGCCGAAAATTCTTCTTAAACTGGAAAGAAACAAAAAAGGGTTACAATTAAGAAAGTCGATATCCTAAAGACATTTGCTTACATCGCTTTCAGAGTATTGATGAACATCATTTTCAATAAAGTTTTTAACACGCTGTAAATGGTTTCGTTCCACAAGCACTGCATACATTTCATCATCATCAGATGAAGAAGTTGGCTCCAACAAGTCTCCAATAACTTTATTTGCACATAAAACTGCAGTTGTTTTTTCCATTTCAATTAATTTTTTATTAATAAATATATTAAATATGAAAAACACTGAAAATTTTGTTTTTATGTCACAATCACTGATTGGAAAAAAAATCAAATTCTTCTTCTTTTTACAAATAAAATGGTAGAGTCAGCTGTAACAAAAAAGGCAAAATTCTCGCCCTGTGATAAAATAGAGGGCAAAAAATGCAAAATTTTTTCCCTTTTTTATGGTAACATTTTTAGAAAAGAACATGATGCCATGTCACAGTGTTGACTTTTTTTCAGAAAAGAACACAAAAATGTAATTTAAGGGGTGTATCTGCTTTTAAACTTGTAGTTAATTTCATCTTTTAACAACCTTTTGACAGTAACTCTTTCAGGGGAATATAATTTATTAAAAAACACAAAAAAACAGAAACAAAACTAATTACAAACTCACATCTAGGAAAACAATCTGCTTTTGGTTGCGCTAACTTCAAGTAATTTTCATTTGTTTTTACCCAACTCAAATATAATAAAACTAAACTGAATAACAATAAGAATACAAAAAAAGCAAAAAGAAAACCAAGGGAAAAATCGATTAAAATTAATAATGTCACCTTTACAGCGAAAATTACAAACACCCAAAAACAACAACAAATGAGAAATTTTGAATTATGTATAACAAGCAAATAAAATTCAAATTTAATATTCAGAACTACCTTTTTAAAAAAACAACTTTTAGCGAAATATTATACATTGACCAGGAAAAAAATATTTGAAGGTTAATAACAATCATTAGTAGTCCTGCATTATGTACGTAGTTGTGGAATCATTCTTAAAGCCCAATTTTATATTTCATTTGAAAATGCCTAAGGGGGTTTCTTCTTGGGTCCCTTCTCGGATTTTTCGAGTCTAAAACAGATTTAATTAGAATCGATTCCATGGAATAATACTAAACTGGTTATAATAAATATAAAAATTTGTTCCAGTTTTGATCAAATGTCTTGTTGTTGTTAGGATAATTTCAAACAAAAATCGCCAAAAACACAATCCATCTCAGAACAAATCCGCCAAAAAAAACAGTCGTTATAAAGCCATTTCCTTTGAACCGATAATTCTGCTGGATAATACATACACTCACAATATATTTTCCGTTACCGACTGTAGCTTATTTAAAAAGTAATACGTAGAGTTTGTTTTTAAATGAAGAATCAATTGCAATTCATAGAAATATATTTTTTGATTATTTGAATCAGTCAATCAAAAAAAAAAAAAAAAACTATAAAAAATACAAACTTTCAGTACGAGTTGATATTTTGTGTTAAATGTAAAATTTTTTGTTTTCTGTTTGTAAAAATAGAAATTAAAATAATTTCCTTTTGTTTTTTTTTTACAAAAATAGTTTGTTTAAATATAAAATTATTTCAATACAAAATTCCAAGAAATATACATCTATGTGTGTTGTGTTTTGTAATTACATACAAATAAGAAAACTTTCAATATAATGAAATAAACCATAAAAGTCGTTTTTTTCTAACGTTTTGTCAGATAAAAAATGATGGTTATTTTAAACAACTTTCTATTTTTTACTACTTTTGTCGATTATTAAACAATGATTGAAAATAAACAACAAAATGGGCTGAACAAAATGAAAACTCAAAAATTTTTTTAATTGTATTTTCGATTAATATAATATGTATTTTAGAATGTTATTAACAAAATAATATTGTGAGTGTATTAGTACACACAAAATATTTTAACAATAACTGATTTACGGATTTTCTGTTAGAGTTATTAATGGGATTAAAGTTTAAATCAACAAAATAAACGAAAAGTCGTTTATTTTAACAGACTTTGTAGTTAATTTGTTGGCAGTTAAAAAATCGATATAAGGGAAAAATAATTACTTTTTACGGATTTTGCAGTTACTTAGTTGAAAGTTAAAAGAAATTATTAATGGAAATGTCGTTTGTTTTTGCAGATATGTGGTTATGCATGGTTTTCACTATGTCATTTTTAATGTCAATTTGTCCAAAATATTGGCAATTGTATGAAAACGGGTTGTCATATGGTGTCATCTGAGTTTGCAGTCAGTTATGCACACGAACTGCCGTCTAAAATGACGGACAAGTGAAAACGTCAAATTTCAGTTTGTCAACAGATATGGCAGCATTTTTTATCTAAAATAACATGACAACTTGTTGTCAATTTTTTTTTGTTTGACGATCGCAAAGCTGGTTTTTTTTTTGCTGGAAATTTTTTAAATAAAGAATGAAATGGTAATGTAATAACACAAAACGCCGCACTAGCTATAGCCATTTGTTTCTTTTTTATAATTTTTATTTTTTTTCCACTTTTTATTGAACACAAATAAATATTTTCTAATCAGCATTTCGCTCGCCTCATCATATTTGACCTTTGTAATAAAAACGGCGTGTCAGTCAACTGTCACCAAAATTTGACATAAGTCTTCGACACGCTCTGCTTTATCGACTTATTGTCAGTTTTTAAGATGTAATGAAAACGAATATGACACAAAATGACGAGAATTCATTTGAGTCAGTTTTAGTTGTCAGTTCATATGACATAATAAAAACCAGGCATTAGTTTGTTCAAAGTTAAAATAAATGAAAAATCGTTTATTTATTACGGATGTTGTAAGTTAATTTTTTAACATTTAATAATACATGATAAGTTTTATTGAATTAAATGAAAAGATAGTAGACCGGTTTTTAAGTGATTTTTCATTTATTTTTAGTTAGATTTTAAGCTAATTTAAGCTAGAAAGTATTTGGAGTGTAGTAGAGGGGATCGAACTTGGCCTTAGGAGAAATTAAGCTTAGCGAAGTGGCAGACAAAATGTGGATAGATGTAAAAAATAATTTTGGAAAATTTCAGCCAAATGGAGACTGAAAATTTTGTCCGATTGAAATTTTTTAATTTTATTCTTATTAATAAAAGAGAATGAAGAAATGTTAATTGTGAAAAGTTTTGATATCGAAAGAAATAAATTCACGTACACTAAAAAAAATGACCACAAAACATAAAGTAATCAAACATATTTGTTAAAGTTTAAACTCGATTTCTAACAATTTTTTGTTTGAAATATTTGTAAATTGTCAGTTTTCATATGAAAATTCTTTGAAAATAAAAATTTAAGTAACAAAAAAATAACAAAAAGTTTTTTGTATTTGCAAATTCCATTGTTGGTGCCTTTTTAAAAAATATTTTTTTGTATATACCAGAAAAAAGTATCACAAAATTTGAAGTTATTAAAATTATTTGTTAAAATTTAAACTCGATTTCTAACAATTTTTTGTTTGAAATATTTGTAAATTGTCATTTTTCATATAAAAATTCTTTGAAATTAAAAATTTAAGTAACAAAAAATAACAAAAAGTTTTTTGTATTTACAAATTCCATTGTTGGTGCCTTTTTAAAAAATATTTTTTTTGTATTTACAAAAATGTTCTATGGACGATGTTCAATATTACAAACAGAATTTTGTAATTTTATTCTGTGTACAAAAATGTTCTATGGACGATGTTCAATATTACAAACAGAATTTTGTAATTTTATTCTGTGTAGTTCAAAATTTTCCGATAAAAAGCTCACGTGGTGAAACAACTCAGATTTGGCTGAAACTTTTCAAAAATAGTTTTTATATTTATCCATAGCTTATCTACATCTACTCTAAGCGACATTTATCCAAGGCCAAATTCCATCCAGAAATATTTTTCGTAAAAAAAATTATTTTGTTCAAAAATTTAAAAATTTGAGCAGTGTTCGTCAAGGATCTATGGTGATTTGACTGAAACTTTTAAAATATATATTTACACCCTTTGTCTACCTCAGTCCTAAGAAAAATTCTTCGAAATATCAAATTCGATCCATCCTAATACATAGTACTCATCCGCCAAATGTTTATATAATGTAACAATGTCAAAAAACGGTTTAATGTAATGCAATTGCTGGTACTTTATTTATAAGACACTTCCTATTTTGTGTTTTGCTTACATTTTCAAAAAGTCAGTTTGGCCTGGTTTAAAAAATCACCATCTTACATTTTCATGCCACTAATTGTAGATGAGTCCTAGTATTAATCTCACAAAAAAAAAACAGTTCAAACTATATTATTTCTTTTACTTCTTTCGTTTTCCGCAACTAATTCAAGTTACAAAAATCTTCCCTTGTTACACAGAAAAAAGTATCACAAAATTTAAAGTAATTAAAAATATTTGTTAAAATTTAAACTCGATTTCTAACAATTTTTTGTTTGAAATATTTGTAAATTGTCACTTCTCATATAAAAATTCTTAGAAAATAAAAATTTAAGTAACAAAAAAATAACAAAAAGTTTTTTGTATTTACAAATTCCATTGTTGGTGCCTTTTTAAAAAATATTTTTTTTGTATTTACAAAAATGTTCTATGGACGATGTTCAATATTACAAACAGAATTTTGTAATTTGATTCTGTGTACCTTGTTGTCGCTCCCACAGTTTTAGTTATTACCTTTTTACGTTTATTTCTTTTTCATATTATATTTGACTTTTTCTTATAAAGTATCTAATTGTCCAACATTTGTTTGTTGGCAGGTTATATATGTTGGAATTTGTGGGTGTTGCAAATATATTTTCATCATTTCTATTAACAAAATTTTTCAGCAGGTAATTTAAGTGTACGCACCATAAACCATTTGTAAAAACAACAAATTATTTGAAGAACGAGCTCGGAATAAGAGTTGGTGATTTTCTTTTCGGTAGTGGTAGCAGTTATTGTGTAAACACTATATTATATAATTTGTGACAAATTCGTTTGGTAATTATTCATTTGGTGTAGATGGCCTCTTATTGTAAGTGTCTACAGCTCTTGAATTTTATGACCTTATTTTCCTAATGATTCAATTTGAAGTAAGTATGCATTTTTTTAAACAAATTTAATTTTTACAAAGATACACAAAATATATCTGTAGGGTGATACCATGGAGCTTATTTTGTATACATTTGTTTGAAATTATACATTTGTTTGAAATGATTTACTATCAATTACCAATTTCTTTCAGTTTCATTTATTTTTTAATTTCTTTGAAATTTAATAAAAATTTACCATTAAAACGAAAATTTGTGGCTTATTTATGTCCGTTACAATTATTATAAATTTCAATTGTGTTTGCTGTTTGTTTAAAAAAATATTCAAAAAATTCCAATTTGTGTTTTATTTAAATTATTTGTTTATATACAAAATTATTTCAATTCAAATTACAAGAACTCCATAAACACACACGCATACACAAAAAGTGTCTATAGCCATACATACATTTTGTAGATTTAAAAATAAACAAAAACGGAAACAATTTCAAATAAATGATAAAATCATTTATTTTTTAAGGAATTGGTAGGTAAGATTCTAACAGATTAAATTATATGTTTCTTGCGGATGTGTCAGTTGTTTAAACAACATTTAAAAATAAATAAGAAATGCAATTTGATTTAAATGAAAATTAAGTAGACCGGGTTTTTAATGAAATATCATTCCATGTAAATGGCATTTTCTGTTATTTTAACTTACAACCTATTTTAAGTGTATGTATGTCAAAATGTTCTTCTCATTTGTATTAAAATAATTTTGTATTTAACCAATTATTTTGATAAAGAAACGGAAAGGAATTATTTTAATTTCTATTATTAGATACAGGAAACACAAAATTCAACATTTAACTGAAACTGATAAAGTTTCTACTGAAAGTCCATATTTTGTATACCCGATTAAAAATAATCATATATGTTCATGTATGTCTCTGTATGGATGACCATATATGATTTCATACATGAACATTAATGAAAATTGAGATAATATGTAGATTTATGATCATGTATGAATATATATAATGACATATTTGTATTCATAAATGTCTTTATAATTCTGGTTTCATATATTTTTGCCATTAAAATAATTTTTTTAATTTTTTATAAAATTGGTCAGGTTTTTTATTAAATTTTCTTTTAAATACAAATTATGAACTAAATTCATATTAAACATTTGAAATTAACGGCTTCATTTAAGCTTTGCTATTGGATACTTTAAGAATTTAAGTTCATAACAAAAACTTTAAAATATAGACGATATATATAAATTGTTAAATTTTGTTGATGTTAATGTAATTGTGTGTTGTTTTAGAGTTTGTTAATTTGTTTACTCAATATAAAATAGACAATCACCAACAAGCAATGACCAAAGGGGAGAAAGGAGGGCGTAGATATTGGTAAGGTTGGGTAGCGTCAACCAGGGATGGAAAATATGTTTTCTGTTATTGTACCAACCAGACAAACAAATTGTACTTTTTCGATCCTCACGGTACCAAAATTTGTTCCGCTTTTTTAACAATTTTATCGTATTGAGTCAGATTTGCTTACACACTAATAAGACTTAAAAAAAATTAAATTGACGGGGTGAAACAAAATTCATCGTTAACCACAAAACTTTGCAAAATTTTACTTTAATTTTTTTAAATGTCACACTTTTTTTTCTGGAGGGCAATTTAGCCTTTTCAGGATTTGCTGTTAAAAAATTTAAAGGAATTTAATAGCTTTTTAACAAAAATACATTTTTTTCTTATTTTTTTTTTTTTTGTTTTGAGAGGTAATTTTAAATCAGCTGTTCAATCTTGCCACTTCCAAATATTTTAGTACAATGTATGCAAACATTTGGAACATTTGATGTGACACCAATTTAGAGCCGATTCAACTTAAAACTGACTTTATTTTTTACTATAGTAGCTGAATAAATAAAAACAGGTTTTTAGTATAAAGTTGCTTTTAAAAAAAGTCGACTTTATGTTATGTTGTTTTATCAAGTTATAAATTGAAAATTTGAAAAAATTTCAAATTGTACTAAATGAGCCGTGGTAGTACCACGGTACCAACCAAAGTAAAAATGTACCAAAAAAAGTACAACTGTACCATGTTTTCCATCCCTGGCGTCAACCGAAAATACTAAGTATTCTATCCTGCTGGGTCTGTGGAATTTCTCAATTTTTATTCTCTATAATTTACTAATAAAAATTTTCATAAATAAATTATAAAAAGAATATGATTATATGATCTAAAATCATACTAATACACTTAAAAAAGTTTGTAAGTTAAAATAACTGAAAATATCATTTAAAAGAAATGATATTTCATTTAAAAACTGGTCTACCATATTTTCATTTAAATTAAATGCCATTTGTTATTTTTTTTTAAATGTTGATTAATCAACTGACACATCCGTAAGAAACAACTGATATAATCAGTTAAAATAAATGTCAAAATTTTACCCACCAATCCTTAAAAAATAAATGTTTTTTTCATTTATTTGAAATTATTTCCGTTTTTGTATTTTTTGTTTTTTTTTTAATATACTCGTACAATACAAAATGTATGTATGCATATGAAGCTATAAACACTTTTTGTGTGAATGTATTTGTATATGTATGTGTGTTTATGAAGTTCTTGTAATTTGTATGGAAAAATTTTGTATATATACAACCAATTTAAATAAAAAAACAAATTGAAATTTTTTGAATATTTTTTTTGAAACAGACAGCA
This sequence comes from Eustalomyia histrio, assembly GCA_949748255.1. Lineage (NCBI taxonomy): Eukaryota > Metazoa > Arthropoda > Insecta > Diptera > Anthomyiidae > Eustalomyia > Eustalomyia histrio. Next base: position 91,085,337 of record OX456523.1, read on the forward strand.
AACAAAATTTAAATTTGTAATAACTGTTACGGACACAAATAAACCACAAGTTTCAGTTTTGTGGGTAAATTTTTATTAAATTTCAAACAAATGAAAAAAATAAATGAAACTGAAAAAAATCGGTAAATGATAGTAAATTATTTCGAATAAATGTATAAAAAAGTTAATATAGATGTTTTTTTGAAAAATAAATGTATTTTCCTTTATTTTTAAATGGAATGGATAACTTTTTTATTAAACTACAAACAGTTAACTACATAATATTCTGAGTGTACTATTCATTTACAAAATAACAGATCAACAATTTATAAAACTCCATTAAATTTTTAAAACTTCATTATAAATATATATTAAAATTTTGACATCGTGATTTTGAAGTTTGAATCAAACAAATAAATGAAATAACAAACAGAAAATGAGATAACATAAAATCATTAAGGGAAAAGTAATGACATAAGGTATAGGACATAAAAATACATACATATGTATATGATTCCATATATTCCCAAAAATGGGTGTTTTTTAGCATGCATAGATAAATATATGCGTCCATATACATATGTTATAATTCATATACGTACATAAATATGCATAAATTAACAAAATACATGAGCATATATATTTATTCTTGCCTGGGAAGTCTTTTTTTTAAATAACTTATTCAAATAGTTAGAAAATATATTTCTTTGTATTTTAATTGATTTATCATTTAAAACATACTTTACGTATTACTGTTTAAATAAACTTCAATCGGTAACGGAAAATATATTGTAGGTGTATTGTGCGAATAATTATATTTTTTGAACGTCTGATCATTTTTGTTTATATCTCCCTTTAAGCTTGATACCTCTATTTTGTAATGTCTATATAGTGCGAAAACTTATTACTATAAGAAGCAGTATTGAGATATTAAGTTTTGTATTATCTTTTTATTATTAAATAATTATTAATAAAGAAATATAAACATTTGATTATGGTTAGTTATTAGATTATCTTAGAAGTCCTCTTACTAAAAAAAAATTAATTATTTTTAATTATAAAAGGACTAGCTTAAAAGCCCGATACTTGGTTATCGGTAGTTTTAAATATCAAAATATGTTGGGAGAAAAAATTATTATATTTTCTGAAGATTTTACTATTTAAATAAATTTGTTTAATTTTTTTAAGTGTTCAAGAGGGACGTGCCCAGTGTTAATTGTTTTAATATCACTTGTTCCCCTTCCCATTCCATTTTGTTCTTCTTGTCTAATGATTTATTTTCACTCGTTCCCATTCCATTTATTTCCTCTCGTCTAATGTTTCAATTACACTCGTTCTCCATTCCATTTTATTTTTTACCCTATCAAGTGTATCGATTTCACTGATTCCTCATTTCATTCCATTTCGTATCGCTTCCCCAGTGTAGAAATATTTCCCCGTTTAGTAGGAGACTGTTCACCTTTTTGCCCCTCCCCTTACACATTTCCAAAAATCCGACCTAGGTGAATGTCTACAACGGAGGAGTAGCCTTTGCACAAAATTTCAATTTCCCAGCTCCAGCGGTTTTGAGAATGGCAAAAATATTTCCCTTTTCTGCCCCTCCCAATTGGATTTTCTAAAAATTTCCTATTAACTGTTATCGACACTGGAGATGGAGCCTGCAAATTAAATATCAAGTTCCTAGGTCCACCGGTTTGTGCAGGCACATACTCCAAGAAAAGCATATTTCAAATTTCAGGTTTCTAGCTATAGGAGTTTGAGCAGACCGTGAAAGGGTGTTTCCCCGAAAGGGTGCTCTTCCCCGAAGGAACTTCCAAGAACCTCGTATTAGCGTATGTCTACGCCGCAGGGGGAACCTACATATCAAATTTCAGAGTCCTACCTCCTGCGATTTGGGCTGGGCGATGTTAAATGAAATAAATAAATAAATATTTACATATGTACACATTTTTACAGTTACAAATTTGCATATTTACCCATTAGCAGATGTGCATTTTTACCAATTTGCCCATTTACATTACCATCAAACCATCGGTCCATCAAATCATTAATCTTTCAAACCATCAATCCATCAAACAATCAAATTTTTACTTTTGCACTTTTGCAAGTTTGCACATTTTCACATTTGAAAGTTTGCACATATGTATGCACTTTGGCAAATTTGAACTTTGGCAAATTTGCTCTTTGCAAAATTTGCACATTTAAACATGTGCACATTTGTACAATTAAAAATTTGCACATATGTATGCACTTGAAACTTTGCAAATTTGCACTTTTGCGAATTTGCACTTTTGCAAATTTACACATTTGCACTATTGCAGATTTGCACATTTTGCCTTTTGCAAGGGGGAGAATTTTTACTTTTTTGCCCCTCCGCGTTAGATTTTCCAAAAGTCACGTGTTATCTGTTATCTTCACTGAATAAGGAACCTGCATACCAAATTTTTACTTTCTAGTTCTAGCAATTTGTGAAGACCGTTTGGGGGGAGTCTTTTCCCCTTATTGCACCTCCCAGTGGTGATTTCCAAAAATCCAACTTTGGTGGATGTCTACGCTGGAGTGGGAACAAATGTACCAAATTTTAACTTCCCAGCTCTAGTGGTTTTGCCAAGTCGTCAAGGGGAAAATTGACATCTTAGCTGTTATTTACACTGGAGAAGGAGCCTTCATATCAAATTTCATCTTCTGTTAAAGCGGAGACGTTTCATCCTTTTAAACCCTTTTTTTACCACGTCCCTGGCTAAAATTCTATAGAGATAGTAGAAAGCTTAATATCTCAATACATAATTTTTGTAGTTAATGAGTTTTCGCGCTACATAGACGATATATATCGTATCGTTTTTAATTTAAAAATTCTCTACAACATAAAAAATCTATTTGGGCTCTAGACACACCTAAACATGATAATGCTTGATCTGTTTTACAAGAGTTTCCACGTGGATATAATAGCTGTTGTTATTGCAAAAAATTACTATCTGTGATTTTTAAAATTTTTTACACAACCCCTCTCTTACTTAGTCTATACAGCCCCAATTTGTTCTTTTTGGGTTCAATCAACTTCATATGTTGTATCATAGTTTATGAATTTATATTCAATGGTATTAAAACATTTTATTATACCCTCCACCATATATGGTGAGGGTATATATCAGTTTGTCATTCCGTTTGTAATATGTCGAAATATAGGTTTAAGACCCCATAAAGTATATATATTCGTGATCCTTATGCAATTTGCAATGTCTGTTGAAATCACGATCACGACGCCAAGACGCAAGCGGGGGTGCCTATTTTTACCCAGATTATTGAACATCCTCCCGAGCAGTTTGGTATTTAAAATGAGTAAAATCGGTCAAGCGGTTCAAAAGTTATGATTGAAAATGTGAAGGTACCTCTAAATTTTCCATACAAATTTGTACAATTTTTCTGCATCTATTTTTTTTTTTCTGTTAAGTAAGTAAAAATGTTATTAAGTCTTCTTATTGTTCGATTACATTTATTGTCTTACATACTATGATAACTAAGTTAACGTGAAAATGAACAATGTTAAAGTCGCTAACAGAGCAGACCTCTGTAAATAACATTGCTAATACTAAATAACAAAAGTTCGTTACATAAATTGACAAAACGTATTCATATTACAGTTCATGCAAAATTTAGTATATACGTATATCATCTTCATCCCCTTTGGTGGAGGGTATTCAAAGATTCGGCACAGCCGAATTTAGCCCTTTTTTACTTGTTTTTTTATTGAGATTAACCCGAACATGTGGACTGCTTTTGATCAAATATTTAAATTCAGCACCCTCAAATTAATCAGGCACACTTGCATTCAACTAATTTAAAGTAAACAAGGATCAAATTCGGCTTTGAATACCTTTCACAAATGTATTAAAAAAATGTTCTCACTGTTTTTGATACAAATAATGTAAAAAACTTTAAAAGTGATATTATGCAGGTGGAACAAATTTTTTGAGGTGAAAAACTTTTTTGGATTTGAAAACAAATTTTCTGGTTGAAAAATTTTTTTGAGGTTGATATAAATATTATTCAATTCTAAGGGACTGGTTAAAAAACAAGAAAAAATATTTTACTTGGCTACTATGAAATTGTTCTAAGATATGGAAAATTTAGAGGTGCCTTCACATTTTCACTCATAACTTTTTAACCGCTGCACCGAGTTTGCTCATTTACACTACCAAACTGCTCGGGAAGATGTACATTAATCTAGGTAAAAATGAGCTCCCGCTTATGTCTTTGCGCCGTGATCGCTACTTCAACAGACAGACGGCTAGATCGGCTTAAAATTTCACAAGGTTCACGAATATATATACTTTATGGGGTATTAATGTTGTGTTACTGTTAATACTTGTTATAAATTTATAAAATACTTTCTATATCAATCACATATGTTGTTTGCAGTTTTTTGTCAAATAATTTTTATTATTTTTTCACTTCAAATTAAAACTTTCAACTGTGTACATTATTTAAAATAAATTATTGTTAATTAATCATATTTTTAAAACTGCGTACTCTCAATAATATAAGAGGTTATGGGCGATAGCAAACGTGAATTAACCCACGGTATCTTACAATTCCGTGGTGATAATTTTGAAAACTGGAGTTTTCGTGTACAGATGTACTTAGATTCTTTAAATCTCCTAGATGCTATCAATGATGTTGTGCCAGCCGAACCCGGTTTAAATGAACAATTTGTTACAAAGGATAAAAAGGCTAAAGCGGTTTTAGTTAGCTTAATTGCTGACGAATATTAAGGATTCTGAAAACTTGTGGGCACATCAAAGTGGTTGTGTTACAGGATATTCAAGTGGTGTTTTTGTAAACATGAAAGAGGTTTTGTATGTTCCTGGACTTCGCGAGAATTTGCTATCTGTGACAAAACTAACCGATCATGGTATAAAAGTAGAGTTTTCGGATAAAAAAGCTTTATTTAAGAAAAATAATGAAGTTATCATGAAAGGATACAAGAATGGGAGTCTATATGAAATAAAATTGAAGGTTGTAAAACAACAAGAAACAAATGTATGTACTGCTGAAAATAAAAATCAAGAAACAAATTTAACTACTACCGAAACCAGTAAGCTGTGGCATTCAAGATTGGGTCATGTAAGTGATACATGTCTTCAAGAGCTGGTTCGTTACAAGATGGTTGATGGTCTAGATACTTTTTCCCCAGTTGGTGTGTGTGATATATGCATTCAAGGTAAGCAATGTCGTTATCCTTTTAATGGAAGTCGTCCAAAGTCGACTCGTGTTTTGGAAAGAATACATACGGATGTATGTGGACCCTTTGATCCCCAAACGTGGGATGGTTTTAAATATTTTGTTAGTTTCATTGATGACTACAGTCATTTTACACACATTTATCTAATGAAGAAAAAATCAGAAGTTTTTGAAAAATTTGTTGAATTTGAATCTTTGTCAACTGCCTTTCATAATGTACCAATTTCAATGGTTACTGTAGATCAGGGTTCTGAGTACTCGTCAAATGAGGCGAAGGAATATTTCAAAAGAAAAGGCATTCAAATACAGACTTCTGTTGCGTACACTCCTCAGCAAAATGGAGTAGCTGAGAGGTACAATCGAACTTTAGTAGAAAGAGTACGGTCAATGTTACTTGATTCAAATGCTCCAAAGAGTTTGTGGGGTGAAGCTGCTTTAACAGCAACGTATTTAATCAATAGATGTCCAAGTAAGGCTCTGGCCTTAAATAAAACCCCAGCTGAAATTTGGTATAACTATAAACCAAATATTTCAAAATTAAAAGTATTCGGTTGCAAGTCATTTGTATGGGTTCCACAACAGAAAAGAAAGAAATTAGATAAGAAATCTGTAAAAATGGTTATGATGGGGTATACTTCAAACGGATATAGATTGTGGAATCAACAAAGGAAGGTTATTGTAATTGCTAGGGATGTCCGTTTTGATGAAATGTCTTATCCCTTTAAAGAAGAAAGAAATGATATTCCAGAACCAAAGATTTTAATAGTTTGTGACAGAAACGAGCAAGAGGGGGATAACAATGCGGTTGCTGTTTCTTTACCAGATCCAAACTCAGATAATAATAATGATCCAAGTGATAATGATTCTGATTTATTAACTGCTGATGAATCAGATGGTAAGAATGTTCATATTGAAAATCAACCAAGAAGAAGCGAGAGATTGAAAGATAAGCTTTTAGGTTACATAACAGGTCATGCTAATTCCGCAATTTCAGACTTTATAATTGAACCCTAGTCTTACAAGGATATAAATAATAACCCCAATAAATCGCAATGGTTGAAGGCTGTTAGCAATGAACTTGAATCAATGAGGAAGAATGATGTATGGGAATTAGTTCCACGTCCGAATGACAAAAAGCTCCTTAAATCAAGGTGGGTCTTCCGTGTAAAGGAGGATTCCGATCGAAATCCAGTCCGATTCAAAGCCCGTTTAGTGGCCAAAGGTTTTCTTCAAAAAGCTGGAAGAGATTATGAAGAAACGTATTCTCCCGTTGCCAAGCTAACTACTGTCCGTATTGTATTGGCTGTTAGTGTAAAAAAGGGACTTCATTTACATCAACTCGATGTAAAAACAGCCTTTTTGTATGGCGATTTGAAGGAAACGCCTGAGGGACTTCAAGCTTCCCCGAATCAAGTGTGTAAGCTTTACAAATCTCTTTATGGACTTAAACAAAGTCCCAGGTGCTGGAACGAAAAATTCGATAGTTTCCTGATCCAATTGGGATTTAATCGTTCTAAGCGTGATGCCTGTCTGTATACAAAGTTTGATGGTGGTGTTTTATTATATTTGTTGTTGTATGTTGATGACCTCTTAATTGCAGGGGACAATTTAAATGAAATAGAAAAACTTAAGAGAGATTTGAGTTCTGTTTTCAAAATGTCTGATTGTGGCCCCCTACAATACTATTTAGGAACAAAAATCGAATATGATCGTTCAAATAAAGTTATGAAATTAAGTCAACGTACTCATATTGAGCGAATACTTAGAAAGTTCTCAATGAATGACTGTAATGCGTCAAAGACACCAATGGAAAAGTGTCTGTGCCTTGCTCAAAATAATAGTGAACCAACAAAAAATCCCTATCGGGAAATGCTGGGTAGTTTGATGTATCTAATGTTGAGCGTTCGTCCTGATATATGTTACCAGATTGGGTATATGGGAAGATTTCAAAATAATCCCAATGATGTTCACTGGACCGCTTTAAAACGAATAGTTCGTTACATTAAAGGAACTAAGAATTTGAAGCTTATTTATTCGGATACTTTAGATGATAATGAAATTGTTGGTTTTGTCGATTCCGATTGGGCTTCGGACTCTGGAGACCGGAAATCTGTTAGTGGTTTCGTATACAAAGTTTTTGGTTGTCCAATTTCCTGGAGCAGTAAAAAACAAACTGTGGTTGCTACTTCTTCTAGCGAAGCCGAATATATTGCTCTCAGTTTTGCGGTATCGGAAGGCATTTGGATTAGAGGAGTATTAATTTATCTGCATATAATTTCTGAAGAAAAAGCTGTGGTTATATATGAAGACAATAGAGGATGCATTGGCATTGCAAAGAATTCTGACAGCAAAAGATCCAAGCATATAGATGTCAAGTTTCATTTTATACGCGATTATATCTCAAAAGGAATCGTTAAAGTCGAACCAATTTCAACGGAAGCACAACTTGCCGATATGTTCACAAAAGCATTGGATTCAACAAAATTTACCCGATTTCGTAAAGAGCTACAACTCAGTGATTGAGAGGGGGTGTTGTGTTACTGTTAATACTTGTTATAAATTTATAAAATACTTTCTATATCAATCACATATGTTGTTTGCAGTTTTTTGTCAAATAATTTTTATTATTTTTTCACTTCAAATTAAAACTTTCAACTGTGTACATTATTTAAAATAAATTATTGTTAATTAATCATATTTTTAAAACTGCGTACTCTCAATAATATAAGAGGTTATGGGCGATAGCAAACGTGAATTAACCCACGGTATCTTACAATTCCGTGGTGATAATTTTGAAAACTGGAGTTTTCGTGTACAGATGTACTTAGATTCTTTAAATCTCCTAGATGCTATCAATGATGTTGTGCCAGCCGAACCCGGTTTAAATGAACAATTTGTTACAAAGGATAAAAAGGCTAAAGCGGTTTTAGTTAGCTTAATTGCTGACGAATATTAAGGATTCTGAAAACTTGTGGGCACATCAAAGTGGTTGTGTTACAGGATATTCAAGTGGTGTTTTTGTAAACATGAAAGAGGTTTTGTATGTTCCTGGACTTCGCGAGAATTTGCTATCTGTGACAAAACTAACCGATCATGGTATAAAAGTAGAGTTTTCGGATAAAAAAGCTTTATTTAAGAAAAATAATGAAGTTATCATGAAAGGATACAAGAATGGGAGTCTATATGAAATAAAATTGAAGGTTGTAAAACAACAAGAAACAAATGTATGTACTGCTGAAAATAAAAATCAAGAAACAAATTTAACTACTACCGAAACCAGTAAGCTGTGGCATTCAAGATTGGGTCATGTAAGTGATACATGTCTTCAAGAGCTGGTTCGTTACAAGATGGTTGATGGTCTAGATACTTTTTCCCCAGTTGGTGTGTGTGATATATGCATTCAAGGTAAGCAATGTCGTTATCCTTTTAATGGAAGTCGTCCAAAGTCGACTCGTGTTTTGGAAAGAATACATACGGATGTATGTGGACCCTTTGATCCCCAAACGTGGGATGGTTTTAAATATTTTGTTAGTTTCATTGATGACTACAGTCATTTTACACACATTTATCTAATGAAGAAAAAATCAGAAGTTTTTGAAAAATTTGTTGAATTTGAATCTTTGTCAACTGCCTTTCATAATGTACCAATTTCAATGGTTACTGTAGATCAGGGTTCTGAGTACTCGTCAAATGAGGCGAAGGAATATTTCAAAAGAAAAGGCATTCAAATACAGACTTCTGTTGCGTACACTCCTCAGCAAAATGGAGTAGCTGAGAGGTACAATCGAACTTTAGTAGAAAGAGTACGGTCAATGTTACTTGATTCAAATGCTCCAAAGAGTTTGTGGGGTGAAGCTGCTTTAACAGCAACGTATTTAATCAATAGATGTCCAAGTAAGGCTCTGGCCTTAAATAAAACCCCAGCTGAAATTTGGTATAACTATAAACCAAATATTTCAAAATTAAAAGTATTCGGTTGCAAGTCATTTGTATGGGTTCCACAACAGAAAAGAAAGAAATTAGATAAGAAATCTGTAAAAATGGTTATGATGGGGTATACTTCAAACGGATATAGATTGTGGAATCAACAAAGGAAGGTTATTGTAATTGCTAGGGATGTCCGTTTTGATGAAATGTCTTATCCCTTTAAAGAAGAAAGAAATGATATTCCAGAACCAAAGATTTTAATAGTTTGTGACAGAAACGAGCAAGAGGGGGATAACAATGCGGTTGCTGTTTCTTTACCAGATCCAAACTCAGATAATAATAATGATCCAAGTGATAATGATTCTGATTTATTAACTGCTGATGAATCAGATGGTAAGAATGTTCATATTGAAAATCAACCAAGAAGAAGCGAGAGATTGAAAGATAAGCTTTTAGGTTACATAACAGGTCATGCTAATTCCGCAATTTCAGACTTTATAATTGAACCCTAGTCTTACAAGGATATAAATAATAACCCCAATAAATCGCAATGGTTGAAGGCTGTTAGCAATGAACTTGAATCAATGAGGAAGAATGATGTATGGGAATTAGTTCCACGTCCGAATGACAAAAAGCTCCTTAAATCAAGGTGGGTCTTCCGTGTAAAGGAGGATTCCGATCGAAATCCAGTCCGATTCAAAGCCCGTTTAGTGGCCAAAGGTTTTCTTCAAAAAGCTGGAAGAGATTATGAAGAAACGTATTCTCCCGTTGCCAAGCTAACTACTGTCCGTATTGTATTGGCTGTTAGTGTAAAAAAGGGACTTCATTTACATCAACTCGATGTAAAAACAGCCTTTTTGTATGGCGATTTGAAGGAAACGCCTGAGGGACTTCAAGCTTCCCCGAATCAAGTGTGTAAGCTTTACAAATCTCTTTATGGACTTAAACAAAGTCCCAGGTGCTGGAACGAAAAATTCGATAGTTTCCTGATCCAATTGGGATTTAATCGTTCTAAGCGTGATGCCTGTCTGTATACAAAGTTTGATGGTGGTGTTTTATTATATTTGTTGTTGTATGTTGATGACCTCTTAATTGCAGGGGACAATTTAAATGAAATAGAAAAACTTAAGAGAGATTTGAGTTCTGTTTTCAAAATGTCTGATTGTGGCCCCCTACAATACTATTTAGGAACAAAAATCGAATATGATCGTTCAAATAAAGTTATGAAATTAAGTCAACGTACTCATATTGAGCGAATACTTAGAAAGTTCTCAATGAATGACTGTAATGCGTCAAAGACACCAATGGAAAAGTGTCTGTGCCTTGCTCAAAATAATAGTGAACCAACAAAAAATCCCTATCGGGAAATGCTGGGTAGTTTGATGTATCTAATGTTGAGCGTTCGTCCTGATATATGTTACCAGATTGGGTATATGGGAAGATTTCAAAATAATCCCAATGATGTTCACTGGACCGCTTTAAAACGAATAGTTCGTTACATTAAAGGAACTAAGAATTTGAAGCTTATTTATTCGGATACTTTAGATGATAATGAAATTGTTGGTTTTGTCGATTCCGATTGGGCTTCGGACTCTGGAGACCGGAAATCTGTTAGTGGTTTCGTATACAAAGTTTTTGGTTGTCCAATTTCCTGGAGCAGTAAAAAACAAACTGTGGTTGCTACTTCTTCTAGCGAAGCCGAATATATTGCTCTCAGTTTTGCGGTATCGGAAGGCATTTGGATTAGAGGAGTATTAATTTATCTGCATATAATTTCTGAAGAAAAAGCTGTGGTTATATATGAAGACAATAGAGGATGCATTGGCATTGCAAAGAATTCTGACAGCAAAAGATCCAAGCATATAGATGTCAAGTTTCATTTTATACGCGATTATATCTCAAAAGGAATCGTTAAAGTCGAACCAATTTCAACGGAAGCACAACTTGCCGATATGTTCACAAAAGCATTGGATTCAACAAAATTTACCCGATTTCGTAAAGAGCTACAACTCAGTGATTGAGAGGGGGTGTTGTGTTACTGTTAATACTTGTTATAAATTTATAAAATACTTTCTATATCAATCACATATGTTGTTTGCAGTTTTTTGTCAAATAATTTTTATTATTTTTTCACTTCAAATTAAAACTTTCAACTGTGTACATTATTTAAAATAAATTATTGTTAATTAATCATATTTTTAAAACTGCGTACTCTCAATAATATAAGAATTAAACTTATATTTCGACATGTTACAAACGGAATGACAAACTGATATATACCCTCACCATATATGGTGGAGGATGTGGAGACACTTTGTGGAAGTTTTTATAAAAAATAGTTTTAAGTAGCTTTGAATTTAGTTTTAAAAAATATTACAAAATTAAATAATCAGTTTTTACCGAAATCAAAAATAAAAATACGAGCAATTCCATATGAAAACGATAAAAATTGGCAAATTTTTGGACGACCCCTCTCCGATTTTAAAATAAATAGTCAAAAAATAATGTACCTACATATTTTTTTTTTCTTTATAGTGACTGGTTTAGTGGTGGTGTACACCACTGTCATGTGACAAAATTGAAGAATTCTTCATAAGGGACCTCATTGAAAGTTGTTTAAAAAAAACTACTAAAGCGATCGCAACGAGTGATAGCTCGTTGGAAAGGTATTGAATCAGGCTTTAATTGAAAAATAAAATTTTCCTAATTTTTCTCAGAAATTTACCTTTTTTCCCATGAAAATTAAATTTTCCCATGAAAATTAAATTTTTCGATTTTCCACAGAAGCTCCTAAATTTTCCGGCTAATTTTATTTTTTTTGGATTCCTCATAATTTTTGCTTTAAGAATCAGCAATAAAAAAATGGGCCCCGACTCCTTGTTTGGACAGGAGAAGAGCATTTAAGAGACCACCTTGTTCTCATTGTTTTTATATTTTTTATAATTGAATTATTTTTAATTATTTAACATTATTTTATTTTATTATTAAAAATACATTTTAAAAATTATTTTACAGTTAAAAATACATTTATGAAGAAAAAATAAATTTTTTTTTAAGAGCCCCAAGTTGAGTGTGTATTGAATATGGTCTGCCTGCCTTCACAAGATCGGCCATAAATCCATGGATAATAGCAGCAGTGGCATGTAATGGCACACCAAACCCGACTGAGGCTACAGGTCATAAAATGTTTTGTAAATTTTTTAAATTACCAGGTAATAAATAACAAAACTGCAAGGTCGAGTGGCACTTTTTTGCGACGTCCCACGGTAAGGGCCCATGCGATGCGTTAGGGGGAACCCTAAAACGCATGGCGACTAAGGCAAGTTTGCAAAGGCCATATACTGACCAGATCTTAAATGTACAACATTTGTTTTCGTGGATTCAAAGCAAGGAAATTGCCATTAACACAGTTTTATGCACTCAAAAAGAACACGATGCCATGGAGCGACGATTTCAAAACAGATATAATAATGTCAAAACTATAACTGGAACGCAAAAGTTTCATTGCTTCATACCAAATATTTCTGATATGTCAATTAATGTAAAGCGGTACTCTTCATCTGCCGACGTGCTAAATTTAAAGTTACTTTAATTTTATAATGATGCCAAGACAATTGAAATTTTTAATAAATATTATAATTAAGTATAAGCAGCAAAATAAGAAAGATTTTTTCTTCATAAATGTATTTTTAACTGTAAAATAATTTTTAAAATGTATTTTTAATAATAAAATAAAATAATGTTAAATAAATAAAAATAATTCAATTATAAAAAATATAAAAACAATGAGAACAAGGTGGTCTCTTAAATGCTCTTCTCCTGTCCAAACAAGGAGTCGGGAGTTTCATGGGAAAAAAGGTAAATTTCTGAGAAAAATAAGGAAAATTTTATGTTTAATTAAAGCCTGATTCAATACCTTTCCAACGAGCTATCACTCGTTGCGATCGCTTTAGTAGTTTTTTTTTTAACAACTTTCAATGAGGTCCCTTATGAAGAATTCTTCAATTTTGTTACATGACAGTGGTGTACACCACCACTAAACCAGTCACTATAAAGAAAAAAAAATATGTAGGTACATTATTTTTTGCTGGGCAATCGATTGAGACTATTTATTTTAAAATCGGAGAGGGGTCGTCCAAAAACTTGCCAATTTTGATCGTTTTCATATGGAATTGCTCTATACAGAGATAAGTTTACTCTAAAGTAATTTGAGCTAAAGTGAGTTGACATCCGTCACACTTAGAACAACTAATTTTACTATTAAGTCTTTAACTGAATGTGTTTTCGAAAGACAATTGACACAACAGTTAAACCGTTTAACAATTGCAAGTCTGTCAGAAACCGAAAGATTTCCAAAACGCAATCACCCTCGTAAAAAGTGAGTCCGATTAAGACACAGAACGCAAGAATTCCCAGAAATATCGTTTGTAGAATTTGCCAAATGTTGATCGACATTATCCGCAGAATTAACGAAAGCAGTCGAAGACTGTTCAAACCGATGCTGGATTTCAAATTTTGCATCTCTTCGTTAATTGCCGACAAGCAATTAACGTACGCGCAAAGTGCGGCGTCGTATTTCGAAGCAGCCGCGTCAATATCAACGGGTTTAACCGAATTTGAATTTTCAAAATTAATCCGATAATCGGACTTAACGTTGTCCCATAATGACTAATTCATTTCCGCGTGTTACGCGGAATGAAAATCTTCGCGAAACTTCAAGAATTTTTCGACATATTTTATAAGAGCATCAGACTCTCTTATTAAAGTATTAAATGCTGTGATTGGCATTTTAGTTTTTATCGATTCCTTAAATTTTTTTAAAATTGCGAAGATTTCCGAAAATTTATGAAAGATCACGATTAAAATTATAAAAAATATTAAACGCGTTGCTAAAATTGATAACAAAGCCAAAATTAAAATATATATAAAAATAATTTTAATTTAAATCGCAAAAGTAATATGTCGCCACTATAGGGGTAGGGTACCAATTTATTTTGAACAAATAAACAACAACTATGTGGTGTGTATGTTAGCTAATAACAACAATAACTTCTTGTGCTAAACGAAGAAAAGTACAAAACAATATTTTATTTGTTTTGAATGTTATTGAATTCTAATGTTTAATATTACATGATAATTTTAATTAACCCGAAAGAGTTTGTAAATTCATTAAACGTAAAAAACGATTTCCTTTTCTTGATGTTAAATTAATTAACAAGTTACGAGTATAAAAGGAATGTAAATAAATTTAAAATAGTTTAAATATTTCTGTCTTTTAAACAAACTGGAAAGAAAAAAGTAATCAAAACTAGGGTTGGAAAACGGTCAATTAAAAATAGAATGCAAAAAATGATATTAAATATTAATACTTTTTGTTTCAAAATTAATAAAATAAATTTTAATTATTAATTTTTTTATTAGGATTTTCCCTTTATAAATTTTTAAACAGTTTAGAACTCATACACTATACGTACCTGTTATTCGTAGAAAAAATAATAAAATTTAATTAAAAAATGCTGCTGTTGTTTGTTGTTTAATTTCACAAAGAATATGGAGGCTTCTGAAAATATAAAAATTATTTCCACTTTTCGTCGTTCTTACTCGAAATCGGGTTCGATTGGACCAAATGTTTGCCGTAAATGCAAGATGTGAAAATAAACAAGTAAATAAGGCTTAAAGTCGGCTGTGCCAAATCTTTGAATACTCTCCAACAATACTACTGGGTTGATACAAATAATGTAAAAAACTTTTAAAGTAAAATTATGGAGGTGAAAAAATTTTTTATGAGGTTAAAAACTTTTTTGGATGTGAAAACACATTTTTTGGTGTAAAAAAAAAATTTGAGGTGCAAAGAATTTTTAGTAGTGAAAAAAAATAAATTTAGAAGTGAAAAATTTTTTAATGTGAATACAAAATACTATTCAACTTTAAGTGACTGGTGAAAAAATATGAGAAAATATATTATGTTTCAGTCGCTACTACGAAATTGTACTAAAATACACCTATTTGTATGGAAAATTTAGAGGTAACTTCAAATTTTCACTAATAACTTTTTAACCGCTGGACCGATTTTGCTCATTTTCAATACCAAACTGCTCTGGATAAAAATTAAGACTCCCGCGTGCGTCTTCGCGCCGTGATCGCCATTTCAACAGACGGACATCGCGAAATCGACTTGAAATTGCATAAGGACCTATATGATGGGAGTATAAAAAAGTAAAAATACAAAAAGTGTAATGATTGTGTGAGAAAAAGGTCTCTATTTATTTAAATAAAATATATTACCTTCGTAGAAACTGATTGTAAATCGAAGTTGTCAAACGTATTGTATAAGAAGAACTAACACGAACTTAAAGCAATAAGAAGGTGGCAAACAACGCTTAAGTGACGTTTATTACATATAATCTATGTAAATACACTCTTCAAAGAAGTATAAAAGGGGAGTAAAATAGATCATAGCGTAGTATAAATCAAGAAAGGGGTCAGAGCTTGCCACAGGCACAAAATGCATAAAATCGATGAAAATTAAGCATTTAGGCTTAAACAGCCTGTTTTTGTTGGGTATGAATACAAAAAAAAATTATATGTACTTCAAACAATTAAACAAAAAATATAACAAAAAAATAAGTAAATAGCAAATATCAAATACAATCTTACCAAGAAAAAATATAAAAATTATGTTAGAAAAGGTACGGTTATCATCAAGATAAGAAAAATAACCAGAGTGAAAATATTTATGAGACATTATTTGTCAAACGGCCGACCCTTTTCGCTAAAATTTTTAATTGGTTATAATTTTAAAAATCATTTCAAAATTTCTTCTTTTCAATGGAAAATACTATTTGAATTCAAAAATGGAATCAATAAACTTTATAAAAATATTGTATAAGTAATGTTTAGGTGAATTTCGTAAGGCGTAAAGTAATCAAGAACCTGCTTTCGGTTTAACTAAAGAATCGATTTAAACCGGATCCGGATTCATTAAAAAATTAAAATAAGTTAACAAAATAATAAAAGATTTGTTATATTTTTTAAAACTACCTAATATGTAAATTGTGTATTTATCACATCCGTGTGTTTAATAGAGTGAATCAACAAAAAAAGATGTAGAAATTATTTTATGAAGATTCCCAAAATATATTGATTCTAGCGATTATCTCCCGTAAGCTGGACCGGTTTAAAAAAGCGTATAAAAATGGTATTTTCAATGAATAAAAAATCTGTTTGCCCAACGAATGATTATATGTAGATATTCAGGAATTCTTTGGTTCTGCATTAAAACATTTGGAAAATTAAACGACAGACTCGAGAAAACGAGTTGTTTATGTCAGTTTTTTAATGATTTTCAGTTTGATTTTAATGAAAATTTAAATTACTTTACCATTTATTGCTCGATTTTTATTTCCAAAACATCCTTTAAAAACTGTTGACAATATTGTTGACTTTTGTCAAAAGAATTTTGTAGCCTCATAGAATTTTATCAAAATGAAGTAAAAGCGCAGAGTAGCTTTACAATACAAAAAGTATCAACACGTAATTAAGAAATTTAATGGGCGAAGTAAGACTTTCTGCATTGGCTCTAATGTCTGTATATCGGGAACAGGTAGACCCAGACAAAATTATTAACACTTTTATATCGAAAAATCTTCGCATTATTTTAAAGTTCAATATAAAATTTAAACATTAGATCTCAGTCATTGAGATAAATAAGTTTTATATAAAAATTTTATAGGAATTTAAAAGTTGTAAATCTTATTTTAAATGTTGAAGCATTAGGTCGAATATTTTAGGTCTTGAAATTACCAGCTTTAAAAAAAATATAGAAAAGATATATTGAGAATTAAAAGATGAACTACATAAAAAATCCATTATTTTGAACCATTTTTAAAACTTATTCTGAATTTTTACATAAATTCAACAATTCATTTTATTTCAAAAAAAGTGTTTTTTAAACTGTTATTTATTTTAATTAAAGTTGTAATGTAATGTACATATTAAAAAGATTTAAGAGGTGTATTTTTTGTGAAAATTTTCCAATTTAATCACAATAAAATTAAGTATTTATTATGAAAATCTTCAAAAATGTTCATAAAATTTATCCGGGGTGATAAAATGACTTGTTGATTTGACCTGTATTCACTCCATTACGGCAGAAAATGTCTGTTGTCATCTTATACTAACAAGGAGGCTACAGCAATCTAAACACTC
The DNA here is from genome assembly GCA_949748255.1 of Eustalomyia histrio. Taxonomy (NCBI): domain Eukaryota; kingdom Metazoa; phylum Arthropoda; class Insecta; order Diptera; family Anthomyiidae; genus Eustalomyia; species Eustalomyia histrio. The sequence goes on from OX456523.1 coordinate 91,102,692, forward strand.
GGATTTTAATGCAATTTTGTTACTAAATAGTTTTCTTTTGTCGGTCATATACCAGGACGGATCACTAAGGCAGTGACTTTTTGAACTTGCCTCGTTGTTATATGAAATGCAACACTGCTCCCATCAGTTGTTCAAAACATACAACCTCATGACTTTTTTTAAAAATGGTAAAAAGCGAATTTCGAGTGCTCTTTAAACATTATTTTTTGCGAAAAAAAAACCGTCAATCAAACCAAGGAAAAGCTTGATAAATGTTGAGTCTGCACCATCGATTTCAGTGGTAAAAAAGTGGTTTACAGACTTTCGTTGTGGTCGCACAAGTACAAATGACGCTAAACGTTCTGGATGGCCAATTGAGGTCAATACAACCGAAAATGTCGAAAAAATTAACGATATGGTGTTGGCCGATCGAAGAGTAAAAGTGCGTGAGATTGTTGATGCCATAGGCATTTCATATGGCAGTGTGGTTTCGATTTTAAATGATCAGTTAGATTCAAGAAAGCTGTCTGCAAGATGGGTGCCGCGTAATCATGTGACAACTTCAAAGGATTGGCGAAATTCCATGAATTACTCTACTAATTGGTACCTCATTCGCCATATTTTCCGGATTTAGCCCCCATTGACTATTTCAAAACCTAAAGAAATGGCTCGGTGGAAAGAGATTTGGCTCCAACAAATGCCTATTTGGCTCCAAACAAATGCCTACTTTATGGACCTCGAAAAATCCTATTATTTGGAAGGGATACAAAAATTGTAGAAACGTTGGACTAAGTGTATTGAGCTAAAAGGAGATTATGTTGAAAAATAAATTTTTTTGCAAAAAAGACGTTCATTCAAAAAGTCAGGTACTTATTGATCCGCCCTCGTATCCCAATCTCCTACAATCGGAGAGTTTAGCTGGCAATACATACCTTGTAGGAATTATGAATTAAAAAAAGTGTCAGCTTTAACCTATTCAAATAACATACATTTAATTATTATTATTAGTTTAGGTATTTTATAAGTATTTTTTTGGTTACTGTATAATTTATCATATTAACTTTCAATTGTAATATATATTTTTGGCCAAAAAGGGCTTTTATATTACACAATTATAACAAATAAATAAAAAAAATAAATAATTTAAAATAACCCAGCAAAAACATGGTAATGACAGGTCGTTACTGTGTAGATTACCATGTAATGGTAGGTAGTTACTTTTTTCAAACAACAAAATAATGACCTACTGATAATGGGTAAAAGAAGTACTTATATGTAAATACACGCAACATAATGAATTAGTTTGTTGTTTTTTTACCATTATATTTATTAATTTATTTTGAAAAACTACAACCAAATAGAAAATTATCTGTTGTAAAATTGATTATTTTAATATTTTAAAGCCTTTGTATGAGAAATAGCATTGTATTATGAACTTAAATTTTTGAGTTCAAAAAGTAGATATTTTAAAGCTTTTTTATAATTTAAATAAAAATTATTCTTGTCGATTTCTTTAAGTAAGAAAATTTTACTTGATTAAGGTACACTATTGTTTATTATAAATAACTACTTACTTTATTATTGTAGGTGACCACTTATTTCTTCACTATGAGTTACCATACTGGTAATTCATTATTCTCACTTTTTTGTAAGCGAGAGGGTGTTGACCACCCAAGAATTTTGGGACATCGCGAACAAAAGTAATTTAGCGAGTAAATAGCCTGGTAACTCGTGAAACCCTTTGTGTGCTACTTACTCCCTTAAATACTTGGTAATGTCTGTTTTTGCTGGGAAGCTACATATATTCAATAAATATTTTACGATCATTTTCACACACATACGGTTTTTGACCCAAATCATAGTTTACAGTTATATAAAATGTGCATTTTGTGTTTTTGACGTAAATCCCATCTGTGAGTGTATACAGAATGACTGCAATAAGATTGAGAAAACTGAAAATCAATTGACATTAAATCACTCAACTGTATAAATGAATAAATGAACAAACTAGATGGTTTGTGATTCTTAAAGGTTGTTGATAATAAGAAAAATGCAAAAAATAGTACAACATAGCAAAAAGTAACATCCCAGTCAAAATTGTCTTTAATAAATATGGGTTTTGCAATAAGAAATACATTCACATTTGCGTGACTTTCGTAACACCACGTGATTTTCCATTAATAATGTTAATTTTGACTTGATTTTTCATACATTTTAAATGCCGCAAAATCAACTGAGTCTTTCGTGTCTTAAGTTTAATCACAATAAAATCATGATAAAAGTCAGGGGTAGGCATTGTTCAATAAGTATGTTCAGTGTTTTTTACACTTTATTTTATTTGCGCACATACTGAACATTCTATACTTTGTCATTTTTGTTTACTTATATCAGCTGTATGAATAACATGTCAAAAGAAATCACTATAATTTGTAAGTAAGTAAAGTAAAAATTTTATTTAGTCTTCTTCTTTTTCGATTACATTGATTGTCCTACATACTATAAGAATAATAAAATTTTTAGAGAAATATGTGTCTTACTCTAATAACAAAGTTAACGTAAAAAGCAACATTGAGATAGAGATAGAATATGTAAAAAAAGTACAAAATTAAAAGTTTGACAAGGCTTGCTTTCGGCCTTTGAAGTCGCTAACAGAGCAGACGTCTGTAAATAACAATACTAAAACTAAATAAAAAACATTACTAAAACTAAATAACAAAAGTTCTGTTACATAAATTGACAAAACATATTCATATTACAGATCATGTCAAATTTAGTATATACGTATATCATCTTCAGCAACTATGATTGCCGGAGGCTGGGCTGATATAGAATGAGGGAAAGTCCAGAGGAGCTGGATCGTCGTCAATACGTCCATTGATTATACCGACAGGAGAAAGATGTAGATTCAGCCCAGATGGTGTTTTTCTCGCTTTCGTATATTTGGCTGACAAGCATATTATCGTGTAGCGCAAGTTTCTCAACAAATTTGGCTTGCAACGACATGGCGTACCTACAGAAGGGTGGAATATCGGCATTTTCATAGACGTAACTATTTGAAAATCGTTTTGTGAACTTTTCATAATTTTTTCCGATGCATTTTCTTAGAATTTTCCGTTCAAATATCTCCAATTCTTTGGCTACTATAGGAGATTTAGTAAACCAGATTGGGAATCCATAAGACAGAACCGATCTTATGGCGACCTTGTAGAGTAAAAGCTTGGTGTTCTTATGTAAGTATGTGTTGTTCATTAGCGATGCAATCATTCCAGAAATCTTTTTCGCCTTTCCCAAGGGACTTCTAGCGTGGGCGTTAAATTTCAATAATTTATCAAAATGTATTCCGAGATATTTTTGGAATTTTTAAATGGAATATTTTCGCCGTCTAGTATAAGTTGAAGGGATTTACTTTCCGGCACCACATATCTAGGACATTTACCCGAAGGGTTCCTAATACAGATAGCCTCAGACTTGGCCGTGTTGATTTTAATGCCCCATTTCCTGTAATCGGCGCTTATTTCTCCAAGATGAAATGCAGCAGAGTTCTGAGCTAGTATTGGTGATATATTGTGTGCATAAATAAGGCAATCATCAGCCTTTGAATTTCTAGATTGGTGAGGAAAATCATGCAGGAAAATGTTAAATAGGAAGGGAGCCAAGACACTTCCCTGAGGTATCCCACTTTTCACATGTCCTAGTTCTGAGGAAATGTTGTTGATTTGGACGCCAAACTTTATATTAGTAAAGTAGCTACAAAGTATTTTTACCAGAAATGGGTCAACGCCAAGATTTATCAGTTTGTAGAGGATTCCATTATGATAAGCCGAATCAAACGCCTTTTATATATCCAATGATATTGCCACCGTGCATATTTTATCCCTTAAGTTGCAAGTTACATCATTGTGAAACTTCAACAATGCATGTTGTGTTGAGTGAGATCTTCTACATCCAAATTGAAATTCTGATATTGGTTCCGCAATTAACTCATTTTCTAGTTTTTCCTTAATTACGTGTTCAAATAATTTACCAATGTTGGATAAAAGGGATATTGGGCAAAAATCCTCAGGCTTTTTACTGTCCTGCTTTTATTTAATTGGAAGTATTTTTGCGCTTTTCCAAGCCGTTATTAATGCAATTTTTAAAAATAGCAGCTAATAATTTTAGAGTTGTATCAGGAAATTTTTTAATTATTAAATTGGAAACGCCATCAAATCCAAAAGACTTTTTGCTATTAATGTTGTTAATGTGCATTCTGATATTATTCACGTTTGTAAAATGGTAATTATCAAGATTCCTATCGGCCAGAAACGTGTCATCAAATGTATAGATATGTTGCGGTAGTCTATCAACACATGATGAGATTTGATTCTCCATATTGTTAACCTGTCTTTCAGGATTTACCTCTTGAAAAACAGCAGTATAACGAGTTCTAAATATCTCTGAAATTTGACAACTGTTGGAAGTGATAGTATCATTGTGTATGAGCTGCTGACAAAAAGGAGACTTCGTTTTACCAACGAACCAAAATACGTCTTTAAAGGCAGTAGGACTTGGCGTTATTTTTGAGAGTCTATGTCTCAAATTTTTAGCATCTTCAAAATTTATACTCGCTGCTAATTCTATTTCTAGTTATGTGGTATATTTTCTTTAGGTTCTTCTGCCATGCATACTTAACTTCAAAAAATTTCTTGATGTTATTAGTCTACGGACGTTTTTGTCATTTATCTCCAGTTTGTTGGAGTGGCTTTCTTGTATTGAGGTAAGTGTATTATTAAAAGTATTTATAAGCACATTTAATTCATCATTACTTAAATTGCAGTTGTTGGGAGGTAAAATGGCATCTGAGGCTGCATCTAAATCTCTTCTAAATGCGTTCCAATTAGTGTTCTTGTATGACGTTACTACCAGGGGACTTAATGTTAAACAGGCTGCATCACTTTCCAGTTTCAGTACTAATGGGAAATGATCCGAGAAAGTTGATAAGCTTTCGATCTGATAATTTGGTTGGATACTGTTAATTATGCTGGGACTTAATAGAAAGTGGTCTAGAAAAGAAGACCCGTTAGAAAACGATGGAGATGGAGATATATCGCAAACGCGTGTTACATCTAAACAGTTGTTTTGTAGCCAGCTATGTAGAACTTTTCCATTAGCGTTATCTGCAGTGTCTCCCCAATTTAAACTTTTCGCATTTAGGTCACCACCGAATATAAACCCATCATAATTGTTGCTCAGTTGGAGATTCTGGTTTAAGCTGTTGTTTAACTCATGTGAGGAATATACAAAGACCCTAATAAATATTTTTTAACTAATGCTTTTGAAACCATTTCTATTTCAATAAAAACGTTATTAAATTGTGTTTTATTGCAAATAATTCTATTATAATCTACAGTGTTTTTAATAGCAATTGCTACTCCTAAAGCTGAATTGTCGTAAACGAAATTATATTCATTAAGATTTACTTTTCTATTTCCGCGAAGATGACATTCTTGTATATCCTACATCAATTTGGTTATGATGAAGGATATTTGACAGTTCAATTTGGCGACTGATGTTAACAAGAAAGCGGACGTTAAATGTCATAAATTTAAGAGATCTATGGGCCATATTTGTTATTCACACTCTTAAGAAACCGCAGGAACTCTGCTTTAGCTTCATTTTTTCATGTTTTTAAAATTCTTAAGGAAGTTTGCAATTTGCTGTTCCAGCGGCAATTCCTCAGTTAAAAGAAACATATTGACAAGTTTCAAGAATTCCTCAATTACTGATAGTTTATGTGTTTGAGCTTGGGTAGCATTTACCTGAAAAAGACTTGCAAATGATCTGCCTGGTGAACGAATATATTGGTTTACTATATTGTTTACTTTATCTTTGCCAACAAGCTTTTTTTCACTAGCCTTTTTTATGCGTTCCCTTCGTACGGCAAGGTATTTTCTATAGGCTGGGCAACCTCCCGAGTTTGCAGAATGACCACTTACTCCACAGTTCACGCAATGGGGTGCTGACGTCTCAGAATTTATGCGCTGGCATTCACCCGGGGGGTGATTTTTATCGCATTTCACACATTGGAATTCAGAATTGGAATTTTTAGCAATGTGACCCCAACGTTGGCATCTGTGGCATTGTACCTCTTGTTCCTTCCTTTTAGGTTTCTCCCAAAGAATACTTTGCCTTAAAAGATATTTAATGTGCAAAATATCTGATAGTGAATTTCCTGCCTTTAGCGTAACCAGAAACAGCCTGTGTCGTATGAGTTCTTTACGGAATACGGAGTTGTAAAACGTGTAATTTTGGACACAACGTTTGGAACCGATTTGTCAAGGGCAGACTAAACTTCCTCAACAATAGTACCGTGATAAAGACCTCTTAATACAAAAGAAGTCTGTCTAATCTCTTTAGGTGTGTATGAGTAAAAGTGAATATTCTTCTCCCTCAGGATGGCCATCATTTCAGAATGCACTGTAGAATCTGAAAGGTATAACTTACTTTTACGTTTATTAACGTTTCTTATTTTAAACGTTATTTTGGGAGTTTTTGCCTCCAATTGATCAACTAAACGTTTAATGTTGACGTCAAATAAAAATATTGGAGGGCAAAAGGATTTGCCGGCATTTTCCTTTTTGGCTCTAGCAGTTTTCTCTGACTTTCTCTGTATGGTGCAACTCCTCTGTATTTTCAATCTCCATCAAGTAAAGCAAATCTATTTTCACCCAAATGAGTAACGTCAACGTTTGCAGGTGACAATAATACATCTGCTCTTCTTCACTTTGAATGTTTGCTCTCTATATATGAGTGCTGATCATCGTTGCTCAAATCCATGCTTGTACCACGCTGCAACTAAATGCACAAGTGGTAGCCAAATTCAGTATCTTTTCAGGTATATATATTTTTTTTTATAAATAGAGCAATATTTATATTTTCCAGTTTTTATAAAAACTTTTTGCAGTTTCAATAGTCTACTTCACTTTCTCCGTTAAATATATTTATATTTTAATAAATTTTCACACTCCGTTATTATCTGTGCGTCAGTATCGTTCAAGATCAGAATCAAGACTCTATAATTTGTAATGTGAACGGTGATGTTAAGTTTGAGATTTTTAATTGTATCAGCTGTTTGAATAACATGTCAAAAGAAATCACTACAATTTGTAAAGTGAACGGTGATGTTCAAAATCACAAAATGTGAAAGTACTATAACATAGCGATGTCGTTGACAGCAATGCATTGTGGTAATTTCAATAGTAAAAATGTGTTTCAGTAGTTTAAAATGGAAAGCCGTTGAAACTTTCGAATTAGGACTCAAATAAGTCAATTTATACTAGCTTACAAGAGAGTAAACAAATACGTTGTTAACTGTTAATTTGAAAGCTTTTGGTACTATAGGAGATTAAATATGTCAAACGATTCAACTGTCTTTATGTCACTCTGTTATAAATTCTAAATCTGACTATTTTCATTATCAGTAGAGGTCGATAAACAGTTTTAGAGCATTCACGGGCCTTTTATTCGGGACACAGCTATAAAGTATTTTCTGTAAATATACTTTTTTTAATATTTACAAATTAATACAAGTGTGAAAACATCTGATTGATTTAGTAACAATAAATACAACGGTGTAAATTTTGTTTTATATTACTATCTGCTCTTCGAACTACAACCCTACTGGTTTTGTATTTGATAACGATTTTGGTGAGCCTTCTATTGTGAATTTTGCAAATTAATCTACCAATCAAATTTATTGAACAATATAAACATCAACAATTAATTCAATCAACACTTTTTATTTCGTCATGGATTGATTAAATACGAACTGCAACGTTTATGGAAATGATCGTATAGTTTCATGCTGGCTAGGCTGGCTTAAAGTGTACTGGGCTTAAGGTACGTGCATTGATGCACTTACTGACCCTGGAAAATCACCTCAATGGACGTGTATTCGCTGCAAAATAATAAATACATATTTCTATAAAGACTTTTTGTCTGTGCAAACGAAACTATCAAAATTGGTGAACTATTTAAAAATTTTGATAAATTTGCCAATAAACAAGATTTGTCGTTCCCGAAGAGGAATAAAATGTCGAATGAGTCTCCTGTATTACCATCAATTTCATATTCATCTGTGCCGACTCCTGCAAATACTGCCGAAGTCAGTAATGTTACCCCTTTGCCACTTCGTTTTAGAATATGATCTTCCAGGAAGCTATGACTGGTCAATCACATTAGAATGATAATAGATCCTCAAACGCAATTTTATCACCGACATTGCCTACATGTAATCAAATTTCATAACACATTGCGTGCTATTCCAGCCAAAAAAAACTGTTTTCATTTCTCGTTTGGCAAGTGGTACTTCTTCAGATGATGTGGATTATTACATAAAATTTAAGATTGGCCTAAATGCTGATGTTTTAATACATAAATTTCAATTTTCTCAACCGAAATATATTGCATCTTTTAAAATTGCTGTTTCTGCTGAATTTTTTGAAAATGTTCTTGATTCAAGCTTCTGGTCTGAGAATACTTTAGTTCGTAAATATATTTATAAAGAAAGACCAAGATCTAATAGTATTGGCATTCTTTCACAACGTGAAAGGATTAACGCAAAAAAGTAAATAGTGTTCCTGTTGACCATTATCTTTAATTCATCAAAATGTACTTTAAAAAGCCTGTGCTGAATTTGTTAATTATTATTAATATTATTAATGGTATCTGTTCTGGATTTTGGATTAATGAAATTTCATTCAACACTTCGCAACGAGCATTCCGTAATTTCATACCTTTGTAGGTTTTTTTTTTTTAAGTTAATTATGCCGATGCTGGCCCACACAGGAGATTTTGTAACACAGATTTACAAATTTTTTACTTAGTCTTAGTTTAATAAAAAATGTGTTTATAATTTTTCTGAACCCATAGTAAAGTTATTGTAATATTATTCTAAATTACTAGTGTATTTCAATACAACATACAAAAAATACGAAGTGTACCATCAGTGTTTCTCAAAGACACGAAGTGGGCCACCAGTGTTTTCTAAAAATACGAAGTGGAAGTAGAACAGGCCACCAGTGTTTCTTTAAAAATACCAAGTGTACCATCAGTGTTTCTAACAGACACGAAGTGGGCCACCAGTGTTTCTTAAAAAACACGAAGTTTACCATCAGTGTTTCTCAAAGACACGAAGTGGGCCACCAGTCTTTCATAAAGACACGAAGTGGAAGTAGTGAATAAAGCCGAACCCGAGAGTCAGCCGAAAGCACCGAATAGAGTCGAGACAGCAACGAAGTGCACATAAAACCCGAGAGACAGCCGAAAGCCCCGAATAGAGTCGATACAGCCTCAAAGTGCGCAGAAAACCCGAAAGGCAACCGAAGGCACGGAAATTGTAGATTTAAGAATATTCAAAACCATTGTAGCAAAGAAGTGAATAAAGAGAATAACCATTATTGTAAAATACGAAATTACATGTATAAAATTTCTTGTAAGCGACTCCTGGACAAAAGGCTGAAAATTAAAAATAAGTCGTTAAAATTGCTCAAATGATTTTAATTCACACAAGGTTCAGTACATAGAAAAACTAAAAACAAATTTGTTATACTACTTTAGCACATTAAGGCCCAACAGCTAAATTCAAATTTTACATGGAAAACAACATTAGCACCGTTCGTTTACCGGATAATATGTACAAATTTTTACTGGATGATTAGTTACACCCAGAGAAAAGATTGGTTGCAATTCGATCAAAACCATTAACATTTATTTTTGAGGATTTAATTTTATTTGGAATAACCTAAATTCCATTAATAAAGCAAAAATCTTATATTGGGAGTTAAAAAATTGAAAAGAAACTAAAAATCAAACCTATTATACAATTATTGGTATTTCCAAACATCTTTAAAAATAAAATTTGTTTAGAATTTGTGTGCGGTGTAAGCAACCATTTATTTAGTGATTTATTAAAAAATTGTCGATATTCAAAAGTGGTAACTATATGTACTTTTATTCTGATCAAATATATCATTTAATTAGGTTTTCAGTAGAAGCAGCCGAATTGTGGATTGTGTTGATAATAGACGTCACTAATGATTGGTATTGCTAAACAAATTTTATACTAATATTTCTTTTCCTAAAAAATTGTTTGTTTTAAATTTGCCATCAAAATTTTTAAATTAAAACAAAATATTCAAATGTTTAAATAACAAATATATCAAAGAAAATTAAATTAAATTGTGGTCTTTTGCCGTCTTTTTGCAAAAAAAAAAAAATTTTCAACATAATCTTTTTTTAGCTCAATACACTTATTCCAACGTTTTTCCAATTTTTGTATCCCTTCCAAAAAAAAAAATAGGATTTTTCGAGGTCCATAAAATAGGCATTTGTTTGAGCAATAATTTCATCTTTGGATCTAAATCTCTTTCCACCGAGCCATTTCTTTAGGTTTGGAAATAGGATATAGTCACTGGGGGCTAAATCCGGAGAATATGGCGGATGAGGTACCAATTCATGGAATTTTGCCATTGAGACTACACACGTGTGCTCCCGTGCATTATGTTCAATTGAGAGCAAACGCGGTACCAATCTTGAAGAAAGCTTCCTTAAATCCAACTGATCATTTAAAATCGAAACCAAACTGCCATATGAAATGTCTATGACATCAACAATCTCACGCACTTTTACTCCTCGATCGGCAAACACCATATCGTGAATTTTTTCGACATTTTCGGATCAATTGGATGTCCAGAACGTTCAGCGTCATTTGTAATTGTGCGACCACAACATAAGTCAGTAAATCACTTTTTACCATTGAAATCGATGGTGCAGAGTCCCCATAGTATTTATCAAGCTTTTCCTTGGTTTGATTGACGGTTTTTTTCGCAAAAAATAATGTTTAATAAGCGCTCAAAATTCACTTTTTTCCATTTAAAAAAAAATCGACGAGGTTGTATGCTTTGAACAGCAGTTAAACGCAAAGTAAATGACGGAAATTGCTCAAAATTTGACAGTAGTCTATAAACAGGTGGTATTTGATGGGAGCATTGTTACATTTCATATAACTACAAGGAAAGTTCGAAAAGTCACGGTCTTATTAACCCGCCCTCGTAAGATTGTTTTTTAATTCCTTCTCCTTCATTTTAATTTAGGTTATTTCAAATATAATAACATATTTACAAATACATTTTAACGGTTTTGATCAAATTGCAACCAATCTTTTCTCTTGGTGTAAATTAAGTGAAATCTAAACATTATAAAAAGCAAATAAATTTAATTTACTGGATGACATTCGTTTAAAATGCACAGCAAACGGAAAGCAAAAAGAGAGAATTAAGTGACATTGGATGTTAGAAGTTTTCAAATTATTACTTGACAAATTTTTGTCAGCAATAATTTCGAGCAGAAAAGATTGAAAATCATATGACAAATTTTTGTAAATACAAATAAAAATGCTTTACAACTACGTTGTTGTATGCAAATGCTAAGCAATAAATATTGTAATATGCAATATGGAAAAAAAGGAAAACCTTCTAAAATGTATCTGCTTCATACTTTACATCAAGAATCCTCTTTTTTTCATATCGACAAGTTATAATTATTTTTTGCATTTGGTTTTACAATCAAACTTATAAATTATTGTATATTTTTCGTTCTCGTACTTTTATTAGAAAATTTTCATTTGAGAGTAAATTTGTTACTGAGCAGTGTCACCAGATCTAAAAAAATTTTGCAGCTAAACAAGGGAAAAAGATGCTATAAAACAAGTATAAAAAGCCTTAAATTCTGCTGTGCCGAATCTTTGAATACCCTCCACCAATATCCTAAAACAATGTTCTCTTTTGCTCTACAGCAAAGTTTGCCTAATGGAGGAAATGCATCTTTTGGTGAGCCATCTACTGACAAATAGTTACAACTCATCTCATGCGCCACCAATTGAAAAAACAAAAACATAAAATATGAGTTTTACAAAAACAAAAATACATTTTATGGAATGAAACGAAAAACCAACAAAGCTTATCAATGGAAAATAACAGAAGAATAGATACAGAAAAAAATTGTACTAAAATACACCAATTTTTATGTTAAATTTAGAGGTACCTTCACATTTTCACTCATAACTTTTGAGCCGCTTGACCGATTTTGCTTATCTTCTTGTTTTAAACTGGGTAAAAATAGGCACCCCGCTTGCATCTTCGCGTCGTGATCGCGTTGAATCAAATTTTACAACAACAAATTTTGAAACCGTTTGTGTGGGAGAGCCGTATTCCACTTTTTGCTCCATGACAATTTACAAGGATATACTAAATATTTTTTAATTTCGATTTTATCCTTTTGACGCCTTTCCCTATCACATAAAAATACATTTTTATTGAATTTTCTCTGCTTGATTTCATTTGGGTGTTAACAGGTTATAATGTGTTTATTTTTCATAATTTTCACCTTTCATTGTCCTACAAATTTTTTATTTCATTCAATTAAAATAAAGTTTATGCAAAGACAACAAAAATTATTTTATTTAGGCCCTTTGCGAGGTGGCTAAATAAATTCTAAACTAAATACAAATTGACAAAAGGTTTTGAAATTTCTTTGAAAAATATTTAAAAAATGTTTCAAATTTCAAAGAAATTTGGAAACCTGAATTTAGTTCAGGGATGGAAAGCATGGTACTATTGTACTTTTTTGGACATTTTTACCTTGGTTGGTACCGCGATACTACCGCTGCTCATTTAGTACAATTTGAAATTTTTTCAAATTTTCAATTTATAACATGGTAAAACAACATAACATAAAGTCGACTTTTTGTAAAAGCAACTTTGAATTAAAAACCTGTTTTTATTTATTCAGCTACTATAGTAAAAAAAGTCAGTTTTAAGTTGAACCGGCTCTAAATTGGTGTCACATGAAATGTACCAAATGTTTCCATACACATTGTACTAAAATATTCGGAAGTGGCAACATTGAACAGCTGATTTTAAATTACCTCTCAAAATAAAAAAATAAGAAAGAAAACAAGAAAATTATTGTTAAAAAACTATTAAACGCATTTAAATTTTTAAATAGCAAATCCTGAAAAGGTTAAATCGCCCTCCGAGGGAGGCGGACAACCAGAAAAAAAGGTGTGACATAAAAATTACTACATAAATAAACTAAGTAAAATAAACGATAAATTTTGTTTCACCCGGTCAATTTAAATTTTTTTTAAGTCTTTTTAGTGTCTAAGCAAATCTGACTCAATACGATTAAATTGTTAAAAGAGCGGAAAAAATGTTGGTACTGTGAGGATCGAAATAGTACAATTTTTTTGTCTGGTTGGTACAATAACAGAAAACATATTTTCCATCCCTGATTTAGTTTAGATTTTATTTTGCAACTTCGCACCCACACTTAGTATAAAGCTGGGAACATAAAATGTCTTAAAACTATAAAAAAGTAGTTTGTTACATTCAGTCTTTATATAAAGGGTGGTTTTTTGGTAATTAGTTTTTCAGTGTAAAAAAAGATTCGTATTATGTGTGAATGCCAAAATTGCTCAGTAAGGTTTGCCATTTAACCATGAACAGACCAAACGAACAACGTCTGCAACTCATTGAATTTTATTATCAAAATTCGTGTTGTGTGACGAATGTGTTTCGTAAATTACTTGCATTTTGTGATCGTCATAATCGACCGAACAGGCTATTAAAGCTGTTGTGGCCAAATTTCGCACCAGTTTCTCTTTATTGGACATTAATCCACCAACTCGTATGCGAAGAGTGCGTACCGAGGAGAATATTGCTGCTGTATCGGCCAGTATCAATGAAGATCGCCATATGTCAATTCGTCACCGTTTATAACAATTGGGCTTGTGTCATTCGACCACCATATATAGACTGCTGCAAGAAATAAAGCCATGTGATATACGACAACGACGTTTGTTTGGTGAATGAGCCTTAGGAAAGTTGAATGAAGATCCATTTTTCTATCGAAAAATTGTCTTCAGCGATGACACTCATTTTTGGCTCAATGGGTACGTCAACAAACAGAATTGGCGAATTTGATGTGAAGAAAAGCTAGAGGCAGTCCAAGAGCTATCAATGAAAATCGCAACGTTACAGTCAATGGAGCAAGGCACCGTGCGATTATTACCGACTTTCTTTTGGCCAAAATGGAATAATTGTACTTGGTTGACATGATGGTGTCATCATGCGATTTGAACCCACTTGACTATTTTTGTGAAGTCTCTCGTGTACAGGGACAACCCAGATACAATTCCAGCCCTGGAAGACAACATTACAGCTGCCATTGGTGCAGCTGTTGGTACCGGCCGGATGCCAAAATTGGAGCTCACGAATGAACCACCTACTGTAGCTGTGGGCAATATTTACAATATTTATAGGCTTTTAACACTGAAAAACATCCTTGTAAAACGCATGGAAGATCTTGAAAACGTTAAACATGAATTTAAATTGGCAACATTTTTCATCTGTCATTTATTCAGCTGTCAAAAAAATAAAAGAAAAAGACGCATAATTTTTGTTTAAATAAATTATGTAAAAAAATGAATTTAAAATGTTGCTTTGCAAGAACAAACCCAAATTTTATTGCAGTACATTGAAATATTGAAGGCCATTCTGGAAGAAGATGATGATGAAGAAGAATAAATTTGTTTTGTTTCTTTTTTGCAATATCAGTTCGCTAGTGATGGTACAAAGAAAATCGATTTTTCGCCATTTTTTTAGTGATGACACTTAAAATAACGAAAGATGTAAGATGGAACTAAATGAGAAATGATCATCTCTTGCAGATGTAAAAAGATGTAAAATTTTTGGCCTGTTTAATTCTTATGGGAATATGTCAACTTCTTTGCAAATTGATGAAAGATGTAGATCAGTGGGAAAAGCCTATTAAAGCATTCATTAATCGCCCCAAATAAATATTTAATTCACTTTTGCAAATTTTCTTTTTTTTTCAATTTTAAAAAAACCCAAACGTTTAAAAATATGTACATATACATATTTACATAACACAATTTAAAACAAAATAACCGCATATATGTAAATTTTGTATATTATTCGATCTATCTGTTTTCATTATACATTTTTAATTTTATCAGGGTCGAGATCATAATTTAATGTTACTAACGAATAGTAAACACTAATTTTTTTTTAAATGGAAAAAATTGTAAGGATCGGCGGTAGAGGGAGTGCACACTTTCGACCTGAGCGACCAGGTCATCTTCAGCCTCCTTATGAACCACCCAACCCACAAATAACTCATGGTTTTGAACAGGCTTATATATCACACACTCTAAGGAAAATGACTATGCACTTTTCAGTTTGTGAATGATTACCGTACAAATGAGCTTTTTCCATCTATTTGTAGAAATACCCCTTGGCAACCATCTTCGATTTTCGAAGCACAAATTGACAACCCTGCAACAAATTGGCAACCATGCCATTCCAAATGTTAATATTTCCATTTCTGGGAACGCATTGGAAATCTGGCATACTAATATTTTTTCTTTCACAACATATTTGAGTGTTGTTTTTTACCCTCCACCATATAAGGTAAGGGTATATATCAGTTTGTCATTCCGTTTGTAACATGTCGAAATATAGGTTTAAGACCCCATAAAGTATATATATTCGTGATCCTTATGCAATTTTAAGTCGATTTAGCAATGTCCGTCTGTCTGTTGAAATGGCGATCACGACGCGAAGACGTAAGCGGGGGTGCATATTTTTACAAAGATTATTGAAAATCCTCCCGAGCAGTTTGGTATTGAAAATGAGCAAAATCGGTCCAGCGGTTCAAAAGTTATGAGTGAATATGTGGAGGTACCTCTAAATTTTCCATTCAAATTGGTACAATTTTTCTGTATCTATTTCTTTTTCTGTTAAGCTTTGTTGGTTTTTCGTTTCATTCCATAAAATGTATTTGTTTTTGTTTTTAAATTAAATTTTAAAGTCACTTTTTCAAATGTTTGACGTAATAAAAGCATTTTTTTCACGTTTTTGTGTCAAAAAAGAAATTTTCATAGAGGAAAATACTATTTTTTTGTTATTCCAATTGTATTTATATATTTGAGGATTGAGGGATTGGCAAATGTATATTCATTATAATATTTTCTTTCATATAAAAATACACATGAATAAAGTGCAATATTGTGCTCTTAAACATCTAAATGAATATTGATTTAAAAAATTAAGGTATAATATGCACATAAAACATATATTTTTCATAGTTTTTGGCAAATATTCATTTGATTGTAGCACAATAATGCTAATGGAGACTAGCTCTGCAGCAAAATATGCCTAATGGAGAATGATGGGCCATCTATTGACAAATAGTTACAACTCATGTTCTTTCTTAACAAATTAATTTCTTTGCTGTATTCTCTTCATTAGACAAACACACTTTAATTTTTTAAAGAAATAACATTCGTTGCAACTATTTATCAATACGTGGCGCATCAGAAAGTGCATTCTCTCCATTAGACATATTCTGCTGCAGAGCTAGTCCCCATCAGGGATGGAAAATATGTTTTATGTTATTGTACCAACCAGACAAACAAATTGTACTTTTTCGATCCTCACGGTACCAAAATTTGTTCCGCTTTTTTAACTATTTTATCGTATTGAGTCAGATTTGCTTAGACACTAAAAAGACTTAAAAAAATTTAAATTGACAGGGTGAAACAAAATTCATCGTTAACCACCAAACTTTTCAAAATTTTACTCTAATTTTTATAAATGTCACACTTTTTTTTTCTGTGTGTCCGCCTCCCTTGGAGGGCAATTTAGCCTTTTCAGGATTTGCTGTTAAAAAAGTTAAATGCATTTAATAGCTTTTTAACAATAATACATTTTTTTCTTATTTTTTTTTTTTGTTTTGAGAGGTAATTTTAAATCAGCTGTTCAATCTTGCCACTTCCAAATATTTTAGTACAATGTGTATGCAAACATTTGGAACATTTGATGTGACACCAATTTAGAGCCGGTTCAACTTAAAACTGACTTTATTTTTTACTATAGTAGCTGAATAAATAAAAACAGGTTTTTAGTATAAAGTTGCTTTTTAAAAAAGTCGACTTTAGGTTATGTTGTTTTACCATGTTATAAATTGAAAATTTTAAAAAATTTCAAATTGTACTAAATGAGCCGTGGTAGTACCACGGTACCAACCAAAGTAAAAATGTACCAAAAAAAGTACAATTGTACCATGTTTTCCATCCCTGGTCCCCATTAGCCAGTAACAAAATTGAGTATTTGCAAAAAAATGCTTTAAAATGTGTTTTTTGCGCAGTCCATGGTTAAAAAAACTAGTGAAAATGTAAAGGTGCCTCTAAATTGCCCATACAAATTTAGTACATTTTCATAGTAGCGACTGGTGCATAACATATTTTCTCATATTTTTTCACCAGTCGCTTAGCAGTAAATATTTTGTATTTTTCACCACAAAAATTTTTTTTCACCACAAAAAATTTTTAGACCTCAAAAATTTTTTCATCTCAAATTTTTTTTTCCACTAAAAAAGTTCCTTTCACATCTAAAAAAGTTTCTCACCTACATAATTTTACTTCAAAAGTTTTTTTTTATATTATTTACATCAAAAACAGTAGAGAATACCTTATTAGGATATTGGTGGAGGGTATTCAAAGATTCAGTACAGCCGAATTAAGCCTTTTTTACTTGTTTATATAGGGTCCGCCAAATAACTTTTTTTTTTTTGAAAATGCTATAAAAAAAAACTACTGAATATTTTCTCAAATTTCTTTTTTTTATTTGAAAGTACAATCCTTCCGGTTAATAATGGAAAAATTTCATTCTAATGACTGCCTCGGCTGGCCATGCAGTAGCCTACACGATTGGTTCAAGTTTAAGCACATTATCGATTGTGTGCAGCTGTATTTCACCAATGGCTTCACGAATATTGTCCTTTAAAGCGTCAATTGTCTCTGGCTTGTCGGCCTAACACTTATCTTTGACGGCACCCCACAAATAATAGTCCAACGGTGTCAAATCGCAGCTCCGAGGTGCCCAAACGACATCAGCTCTGCGGCTGATAATGTGATCTTCAAAAACAGGGCGCAAAACATCGAGTGTAGCTTCCCCCAAATAATAGTCCAACGGTGTCAAATCGCAGCTCCGAGGTGCGCAAACGACATCAGCTCTGCGGCTGATATTGCGATCTTCAAAAACAGGGCGCAAAACATCGAGTGTAGCTTCGGCTGTGTGGCACGTAGCGCCGTCCTGTTGAAACCAAATTGTTGCCAACATCCTCCTCTTCAATTTTTATGAACAAAAATTTGTTCAACATGGCCCGATAACGATCGCCATTGACTGTAACGGCCAGCCGAGGCAGCCATTTGAATGAAATTATTTTCCATTATTAACCGGAAGGATTGTACTTTCAAATAAAAAAAGAAATTTGAGAAAATATTCAGTAGTTTTTTTTATAGAATTTTCAAAAAAAAAAGTTATTTGGCGGACCCTATATTATATTATAAATTACATCGTGACTTAAGTTTTTGTATGTAAATTTTGTATATTAATCGATCTATCTGTTTTAATCATATATTTTTAATTTTATCAGGCTCGAGATCATAATTTAATATTACTAACGAATAGTAAACACTAATATTTTATTAAATGCGAAATTTCATTTTAGCATAGAGTGTGGGATATATAAGCCTGTTCAAAACCATTAGTTGTTTGTGGGTTGGGTGATTCATAAGGAGGCTGAAGATAACCTGGTCGCTCGGGTCGCAAGTGTGGAGGGTATGCACACTAGCGCTGGTCCTTACAATTTTTTCCATTTAATAAAAAATTAGTGTTTACTATTCGTTAGTATCATTAAAAAAAATTATGATCTTGAGCCTGATAAAATTAAAAATATATAATTAAAACAGATAGATCGAATAATATACAAAATTTACATACTAAAACATAGGGCATGATGTAATTTTTAATCTTATATAATAAACAAAACTCAAATATGTTGTGAAAGAAAAAAATATTAGTATGCCAGATTGCCAATTCGTTCCCAGAAATGGAAACATTAACATTTGGAATGGCAACCCAAAAATAATGCTAAATGGAAAATTTGCTGCTAAATGAAAACAAAAAATGCTAAATTTAGGTGCAAAAATGCTAAAATGGTCACACTGTTACTTAATAATTCTTACTGGACTTGACTGAAAAAAGTAAAGGAATGAACATAATAACGGGAAATTGTGAAAAACTCTAAATTGTTCGCAGAAACGTTTCGCTATATTAAATTAGTCTAAAAGCCTTTACAATTATAAAATCTAAAGTAAATCATGTAAAGGTTTGTAACCTTTACCAAGAGATTGCTGGGATGGTTTTAGGCATCGAATTCTTAAACAATATATGTTTAAAGAACTTTTTGCTTATTGTCACAACTCTTTGCTGCCAATGTGACTATAAACCTAATTTTTTATATGCTGTTACATGAATATTAATGAATTCACATAAAGTTTCTAGTGTGAAATATGGGTTAGAAAAACCTTCCGCAATCTTCCAATTCCGCTTTTAATAATTTAGAAGTTTTTTGGTTTTCAAAATAATTTTAGAGATTTTTGGTATTTGACTAAATCTTTAATTTTTTGCATATACGCCAAATGTGATTATATCGCTAATGGGCTACATCGTTATTATACCCTCCACCATATATGGTGAGGGTTTATATCAGTTTGTCATTCCGTTTGTAACATGTCGAAATATAGGTCTAAGACCCTATAAAGTATATATATTCGTGATCCTTATGCAATTTTAAGTCGATTTAACGTTGTCGATTTAACGGCACCCCCGCAAGCGGGGGTGCCTATTTTTACCCAGATTATTGTACATCCTCCCGAGCAGTTTGGTATTGAAAATTATCAAAATCTGTCCAGCCGTTAAAAAATTAAGAGTGAAAGAAGATACCTCTAAATTTTCCACACAAATTGGTGTATTTTAGTACAATTTCACTGGTATATAATATATTTTCTCATATTTTTTCAACAGTCGCTTAGAAATTAATAATATTTTGTATTCACCTCAAATGTTTTTCATCTCAAAAAAGTATTTAACCACTAAAATTTTTTTTCACCACAAAAAAATTTTTTCCTCAAAAACTTTTTTTCACCTCAAAATTTTTTTTTCAACAAAAAATTCGTTTTCGCATCCAAAAAAGTTTTTCACCTCAAAAAATTTTTTTCCCCTCCATAATTTTACTTCAAAAGTTTTTTACATTATTTGTATCAAAACAGTATAAAATACTTCTTTTAGGATATTGGTGGAGGGTATTCAAAGATTCGGCACAGCCGAATTTAAGCCTTTTTTTAATTGTATTTTGTATGAATTTTCTTTTAGAGAGCAATAAATGCGCACAATGTGGACTATATCGCTAAATAGACAATACCGAAATCGACTATATCCAACAGATACTGTATGTAGAAGACTGTCTCTGTAAAAAAAGGACAAATAAATGACAATTCTAACTCGGCCCTATGATCTACTTCCACTTGGTGCTGCTGTTGATGTGGGCTTTTCCTAACCCAGCAAAAAAAAAAAACCCCAGCAAAAGTAAATGGAAGTGATTCTTAAGGAATGAATTCTTCATTGATTCTAAAGTATCGTTTAGTTCTGATTTTTCTCTTCTAAGGAAGTTCTTTTTCACAACTTATAAAAATGTGATTTTGAATGAAATCTAGATTTTTAATGAAAAAAATTTATTGTAGTAAAAATTGCAAGGATTTCGAATAGAGATAAATAAGGCCAGATTGCTGAATTTCCCGCTAAAATTTAACGAACAGTAAAACTCAAACTTTGTATAGCAAACAACAACAAATATGTCAGTTAAATTCCCAGGTAGAAGCTAACGGGAGATTGTGAAAATGAGGCTAAGGCCCGATTACTGATGCCCTGTAGAAATCTAAATTATAAATTCAAAATTTATTTGGGAAGAACAAAAGATGCAATGAAAAAGGATCATAAAAGAAAACTTCCACCCTATGACACCCCTATGTAAAAATCATTAATTCCGATCCAAATTTTCACAACACTGGAATCAAAATCACTGCTTCTTTTTCTCTTCTTTTGCTACTTTTTTTTTTGCTGGGAAGTAGCAACAGAAGCAGTGATTTTGATTCCAGTGTTGTGAAAATTTGGATCGGAACCAATGATTTTTACATAGGGGTGTCATAGGGTGGAAGTTTTCTTTTATGATCCTTTTTCATTGCATCTAAAGCCCTTCTTATGGTTTAGTGAAAAATTAAATCTATTGTTCTTCCCAAATAAATTTTGAATTTGTAATTTAGATTTCTACAGGACATCAGTAATCGGGCCTTAGCCTCATTTTCACAATCTCCCGTTAGCTTCTACCTGGGAATTTAACTGACACATTTGTTGTTGTTTCCTATACAAAGTTTGAGTTTTACTGTTCGATAAATTTTAGCAGGAAATTCAGCAATCGGGCCTTATTTATCTCTATTCGAAATCCTTGCAATTTTTACTACAATAAATTTTTTACTTTTTGTAGCGTCATAGATTTCATTAAATATCTAGATTTCATTAAAAATCACATTTTTATAAGTTGTGAAAAAGAACTTCCTTAGAAGAGAAAAATCAGAGCTAAACGATACTTTAGAATCAATGAAAAATTAATTCCTTTAGAATCACTTCCATTTATTTTTGCTAAGAAGTCATGCATGCAAAGTCTGCACACGCATTTTTTGCTAGTCAGACAAACTGAATAATTTGAATGTTTCGCTTCATGGACATCATGTTGAACGAAATTTTTCTCTTGTTATACTTTTATAATCAAATTTGCATGCTATTCCCAAAATGGAAAGGAAACGACATTAAAAGCAAATATACTTAAAAAATAAAATTCTGAACACTAGGGACGTCTGAAGGCCAAAAGGAAAACAAGTCGTTTTGAAAAGTTGTTGATGATAAAGAAAACAATTTTTATTTTCCATTCAGTTTGATTGTATGGGCAAACAGTGTGTAATTGAATATAACATTTATACAAAAACAACAACATAAAATTGTGTAACAGTGAGTTTAAATTGTTTGTTTTTTCTTGTTTTCAAAACTACGCACGTATGAATTGTTCATTCAGAAAGTGGCATAAATCCATTTTTGTAACGAATCATCATGTTAAAAAAATCTTCAGGAGTGTATAAGCGAAACTTTTGTGTATATTTACCCCATCAAACAATTAAACCACTTTAATAAATGGCAACTTACTTACGCTACTCCACAGTGTAGCAAAGGTAATGACGTATCAATAATTTTTGGACTTCCAGTTATGATACCAATTTGATATTCCTTAATATATGCTGTAATATCTAGCTGATCTAATATGATCCAAAAAAAAAAAATTAAAGATCTAATTAGATCCATCAATATATTTGGGTATTTAGAAAGATCCAAATTTATTCGAAAAATTTTAAAATAAAAAAAATATTAAAATTCTAATAAACAATGACTTCGCTATGATTTAAACTCGGTCCACCAGAATTGTAGTGAGATAGGCACCCAACCGTGTGTGGCTGACTTTATTAGACTATAATTCTATAATTGTGTTATATATAGTATAATTATATCTTCGGGTCTTATACATATATAATTATATATTCGGAAATTTGGGAAAAACAGGAAAAATTTGAGACTAAAATTTTTCTGTACTTATCTGATTTTATATATCTATATATAATCATATCTTTTGTATTGAATATCTATAATTTATTTAGGCAGATTTAAGTAATAAAGTGTTTATTAAATTAAATAAAGACAAGTTTTGTGCTACAAACTGAAGAAAATATTTTTGAATGTGTCTTGATTGCTTAGAATATAAAATGTGCTAAAATTCTAAAATGTTTTTTTTTACTTGCTTTTCAGTAATGCCAACGAAGTGGTTTTTTATTTTAACACCCTTCTCAATCAGACAATAACAAAGTTCTTCTTGACTTCTGAAAACGATTAACATCTGTAGCTTTAGTGAACATATCAGCTAATTGTTCATTTGTCCCTATAGCCTCTATTTTAATCTTATTATAAGCCACACTATGTATCACGAATTAAATGCTTTTGGACAACTATATGTTTGGCTCGTTTGCTTTCCATATTTGTAACCACGATTGTCCTCATATATTGTGACTGGCTGATCTTCTTTCATAATATTCAAATTCTGAAGTAGACCTTTCAACCATATAGCCTCTGTAGCAACCAGACTCGAAGCAACATACTCACCCAACAAACAATACGTACAGTTTACGTACCAGTTTCGGTCCGTCATAAACGGAATCCAACTCCGTTTACGTACTTTTTTCTTTATCCGTTAACGGACCAGAAAACGGATTTTAAGGATCATCGAAACTGATTCGAATCCGTTAAAAATTCGTCAATGACGGACCGATATATCGGATGAAAAACGGAGTTGTCTGTTAAAAGTCCGTCAATGACGGACCGTTTACGGACCCATATGTCGGATGAAAAACGGAGTTGTCCGTTCAAAGTCCGTCAGTGACGGACAGTTTACGGATCCGTATTCAATCCGCATTCGTACCGTTTTTTCAACAAAAAACGGATTTGTGTAAAGGCATATTATTTTAATTTTTAATAGCAAATATTTATTTTTTTTTCTTTAAATTTATTTGCAAAGATATTTAAAAAAAATAAATAACTAAATACAAGAAATATCAAACAAAATTACAAACAAATATGATATTTATCTCCAGCACAATTATCATCCATCAATCACTGCGATTGTAGCCCATTAAAAATCATGAAAAAAATTACAAAAATTTAATTTTGGTATAAATGGTGGTACTTACGATATGATGAAGCAGACAATGCAAATTTGCAAATTTTTTCACAAAATCTATTTAAAGCTGTCGGGCAATATTTTTATTTGCAAATCTACATAATTTTGCACACATCATCGTAAAACTTGTTTTGAATTTCATAAATATTTACCTGAGGGATATTTAAGTATTCGTTTTTTATAACTAAACAAATCCAAAAGCAACGAAAGAAAAACTGATAAAAAAAACAGTGGTCCGTATTTGACGGTATAGAAACGGATACACCAAAATGGAGTCGAAACGTATTGTTTTCGAAAATTCAATTATACGGTCCGTGAATGTTTCGTTTACGTACAAGCTTTGACGGATACGTTTTTTTGGACCGTAAACGTACAGTCATGAATCCGTACGTATCGGAGTCCGTAAATATGTTTCTTGGGCAGCTTTACTTCGAAACGGTTTGTTGTTTCTTACTACACCACGAAACTGTACAGCCAAAAATTTTGAAAACATATCCATTTACCGATTTCGGATCAACTACTTCCGATGCCCAATCAGCATCTACATATCCAACAATTGGCTCATTTGAGGATTTAAACTTTAATTTAAATGATGATGTGCTTTTTAAATGTCTTACATTACGTTTCAAGTGCTGTCAATAAATTTCAGAGGGATTTTGTTGGTATTTACCCATTTAGCCCACAGGAACATATCACTAAATACATTGAACTAGCAAGTAATTATTGGTAAGGTTGACCACAACCAGACTCCTGATCATGAATCAGTTGCAAACCGTTTTCCATTGGACTTTTTAACACTATTACGTTCGACCATGCCAAATTTAGACAAGTTTTTTCGATACTTGCTTCTTGTGAAATTATAATTTCAATAGCATTGCATTGAATTTTCATACCAAGAAAAAAATTCAGATTACCACAATCCGACATCTCAAAATATTTCGATAATTCTTGCTTTAGCCTCTCAATACTTGACACTTTGTTACCAGTTATAAGAAGATCATCAACATATATTATAACAATAAGATCATCATTTTGCTCCTAACATAATTTTGTATAAAGACAGTAATCATGCATTGATCTCTTGAACCCCTTCGAAACTAGAAAATTGTTAAAATTTACATTCAAACACCTTGGGGCTTGCTTTAGGCTGTATAAAAAATTTTTAGTTTGCAAGCCATACCATTATTCGCCCTTACTCCTTCAGGTATTGCCATATACACATCTTCTTACAAGACACCATGAAGAAAGACTGTCTTTACATCAAGTTGATGAAATATGTACTTACGATGTAGGCCAATACCCAACACCACACGAATTGTTGTTAATTTTGCAACAGGTGCATATGTCTCAAAAAAGTCAACACCATGCTTTTGCTGAAAACCTTTAGCAATCAACCGAGCTTTATACTACGTTTAATTTCCATTTTCATCCTCTTTGGCATGAAATACCCATTCTGATTTTATCAGTTTGGTATTTTTAGGAGCTTCTACTATTTTCCATACCTGGTTCTTATCCATTGCTTGGAGCTTTTAACCACCTATCAGCGTCATCAAGGGAACGAATTTCATCATATGTTTCAGGCAAACGCCTTTCTCTACTACCACGACGAACTGGAATAGTGACCTCAGTAGCAAGAATTCTGTGTGTATCTTCAAATAAAACATCATTTACAGCCAAAAATTTTCATTTCCATTAATTACAGGTATAGACACAGACTCTTTACATTCTTTTGCACTTTCCCCCTCTTGCTCGTGTCGTCTTTGAACTATAACTTTTTCTTGATTTATCTCATTTTGAGAAAACAATTCTCTTCAAATTTTAGGTCCCTTGCAATTACAACTTTTTGCTTCTGCATATCCCAAATAAGATAACCATTTGGTGCATATCCAACCATCACGGACTTTTTACTTCCGGCATCAAGCTTTTTGCGATACTGATGCGTTATCCAGGTATATGCCTAACAACCAAAAACTCTTATCTTATCAAATTTTAGTTTGACACCAAACCACATCTCCGCTGGAGTCATTAATTTGTCAAGGCTTCTTGTTGGACATTGATTAATTATGTTAACAGCAGCCATTGCAGATTCAGACCACATCTTCTTAGGAGTTTTGGATTCAATCAACATTGTTCTCATCTTTTTTGTTATAGTGCGGTTGAACCTTTCAGCTACACCATTTTTTTGAGGGGAATACGCAACTCTAGGCACCACTTGAATACCTTTAATTTTATACCATTAAAATTGTTGCTTGACAAGTACTCCCTACTTTGATCAATTGTTAGCTTAGAGATAGAGATACCACTAAACATACTGTGTTAACTTTGGTGAACAAGTATGTGTTTCCATCCCTGACAACAACCTCATCAACGCCCTCAAGTAGCAACTTAACCATCAGCTGCAGCAAACGTCATTACGATCATATGTTTGACTAGCGAAAAGCGATGGCTTTTGCGCTCTCTTTTTATACCCTCCACCATATATGGTGAGGGTATATATCAGTTTGTCATTCCGTTTGTAATATGTCGAAATATAGGTTTAAGACCCCATAAAGTATATATATTCGTGATCCTTATGTAATTTTAAGTCGATTAAGCGATGTCCGTCTGTCTGTCTGTCTGTTGAAATGGCGATCACGACGCGAGGACGCAAGCGGGGGTGACAATTTTTACCCAGATTATTGAACATCCTCCCGAGCAGTTTGGTATTTAAAATGAGCGAAATCGGTTAAGCGGTTCAAAAGTTATGAGTGAAAATGTGAAGGTACCTCTAAATTTTCCATACAAATTTGTACAATTTTTCTGTATCTATTTTAATTTTCTGTTAAGTAAGTAAAAATGTTATTAAGTCTTCTTCTTGTTCGACTACATTTATTTTCTTTCATACTATGAGAATAATAACATTCTTAAAACTATATGTGTGTTACTGTAATAACTAAGTTAACGTAAAAAGCAACATTGTTAAAGTCGCTAACAGAGCAGACCTCTGTTAATAACATTACTTAAACTAAATAAATAACATTACTAAAATTAAATGACAAAAGTTCTGTTACATAAATTGACAAAACATATTCATATTACATATGTACAGTTCATCCAAAATTTAGTATATAGACTCACAATATTATTTCGTTAAAAACAACTTAAAATACATATTAAATTAATCGAAAATACAATCAAAAAGAGGACTACTGATTTTTCATTATATTCAACCCATTTTGTTGTTTATTTTCAATCATTGTTTAATAATCGACAAAAGTAAAAACAATAGAAAGTCATTTATAATAACCATCAAATTTTTACTGGCAAAAAGTTAGAAAAAACGACTTTTGTGGTTTGTTTTTCAAATTGAAAGTTTTTTATTTGTATGGAATTAAAAACAGAACACAACACACGCAGATGTATATATATTTACTTGGCTTTGTATGTATGTATATTTGAATAATTTCTTGTGATTTTTTTTGAAATAATTTTGTATATATACAAACTATTTTGGTAAAAAAAACCAAAAGGAATTATATGAATTTCTATTTTTTGAAACAGATAACATAAAATTTTACATTTAACTGAAAATATCAACTCCTACTGAATGTCTGTAAATTTTTATAGTTTGTTATTTGAATGGCTGATTCAAATAGTTAAAAAATATATTTCTATGAATTTCAATTGATTCTTCATTTAAAAACAAACTTTACGTATTACTTTTTAAATAAACTACAGTCGGTAACGGAAAATATATTGTGAGTGTACTTATATCATATTCCGCCCCTATGATTGCTGGAGGCTGGGCTCATATAGAATGAGGTAAGGTCCAGAGGAGCTGGATTGTCGTTAATACGTCCATTGATGGTGTTTTTCTCGTTTTTGTATATTTGGCTGACAAGCAAATTATCGTGTAGCTCAAGTTTCTCAACAAATCTGGCTTGAAACGACATGGCGTACCTACAGAAGGGTAGAACATCGGCATTTTCATAGACGTAACTATTTAAAAATCGTTTTATGAAATTTTCATAATTTTTCCCGATGCATTTTCTTAGGATTTTCCGTTTAAAATATCTCCAATTCTTTGGCTACTATAGGAGATATAGTAAACCTGATTGGGTTTTTCTGTTAAGCTTTGTTGGTTTTTCGTTTCATTCCATAAAATGTATTTTTTGTTTTTGTAACCAAAGACATTTATATCTAAAGAAAGAGCAAAATACATAATTGCTTTAGTGCCGCTACTTTTGAATAGGTATCGCTGAATTAACTAAAACAATATCCTGCCCCATGGCTAGGTCCAAAGAAATCGATATATAAAGAATAGGTGGCACTCCATGGCGATATAGCCTTGGATTAGGCTTTCAATTAATTTATTTACCAAAAATATTAAATTAACTACAAACGTCAAATTCTAATACATTAAGATGTTACTGGTAGACTTACATATTACATAATTTTAAAGTCAAATTTTCAAATGTTTGACGTAATAAAATAGTATTTTTTTGTTCCATTTGTTTTTTGAGAATTGAGGGATTGGCAAATGTATATTTATGTTAATGTTTTCTTTCATAAAAAAATACACATGAATAAAGTGCAATATTGTGCTCTTAAACATCTAAATGAATATTGATTTAAAAAACTAAGGTATAATATGCACATAAAACATATATTTTTCATAGTTTTTGGCAAATATTCATTTATGTTACGAAGAAAATAGAAAATCAATAATACTCAACTGCATATTGTAGCACAATATGGCTAATGGAGACTAGATCTGCAGCAAAATATGCCTAGTGGAGAGAATGCACCTTCTGATGGGCCATCTATTGACAAATAGTTAAAACTCATGTTCTTTCTTTAACAAATTAATTTCTTTGCTATATTCTCTCCATTAGACAAACACACTTCAATTTTTTAAAGAAAGAATATTCGTTGCAATTATTTATCAATGCGTGGCGCATCAGAAAGTACATTCTCTCCATTAGGTATATTCAGCTGCAGAGCTAGTCCCCATTAGCCGGAACAAAATTGAGTATCACAGCATTTTAACCCTCTTTTACCCATAAACCAATACAAATATTTAAAATTAACCCATTTTCGCCTCCAAGCCCATGCGAATAAGTAAATTGTTACTTTTTTCATACCCTAAAAACTAAGTGCGTTTTAACAACTTTTTCGGCTATACCCTACCCCAAAAGTTTTCTCACCCTTACATTTATTGTAATTACACCTGAATTTCCAAATAAATATGACTACATTAAGGTCTTTGTGCAAGGGTTTTTTGATTATGACCCAGGGAGATTTAAAGTCTTTTGATAAGGAGTATAAAAGACTTAGGGAGAACCCTCAATCAGCAGCGGTGGTACGATGTCAACAAGGTGAATTGGAAGAACTGTGGAATAAAATAAGCACCCGATTCATAGTTATACAGGAGTCCCCACTTCTTGATAAACCGACGAAAGTGGATACTGTTAATCTCGACGACATCGAACAGGAGTATGTAGAGGCTAAGGCTCGCTATAGAAGTGCAAAATACTCCTTGGTAGATGACCTTGAGGTAGCCACCAAGTCTGTAACTCCTGAAAGTTTAGGAGCAGGCTCAGTTAGTCAAAACACCCTACCCACCCAAGAAGATTTAACCTCAATTAGAGTCTCACCCTGTGAAATACCCGTTTTTGATGGGGAATTCAAAAATTGGGCCACGTTTAGAGATTTGTTTAAGGCCATTATTATAGACAACAAGCGGAAAAGTGGCATCGAAAAGTTGTGCTACCTTAGGGAAAAATCCGAAAGGGGGCGAAATTAATAGTCGATGACGCACCATCGACAAATGAAGGGTTTGATATCGCCTGGAGAGAATTAACTAAGGAATATGAGAACGTTCGCATGCAAGTGAATGCTCAATTCCGAAAGCTACGGAATTTACCCATTGTAAATGTCCAGTGCGGAGTAGCTATAAGAAGGCTTTAGAGGACAATAAATAGTTGCATAGCGACACTAGAAACACTGGGTTATGAGAAGGATAGATGGGGAGATGCAATGATTGTATTCATTTGCACTTCCAAGTTACCCAAAGAAACTCTCGTTATATTCGAGAGAACCCTCACAGACAATACTGTGGTCCCATCGTGGGAGGATTTAGATAACTTTTTGACAACGGAGTTTAGAGGTCTTGAATCCGCGACCGATGCCAAAGCTGTCTCTCCTCCAACAACACAATACCCAAACCAAAACCCAATTAGAAACCCAAAACCCAACTAGAACATCAACCCAGAACCCAAAATCAAATGAAAGAAGAGGCAATACTTTTCTCACGATAACCCACACGCCCAAAAAGCAGACACATTTTGGTAAATCTCAAAATGAACGAAAAGTCTCAAACCCAACCCAAATACAATGGACCGATTGCTTCATCTGCATGCTTTGCAGGAGCAATCATACTCTTAGAGAGTATGAATGGTTTTCTTGATACTCTTATCGCTCAGGAGACCAATTTCGGTTGGATATTAACGGGACCAGTTGGTGAATCACGGGAAACCCAGACTGTCGTATCATTTTTCCACATAAGTACACTTGATAAGTGTCTAACTAAATTTTGGGAAATTGAAGAAGTCCCAAAAAAACCCATTAAGTCTTCCGAAGATTTTTTTTTGCGAAGAACATCACAAGAAATTAACCCTACACTTACCTGATGGCCGTTATCAGGTAGATCTTCCGTTTCGAACCCCACAAATGGAGTTAGGAAACTCTCGCCATATAGCGATGACACAATATTTAAGGAACGAGAAAAATCTGATGAAGAAACCCGAGCTAAAAGATGAATATGATAACGCGCTGCAAGAATATATTGACTTAGGTCATATGAATCCCGTTAAATATTAGCCAAATGCTTCTTCAAATACTAATTATTATTTACCCCATCACGCTGTCGTAAAAATGGATAGTATTACGACAAAAGTTCGAGTTGTTTTTAATGCTTCGAGCAAAACATCGAACGGCAGAAGCTTAAACGATGCGTTATTTACTGGTCATACACTGCAACAAGATTTAGTTGTTGTAATTTTAAAATGGCGCATTTAAGATCGTTTTCAAAGCCGACATTGCGAAAATGTATCGGCAGATCTTATTGAATTCTACCCATACCCCCTTTCAGCGAATACTATTTCGTAAAAGCGTCAACGAACCCATTCAAGATTATAAGCTTGAAACAGTCACGTTCGGAGTCAATTGCGCACCCTATTTGACAATTCGAACTCTTTTAGAACTGGCTAAAGATGTTTAAACTACCCACCCAATAGCATCTCATATTTTGAGAAGCAATATGTACGTTGACGATGTTTTGGCTGGTGCTCATACCTTTAATGACGTCAAAACAGCTCAACAAGAGTTGATCACAGTGCTGGACTCAGCCGGCTTTCCATTAAGAAAATGGATTTCAAATACTGCTGATCTTTTGAACACATTACCCGAAGACCATCTACTCAATGTTGATCTATTAACCCTGCCAGAATCCAATAACGCAAAAACCCTTGGCATTCGATGGAATGCAAAAGAAGATGTATTTTTCTTAAATGTACCCATGATCGAAAAAATATCGGCATACACAAAGCGCATAGTTTTATGTGATATTGCGCGCTTATTTAACCCAGCTGGTTGGTTGGCGCCTATTATTATTTCTGCTAAGATTATTATGCAGCAAATATGGCAGGACAACACAGCCTTAGTTACAAGGGTCAAACCAATGACCTCCTTTCTTATTACATTTATAAATGTAGATTCCTTACCCCTATTTGCTACCATAATGTTATTTATTAGTAAATAATCAAGTACAGACTCACCTCTTTTGTTGGTACCAGTGCACCTCATACCTCATTGTGTGAGTTGGCATCACATCCAATAATCAATGCCTTGTTGTGTACTCTACAGTAAGCCACCAGCGCTTTCACCACCACCGTAGGCGCATCCCCATCTTCCTCCTGAAAATAGACTGAGGATATAACTACCTCCTTGTGCACTCCCATATGGTTAGCCTGTATTAGTAAAGTGACTGTGTCCTGATCGGTAAATTCTGAAATTAAAATAGAATTAATATTTTCATCTAATGAAATGCTGGCCCTTGACCGTTCCGCCCTTGTGTCATAAACCAACTTACATTTTTTTATGTTGAGCCCACATATCTTACCAGAAGGTGCCATGGGAAAACCTTCTGCTAATCTCCGCCGAAGCAGCTTTAGCGTGTTGAAGATTCACCTGTATCACCTTCATTATGATGCTGTGGATTCTTGTTCTCCTTTGGAACAGTGGGAGTTTTCCTAGCATCATCCACGCCTTCATTAGGACCACCGTCATTTTTTGGTGCCGCATCTTCCTCGGTCGAATCCATCCCCACTTCTTTATCACCGGCATCTTTTAGCTGCAACTCGATTTGTCCAAACCTAAATAAGATCTGGCCCCTGTGTTCCTCCAATTTTGCCGCAGATATTTGGCCGACTGACATCACCAAAATAGCACTCGTGTTACGTGTCAGTCTACGAAGCAGTCTCCACCTTGAGCCCACCGTTTTGCCATTGGACAAAAGATAGAATCCTTTCGGTCTTTATATTGGCAGCGTTGGGGAAAAAGCCAAGAACGACTTTGGGATGAGGCACTTTCGCTTCCTCCGTAGCCCATAAATCTGCTGTTGCCCATGGTATGAGGTTTGGAGCCAGCTTCTTTATCCACGCCGCCGTAGCCTCATTCTTGCAGAGCAAGGTTAGAAAACCAGCTTTGTAGGTGCTATTTAAAAATTGGGGTATCACTCCTTCTTCTACTAGCACTTTGTCCATTATGGAATCTTGTAATTGATCCATTTGAGCTATAGTCAGGACAGTATTCGAAAAGTCCTTCGCCAGTATAGCTATCCCCTAGCTTTCCCATCAACACATCTTTAAATTTAGGTTTGTTCTGGGATTTAGGTTGTTGTTGCCTTTTAGCCGTATGATTGTCGTTAGTTGACAGGTCCCGCTGGCGTTTATTTAAAGTTGCTTCCGTAGGAGTATGTTCTGTCGAACTTTCCCTCCTCGCAGCAATTTTTTCTTTGTCCAAAGGATCCAGGGCTTTTACTCGAACTTCTTCTTTGTCGATACCTTTTTGGACAAGAAAATTCATTCTCTTCCTCGCAGCACCACTAAATCTCTTTGGGTTGTTTACTATATTTTGAGTGACATCGTCACTGACACCAGTTATACCCTTGAAAGTTGAGGGGTTTGAATCCTTCATGCTTCCAGTAGTAGTTGTTTAAGGTAGTGCGTCCTTCTTTTCCGAAGCATTATCTGCTTCCTTCTTCTCCCCATCCATATACATTTTTTTATTATTAAAATGGGGTGTTTTCATTTTTGGTCCCACGAGTAGTCAGGGAAATAAACGGTCCGCTACGCTTAGCCCCGAAACAGAGCAGTAAGGCTACATTGAAATGGTGTGTGGCCCGGTGCCCCAAGTCCGCATATTCGTGACTGGTTAACCCAGCAGCTATTCATCTCTCGGCATATGCTGTTCCACCTTAGATTGGGGGTTTGTTTTAAGAGAGTGAACCATCTCTCCGTATCACTCGCATGTAACCAACGTTGGCAACACATGTTGGGTTCCAGCCTAACTCCAAAGAAGAGCATGCACGAGTGTATTACTATCGGATCAGAAGTTACGGCACGCTGACACATTACTAAGTAACATAGAGCATGTTATTCCCCCGACATATCCTTTGGCTGACTGGAAATTTCGAGGCCGCCCGAATTCGCTCCCACCCTGATAGTCAGGCAGTCCCCAGAGGATACCACGAGGAGGCCACTTTCATATAGAAAATGGGATTATTTTATTCATAATGCAGACCTGTCTCTCTTTCTCATTATTCTTGCAAATATGGGAAAGACAGCTTAGTCCAAGTACAGATAAGATCATCTACGAGTCGGCTTTGAGTGAATTACCATGGATCGTGGGAACACGTTACCCTATGCTTGCTAGACAAGGCTTGTTAAGGATTTTTTAGCTACTTTACCACGTACACCCTTTCTCCCCGGGAACAAAAAGACCTCAAAGAACTTCATGAGTTCGTCCGCAATCGAATTAAAATGGTCAGCAATAAGAGGAACGGCTAGCTGATTATGGGAAACTATGTCTGTTCGGGAAGAACAGACTTAAGTGGGCGGCAGTGTTACGGAAATTCAATTTATCAATTTCCATTCACTTGTAGAAACATAAGTCCCCATATATTAGCCCTAAAATATAAAACAGTACAATAGCAACCCTTCGCCATAACTAACGTTTCTTCTGTCAAACTTCAAAAGAACATTCTCAATGTTGCCAGTATGCTGCTTCGGGACGGTGCTACCACATTCTACTAATTTTAACCCACATATATAAAAACGCCAGCAAGGTGGCATTGCAAGTTTAGTTGATAATAAAACGCCAGAGAGGAAGCATTGACGACTAATTGAATTGTGTATTCTGTGGAAGTGTAAACTTAATAGAGTTTAAATATAGTCTCTTGTGTAATCGTTTTAAATTTGTTTTTAAATAAAGAGTAGCTATAAAAAATTTCAACGGTGTTTATTTTTTGCAATAAGAAAAGAACAAGATTTATTTAAAGGAAATAAATCAACGATTTTAAAAGCTAAAATCGTAACAATATTATCAGCTAAGTTTAAATAAAATAACAAATATAAATAAAGTATTATTACAATACCATCAGCGTACGGATTATCAGTTTTAATTTTGTTATCAAGTTCATAAAATTCTTTCAAATGCGTAAATGGTTCAAACAAATTCAAACTATTTTTTATTTCCAGGAATGATTTTGATTTATTTTGAAAAGTTATATCTTCCTTCAACTTCTTTATATCATAGGCGAAGTCTTTTTATTTCAGAATGCATATCATAAGAAATTTCTTTAATTTCGTTTTTAAATTCTGCAAATTCTTAAAAAAGTTTATAAAAAAAGTAAATGGTTTCATGTTAGATCAGCTCTGACACACTTAAGACCTTTACTTACTATTGACAGGAAATTTTGGATTTGTTTCCAAGTATTGGCTAGTACCAACTTCATCTAAAACAATTGTTGTTTTTAATTTTTAAAATAAATACAAAACATGTTAGTAAATAGATTTTAGCCTTCTATTCAATATACCTCTTTCTTGTAAAAGTTTTTGACGCTTAGCGGAGTTCTGCTGTCTGCCAGTTAAAGAAATAGGTGTTGTATCCAAACTTTACAGAGTATCAATTGCTTCTAAAATATAAAAAATGTGTTTTATATTAGGACAAGAAATTTTCTTAGTTGCGATATTTTTTTGCGCTTTTTCGCTTCAGCAGAGGTGGACGGGAAGATGGAGTCTAGCAATGCCTGCACTTCTAAAATAAATAACACTCGTATTAAAATTGCTTAATGAGAAGATTAAACATACCTTTAGTATTGTATAACTTTTCTCTTGAGGTTCCTTATGATTAATTTTAAATTTTTTGCATTTCATTTTTATATTTTTTTAATAATGGTGCACTTTTTATTAGGTTACGAAATAATTTCCGTACTGTTATTAACAGTTTTTTATGCTTTCAGGCAATTTACAGTGTTGTATTTTCACCATTGTTGGTGCTGCCATATTTGTTATGCCATATATTGTAAATTTACGGTTCGGACATTTTTCATTTAAGTATGAGCAATAAGAATCAAACGCTTTTTAATTTTTTGCAATATATTATACATCCCCAGCAAAAAAAAAAAGTAGCAAAAGAAGAAAAAAGGAAGCAGTGATTTTGATTCCGGTGTTGTGAAAATTTGGATCGGAACAAATGATTTTTACATAGGGGTGTCATAGGGTGGAAGTTTTCTTTTATGATTCGCTTTCATTGCATCTAAAGCCCTTCTTATGGTTTGTTGAAAAATGAGATCTTTTGATGTTCCCGAATAAATTATGAATTTTTAAATTAAATTTTAACATTACATCAGTAATCGGGCCTTAGCGACATTTTCACCATGTCCCGGTAGCTTCTACCTGGGAATTTAGCTGACACATTTGTTGTTGCTGTTGTGACCTTGACTGTTGGATATATTATAACGCATTACGTAATCGGTACTTATTTGTTAAATTACTTTGTTCAAAATTCTTGCAATTTTTACTATAATAAATTTTTTACATTTTCTATTGATAACTACTATTTTAAGAATTTAAAATCTGTTAAGTTTTGTGAGTTAGAAATTGATAAAATTCATATAAAACTTATATCTTCTTTTAAAATAACTAAAGTTTAGTACTTAACCATAGTTATACTTCCATTTATTTTTGCTGGGTCCTTCCAAAAGTTGCACAAGAATATTGGGTACACCCAAAAAATCGTTACCAAGTAATTAGGAACATTTTAACTAATAAATTTTTTTCTCATAAATTATTCAAAATCGAAGTAGAAGAAAACTAAAAACATGATAACAATGTTATAAGTTGAAATGCTACTAAAATTACTTGTCAACGATTTTTTTCGTGTGTGAAAGAATAAAACCGTATGTTTAAAAATAAAGTCGACTTCAAATTTAAATGTTCTCTTATAAGTCCCAATATGTTTTTTGTTGATTCTTTTAACATAATCCAACGAATTAATTTAATTTTACTTAAATATTTCAACCAAATGTGGTTAATTGATATATACTTTGCGAATTAAATAATAAAACAAATTCAATCGAATCAAAACTGAATCATAATAAATAAAACTAATTATCTCAATTTATTCAATGGTAAATCATTGATTTAATGTTATAAAAAATTATTCACTGATTCATAAAATAAATAAATTTGTATGCGAAATGAGATCAATATTAATATAAAAAAATAACATCCAGAAAAAAAATCTCAAGGGAAAAAATTTTCTTAAATCTGAAAATCTGCCTACTAACGTTATTTCATACAAATTTGACAGTAGAAAGTCGGAATTCATTGAAAATCTTTCTAGATAACACTGATAGCCAGTCCACACAAACACAGCTACTGTTAAGTATTACTGTAAATTACAGAAATAAATTGTTTTTTTGTTATATTAAATAAGTTTTAAATTTATTTATGAATAAATATACACAGTATATTTTAAATGAATTATATTTTAAATGAATAGTATATTTAAAAAAACGAATTTATAGCTTTAACTCTTTTTTTTACACAAATAATTGTATTAAATATGCGAAATAAAATAAGAATGTTATTTAGGTCATAAATATGCAGAAATAACACCATCTAAGTAGTACTGCCAAAATAAAAAACAGTGCTTTCCCAATACTTTTTTTTGTACCGCTGGCAATTTATACCTCGGTAATTATATCTTACATATATCATCGAGTAAAAAAGTTTAGAGATAATCATATGTGGCCTTATCTAATAATAACTCTATATATAAAGGAATAACGTTAGAGGAAGGAGGCTGAAATGTGGTATGTAAGTTCCCACTCTGGCGTAGACATCCGCTAAGACGGGGTTTTTGGATATTCCTTCGGGGAGGGGCAAAAAGGAGGAAAAACTCCCCTTTCACGGCCTACCTTAACCACTTAAGCTATAAACCTGTAATTTGAAATACGCCTTCCTGGGAGTATGTGCTAACTCTTTGATAAGGTACATTTTAGAGTTTTAGCCAGGGACGTGGTAAAAATAGGGTTTAAAAGGATGAAATGCCTCCCCTTTAACAGCTTTGCGAAACCGCTGGACCTAGGAAGATTAAATTTGATATGCAGGCTCCTTCTCCAGTGTAAATAACAGCTAAGATGTTTGGAAATTGCTACTGGGAGGTGCAATAAGATGAAAAGTCTCCCCCCGAATGGCCTGCCCAAATTGCCGGAACCAGAAAGTAAAAATTTGGTATGCAGGTTCCTTTTTCAGTGTAGATAACACGTGACTTTTGGAAAATCTAACGCGGAGGGGCAAAAAAGCGAAAGTTCTCCCAATTGCAAAAGGCGAAATGTGCAAATCTGCAATAGTGCAAATGTGCATATATGCAAAAGTGCAAGTTGCAAAAGTGCAAATGTGCAAATTCGCAAAAGTGAAAATTTTGCAAAGCGCAAATTTGCCAAAGTGCATACATATGTGCAAATTTTCATATGTGAAAATGTGCCAACTTGCAAAAGTGCAAATGTGCAAAAGTAAAAATTTGATTTTTTTATGGATTGATGGTTTGAAAGATTGATGATTTGATGGATCGGTGGTTTGATGGTAATGTAATGTGCACATATGCAAATTGGTAAAAATGCACATGTGCTAATAGGTAAATGTGCAAATGGGCAAATTTGTAAATGTAAAAATGTGTACACATTTAATTATTTATTTCATTTAACATCGCCCAGCCCAAACCGCAGGAGGTAGGTTCCCCCTGCGGCGTAGACATACGCTAATACGAGGTTCTTGGAAGTTCCTTCAGGGAAGAGCACCCTTTCGGGGAAACACCCTTTCACGGTCTGCTCAAACTCCTATAGCTAGAAACCTGAAATTTGAAATATGCTTTTCTTGGAGTATGTGCTAACTCATCGATGAAGTCTCCCCCTTAACAGCCTGCACAAACCGGTGGACCTAGGAAGTTGATATTTAATTTGCAGGCTCCAACTACAGTGTAGATAACAGTTAATATGAAATTTTTGGAAAATCCAATGGGGAGGGACAGAAAAGAGAAATATTCTTGCTATTGCCAAAACCGCTGGAGCTGGGAAATTGAAATTTTGTGCAAAGGTTACTCCTCCAGTGTAGACATTCACCTAGGTCGGATTTTTGGAAATGTGTAAGGAGAGGGGCAAAAAGGTGAACAGCCTCCTACTAAACAGGATGCCCCCACCGATTTAGCTAAAGAGCTACGCTGGGGAAATATATCACGCTGGGGAAGCGATACGAAATGGAATGAATCAGTGTACGAGTGTAATTAAAACACTTGAAATGGAATGAAATAAGGAACGAGTGAAATCGATACACTTGATAGAGTAAAAAATAAAATGGAATGGGGAACCAGTGTAATTGAAACATTAGACGAGGGGAAATAAATGGAATGGGAACGAGTGGAAATGAATCATTACACAACAAAAACAAAATAGGATGGGAACAAGTGATATTAATACAATTAACACTGGGCACGTCCCTCTTAAACACTTCAAAAAATGAAACAAATTTATTTAAATAGTAAAATCTTTAGAAAATAGAATAATATTTTCCTCAAAACATATTTCGATATTTAAAACTACCGATAATGAAGTATCGGGCTTTTAAGCTAGTATTAATATATATTAATACATATGTCAGTATGCATTACCATATATAATTATATATTCCATTAATTTTTTAAAAATTACCTTATATTTTGTCATATATTAACACATCTAATTATATATTAATCTTTATAAAATTAGACATAATTTATATGATAAAATATGGGATAATTTTATATAACAATATATATAACTATATATGACCATATATTCCATATGTGGCCTATACAGAGCCATATATAATTAAATGTGCTATCTAATATTTGAGATATAATGATATATGGTCTATTATCAAAAATATTTTTTAGTATGCTGTGAGATATAATTATATATGATTTAATGTATGGTCCAATATAAGAAATATTTTTTGATATGTTATAAGATATAATTAATAAGGTACAGTATTTGCAAACAAAATTGAGATATTGTTATATATAGTTCCATATCTGTTTGTATTGTCCAAAAATTGAAGAGAGTGACATGGACGACATTTGGTTTCAACAAGACGGGGCCACATGTCATACAGCCAACGCAACCATCGATATTTTATGTACTGTTTTTGAAAGTAGGATAATCAGCCGAAATCGTGATGTCAATTGGCCGCCTCGGAGCTGTGATTTGAGCCCCTTGAATTATTTTCTGTGGGGAGCCATTAAGAATAAATGTTACGCGAACCATCCAGAGACCATTGAAGCGTTGAAACATGAAATCAAACTTGCCATTGAAGAGATTCGAGCCCAAAAAACAGAAAATGTACTGAAAAATTGGGTTGATCGGATAAGGTACTGCCGAGCCAGTCGCGGCAGTCATATGAATGATATTGTGTTCCATCCTTAAATAACAAAGTTCAACCTTTCCAATAAACCCAGGAATTTGAAAAATTATCAGTACTTTTTTATAGCCGATTCAAACAGATGTCTACAATGTATATATATATATATATATATATTAGACGAGGGGAAATAAATATGTATGCATCGCGCATACTTTGAAGACATCTGCATATACGGCCAAAAAGTCCCAGTAAAATGTCTTTAGTGTATACAGTAGAATAATGAAAAGTTTGAGGACTGTCCTCAAAGAAACAAAATGTCTTCATAGTAACTTGTGGAACGAAAAATCGTATCCGCAATATGCGCTGTGCATATATATGCACTTTTAATTTATCTACTGTACACACTGAAGACATTTTACTGGATTCAGCGCATATTATAGGTACTTTTTGGCTGTATATACAGATGTCTTCAAAGTATATATATATATATATATATATATATATATATATATATATACAAGGGATTTTTTCATAGTCATTGAAATTTGGTTCACACTGGCCTAGAGAAAAATTTTGTCCGTTTTGCCCTATCTCGCTTAGTTTTCGAGATAACGGACATTTTAAAAATTGGTAATTTTAATATATTTCGAATATC
Organism: Eustalomyia histrio; assembly: GCA_949748255.1. Taxonomy (NCBI): domain Eukaryota; kingdom Metazoa; phylum Arthropoda; class Insecta; order Diptera; family Anthomyiidae; genus Eustalomyia; species Eustalomyia histrio. The sequence continues at coordinate 91,143,129 of OX456523.1, forward strand.
TCGGAAACTAAGCGAGATAGCGTAAAACGATAATACAAATTTCGTTTCCCGTTCCATTCGTTCGAATAAAATTGGCCACCCTGTGGCTGTTTTAAAAAAATAGATACCTCGGGATGTCTTCCGGATCTAGCCTATTTTTATTATTGTAGTGTATTAATACTCTAGTCGATCAAAAATTTTGAACGTTTTGACCTATATCGCTTAGTTTTACAGATATCGGCCATTTTAAAAAAAAACCATTTTACAAAATGGCAAATATCTAGAAAACTATGCGAAATAGCGGAAAACGGACGAAATTTTTTATTTATAAAATATTGAATAATCTTGCTGATTTACGAAAATAATTATTTTTTTCGTGAATTAATTCAAAAAAGATTAAAAAGACATATGTTACCATGATTGTTCACCAATAAAATGTATGTTTTGTCAACAAATTATTTTTCATTCATTATTTTTATTTAATTACAACTACTTTGAACAATGCCAATTAAAAATAAATAGAATTGGCATTTAATGGTAATGATATTTTTACAATTGGCATTGGTTTTAAGTAATGCCAAGTATGTTTGGCAGAAACAACAATAATAACAAAACAAGTACGTCAATTATCCATAAGTGACACTACAAAATTTCCTTAGTGTTGATTAAAAAAATCTGCGTTCTGAATAAAAATTTGAAAGTAGAATTTCGAAAACTGACCTACGGTTTTAAAAATTTTTTGCATGTAACATATGTATCCAGAATGTCAAAATTATGTATTTTATGATGACGTATTTAAACAAAAACGTGTCTATTTGTGTATTTTAATAGAAAACAATTTATATAACTCATTGTTGCTGTTAACATTATCCTTGATAAATTTTTTTAACATATCCTTATCATAAAATAGATTGTGTATATTGTATCCCTTAACTGATAAAATACATACATACATAATTACACACAAAAAACAGACATACCCCATATTTAGTCGGTTAAAAGTCTTAAGGGATTTAAATCATATATAAGCATATCATTTACGTGATAACGCAATGCGTATACGTTGTGTAAGCAGTTTAATAAGAAGTTAATGTATTAGTATGTATGCTATTTTTTATTCATAGTTACTTGTAATCTTGTTAAGTATCGCATTTGCCACAAAAAGAAAAGTTATAATATAAAGTTAAGGTTCCAGTATTATATTTAACATAGTTACATACCTAAATGCTGTATAAGCATTATAAGGGATAAATACTTGACATATCCGAACCGCTAAGACGATATACAACATTACAAATCTTAAATACACATACTCACACTTAAAATATGTATTTATAAAGTGTACATTGTTCATATACATATGTCAGTTTAACGATAAGTTTAATGATAAGTTTATGGCTTATATTAATATTTTTGCCTTTTTTGTTTTTGTTTGTAGAGGTGGTATGGGGTATGGGGGACACTTATTTTTTAATGAAAATTTTCATTTAATTTTGATTATTTTCGTATACAAAAAACCTTACAGATTAAGTTTACAACTAACAATATTTTCTTATTAAGTAATTCACAACGTTTTTAAAAATTCTCTTAGAATGGTAAATAATTAATTTCTTCGGATTTATTGTTGATTTTTACGAAATTAACTTGTATCGGTTGACATATTCGACTACCTAACTACATTCAGTTAGACTAATTTCATCATATTGTTGACCTGTGTAATTAATAGTGTTGAATTGTCTTTTTCATTATCGTTCAAGGTCGATAAACTGTTTTAAAATATGTCCGGGTCTTTTATTTGTCGCACAGCTATAAAGTTTTTTCTGTGCTGATAGTTTATATCATAAAAAACTTTTTAAATATTTACAAATTAATACAAGCGTGAAAACATCTGATCGATTTAATAACAATAAATACAACGGTGTAAACTTTTGATTAATACACCCTACTTTTTGTGTATTTTGGTGCGCCATCCGTCGTGAATTCTGCATATTAACCTACCCAGTAAACAAATTTATTAAATAACATAAACATCAACGAATTATTTCAATCAACACTTTTTATTTCGTCATGGATTCCTTAAATGCTGGCTATGCTTAGGTAACTACCACATAAAGTGTACCCGGCTTAAGGCACGTGACGTTGATGCGTTTGCTGACCCCGGAAATCACTTCAATGAACTTGTCTTCACTGCAAAAAAAAAATATGTACAGATTTCTAAAAAAAATTTTAAAAGTTTAAGAGGTGAATTTGACCAACTTAATAAAGACTTTTTGTCTGTGCAAACCAAACTATCAAAATTTGGAAACTATTTACAAATTTTCTATATTTATATAAATTTGCCAATAAGCAAGATCTTTCGTTCCCGAAGAGGAATGGAATGTCAAATAAGTCTCCTGTAATATCATCAACTTCATATTCATCGGTAGAGACTCCTGTAAATACTGTTGAAGTCAACCCCTTGCCCACTTTCGTCTTTGAGGGTGATCTCCCTGCAAGCTATCACTGGTAAATTACATAATTTTGATAATAGATCCTCCAATGCAATTTTATCACCGATAATATGTACAAGTTATCCTGGTACAGGGAATAATCAAGTTGTTCAGAACCCATTGCGTGCTATGCTACCTAAAAATACCGTTTTTATTTCTCTAAGACAGGCCTAAATGCTGATGTTTTATTACGGAAATTTCAATTTTCTCAACCGATATCTATTGCATCTTATTGCAGTTTCTGCAAAATTTTTTAAAAATGTTCTTTATTCAAATTTCTGAGAATACTTTGGTTCGTGAATATATTTATAAAGAAAGACCAATATCTAATAATATTGGTCTTCTTCCACAACGTAAAAGGATTAACGCAAAAAACTAAATAGTGTTACTCATTTTCTCTTTGACTCATTTTCTTTAGTTTATCAAATGTACTTAAAAAGCCAGAGAAATATGCTGAATGTGTCATTTATTTTAAATATTATTAATGGTGAAATCTGTTTTGGATTTTTGATTAATGCAATTTCACTCAACATTTCCCAACGAGCATCCCGCAATTTCATAACTTTATCGGTCAAATGCCCGCTCAGGAGAATGTGTAACAGATTTATCCAATTATACAGATTTATAAATATTTTACTTAATCCTAGTGTAATAAAAAATGTTATTATTATTTTTCTGAACTCTTAGTTACATACCCGAGTAAAACTGTTAAGATATAATCATCTGTGGCCTTATCTTGTAATAAATTATCATATATATTTACACATGCCAGTATGCATTAACATATTTAATTATATATTACATAATTTATTTTTAAATTACTTTATATTGAGCGGTTTTTGTATAATTGGATGTGATTTATATGATAAGATATGGTATATTTTATATCATATAAAATTATATATAACACTATATATAATTTCGTATGATTTACACGGAACCATATTTACTTATATATAATTTATACAGAACCATATATAATGAAATATCCGCCTAATAACATATATGGTCCATTATTAAAAATATTTCAGAAATTTAAGATATTGTTGTATATATAGGGTCCGCCATCTAACGTTTTTTTCAACTAGTGCTTATTACGTGAATGGTAACACTTAGCTCATGTCTGATTTGACAGATAGTTAGTTTTATCCTTCCGCTGAACGAATATGGTTGGAATATGGCATAATCGGGCCATTTTTCTTCGAAAATGAGCAAGGAGTGGCCGGTACAGTCAATGGTGATCGTTATCGGGCCATGTCGAACGAATTTTTGTTCACAAAAATTGAAGAGGAGGATATTGACAACATTTGGTTTAAACAGGATGGCGCTACGTGCCACACAGCCGAAGCTACACACGATGTTTTGCGCCCTGTTTTTGAAGATCGCATTATCAGCCGTAGAGCTGATGTCGTTTGGCCACCTCGGAGCGATTTGACACCGTTGGACAATTATTTGTGGGGTGCCGTTAAAGATAAGTGTTACGCCGACAAGCCAGAGACAATTGACGCTTTAAAGGACAATATTCGTGAAGCCATTGGTGAAATACAGCTGCACACAATCGATAATGTGCTTTAAAATTGGACCGATCGTGTAGGCTACTGCATGGCCAGCCGAGGCAACCATTTGAATGAAATTATTTTCCATTATTAACCGGAAGGATTGTACTTTCAAATAAAAAAAGAAAAAAAAACAATTTAGTCTCATTAATTCAGCCATGATATGTAAAATTTGTTCCCATTTGTCCCAAATTTCCGAATATATAATTATATATTAGTCCCGATACACTGCTGAATGCCTAACTCAGTAAAATCTGTTAGACCGAGTTCAAATCCTGGCGAAGGAAATGTTTTTTAGAATTTTAATATTTTAGTCTAAATTTGTTTATAAATTTTATATACTGTATTGTTGGATCTAATCTGATACAATTCGATCTGACATTTTTCGTATATATTTGGATATTGCTTAATCCCTAAATATATTGCTGGATCTTCTTTGATCTGCTATTTTTCGGATCAATTTAGATCCTTGTAAATCCCCAAAAATATTGCTGGATCTAATTTGATCTGCCATTTTTCGGATCAAATAATATCAGCTAGATATTACAGCAGATATCAAATAATATCAAATTGGATATGATTAAATATTTTTTGTACTCGGTTAATTCTAAATTATTTTAAATTGTTTTTTAGAATGTCTGTAAGGATTAAAATTCTATAGACAAATAAATTAAATAAATAAATGTTTATAAAAGATTTACTTTGAACAAAACTCGATGAAGAATTCTATCATATATTTGAGATATAATAATATATGATTCAATATAAGGTCTAATATAAGAAATATTTTTTTATATGATACAAGATATAATTATATATGGTACAATATTTGAAAACTAACAATTTTTCATAAATAAAATCGAACTAAAAATTATTCATTTACCAATTAAGAGATCAACTATACCGATTAAGAGATCAACTATTCATCTTTCACACAAGATACAATGTAAAATTATAAATATTACCTATTAGCTTGTAATGATAGATACCCAGCAAAAACAGGGTTTCAAATACTTACTAGCCTATTTACTCGCCTAATTACTTTTGTTCGCGATGTCCCCAAAAGTAATGAGTATTCATTACCTTCTCGCAACAAAGGTAACGGGTGGTTATTACCCTCTCGCTACGAACATCCAAAAAATAATGAGTACTCATTACTTTTTGGGCATCGCGAACAAAAGTAATTAAATAAATAGGCTGGTAAGTAGTTGATACCATGTTTTTTCTGATTGCATTGATTACATGATTTATGAATGTAAAATAATAATTGAAATATTTTTTAAAATCTATTTTTAGATATATTGCTTTGTGTTTATTTGAAAGCAATAGGGTAATATATGTATGTTTTAACAATACTAACAAAAAAAAACGAAGCGCAGAAATTCATCTTGGTTTTAAGCAATCAAAAATTATATGTGCCGATAGCCCAGTGGGTAGATTTATCGGCTGGAAATCAGAGTACCCAGGTTCGATTCCCATAGTGACCACATTATATTTAATAACGTTTAAAATGTTTGCTATAATTTTAATTAATAAAAATTAATTTTTTGGAAAATCTATTTTTACACATTTCTTTTTCCATTATCGGCCATACATTATCTATTGGCTCATCGCCTGTAAAATTCATCAGTGATGTAAGGTGTAAAGTAATCCATGAGCCCCTATGGCTACACGTTACACATTATTTGAAAATGTGTGGTTTTGCTGGGTTGCAATGTTTTTAAACATTTTTGATACAAGAAAATAAATTAATGATGACACTCGAAAAATATTGTATGTTAAAAAATGGTGATTTCTCAAACTGTACTTATTTTTGGAAATCAGGAAAATATTTTAAAATATAGGAATATTTGAAACACTCTTCCATGATTTCAAGATAGGTTTAAAGATTTTGAAAACTTTCAACCTCTCCTAAATATTTTTGAAAACCCTTTTAGTTGCGATGTAAGAAACTATGAGCCCCAAATACAATCTGAACTTATAATACTTCGAAGCGAAGTGAATGTTCAAGATTGTGTATAAAAGATCTGGAAAAATTTGGATGGCATAATATATCCCGAACTTAAAAAAATAACCTTATTTGTTTATCTTTATTTCCCTCAACTTATCTCTGCGAACACATTTTTTCCGATTTGAAATTCATTTATTCAAAACAACGGAACAAAATATCTTCTTATCTTTATTTAATAGGCCATTCACATAAATGAGATAAATAAACCTCTTGGCTTTTGTTCTTTATTATTTTACCATTTAATGCAGTGCTGTTCAAAAATAAAAATGTATTTGTGTTCGTGAGAAAATGGGAATTGCACTGTAAGAAATGTTCAATGGGTTAATAGCAGTGCTAGTATCTGAATGAATTTATTTTTTTATTGAAAGTATAAAACTGTTAATGTTTTGTGTAAAACTGTTTTAAAGAAATAAAAATTAAACAAAAGTTAAATTTTTGAAAGGAAAAAAAGAAATACATATATACATTAGGGTGTCTTTTTTATTGTATAAAAAACAAAAAGTTTAAGATTTTTTAATCGTTTTAATTTCATTATATTTACATATTAATAAAATATCTTTAATATGTTGGATTTCTTATGTTATTCTGTAAAAAAAGTGAAATTTTCGGAAGGAAAATTAAATAGATTTGATTGTAATAAATGAATGAACGATCGGACTCGAATTTTTCAAAACATTTCTAATTTTATTTTAAAAAAATGGGTTTTTTTATTAAGTCTATTAAAGATTTTTATAGATCTTGTAGTATCACAAAATATTTTTCGTACATTGCTATTAATTTTTTTCAGTGCATTAAAAACAAATCAACATACATCCGCTACACATGTCCACTCGTTGCTGTTTCAGCAAAAAGTATATAATTTTCTATAGAGTATGTTTCTCTCTCACGAACTTTTTAGTACTCTCTTAGAACACGAACATAGTTTGGTGCAAGAAAGGTGAGTTTTTTTCGGCAACTTTTAGTAGTGTTTAGCGGTGCTGCCATATAACCAATTTTTACAATTTCTTTTGCCGTTTTTTGGGATGCTAGAGATTTTTCAGATTATTTCATAAAAAAAATGTTTTTTTTATTTTATTTATGTATTTTTTCAAATTTTTCATGTAAAAATATAATATTTGTTCAATATACTATATATTTTTACTAAAATTAGACATGTCCAATAAAGTAAAAAAGTACAACAAGAATTTGCAATTGTGTTAAAAAATAGTTACGAATTCAAACATAACATTGTGACATGAAAAGTATAAAATAGTGTACACACACATTGACCAACTATGTCTATTCATATCCATTATTTCCCTTTTCTATGGTAAAAATATATAATAAAGAGAAAAAATATGCTATTAATTGTTGCAACATATAAGAAAAAACCTATAAAAACTGCAATAGTTTGAAAAAAATTGTTTTCATGAAAAAACTGGTTAACAGTTAAGAATCCCAAAAACTGGGATAAAAAATTACACTGTTTATGTGGCAGCAATGCATACACCAAATTTAATGTTTTTCAACACTTTAGCAACTTTGAAAATGTTGCCCTCTCATTTAAAAATGTTGCCGCTCAACTTTGTACCATGTTGAATTTGTGGTAGAGCGGGAAAAATTATATATTATTCAGGGAAGCCATTTTTATCTTATATTATTTTTATGACCAGGTTGTGTAGTCGCTTGTACTAGACAACACTGAAAATGTTTAATATAGAATGCCTTTTTATTTGCCAAAAATAACTTCGGTAAAGCTGAGTGCTTTTTATGCCAACGCATTTATTTATTTTTTTGTTTTAAAACTTTGCCTTTTTATAATTATGAATTATATATACTCATATCTTAAAAGCTTCTGTTTGAATTCTTTTGAAAACTAGTTTAGTTTCAGCGTTTTACATTTGTTAAAACTTAAAATATCATATCTGAAATTAATTCATTGTATACGATTTGAAATACATCAATACATCAGAGAAATTTTCTCTGATTTACAGAACAGTCTTTTTATACCCTTCACCATAGGTGGAAGGGTATATATAAGTTTGTCATTCCGTTTGTAATTTCTACAATATTGATCTTAGACCCTATAAAGTATATATATTCTGGGTCCATATGAAGAGCGAAGTTGATTTAACGATGTCCGTCTGTCCGTCTGTCCGTCTGTCCGTCTGTCCGTCTGTCCGTCTGTGTGTTGAAATGGGTTTTCCGAAGAACCCAGACATGATGAGGACTTGATTCTTTTTTATTTCTGTTACATGTGATCCATTTCTGTTTGCTATTAAAAATCAGACAGATCGGTTAATAAATGGCTGAGATATTAGCAAAAAACCAGGACTACCTCTTATTTTTCCAGTAAAATCCCTTTGTTTAATAAGAGTGTGAAGATAAATACGTAGGTTAAATACGTTTCACAACTATTGTGAATGATATAAATAAAAAATAAATAGTAGTGTCGCCAACTTTTTTTTTCCTAGAAAATGCCAAATTTGACAAGAAAAGCGCTGAAACATATGGAAAAATATAAATTTGAGATTTTACATGACATATTATTTTGGATTAAAATTTTTGGACATTTAAGAAAAAATAAATGGGGATACCGCTTGTTTGTGGAGAGCTATGAGGTAGTAGATTCCAACGATGTATTCATCTCCTTCAGAATACCATGGTGAAGGGTATATAAGATTCGGCATAGCCGAATTTAGCCGCTCTTACTTGTTTTTTGTAATAATAAAATTTTATAGAGAACTTTCCAAGCTTTCATTAAGTGTTTGTTTTACATTTACTTTTTATTTAAGTACACAAAAAATGGGGATTTGTGTAGATTTTTTCGAATTTGTTCGGGCAAACAACCAACACAAACATATGATTTAGTCGTCGGTGTAAAAAGTATATAATTTTCTATAGAGTATTTTTCCCGCTCTACCAGAGTTCAGCGGCAACATTTTTAAATGAGAGGGCAAGATTTTTAAAGTTGCTAAAGTGTTGAAAAACATTAAATTTGGTGTATGCAGTACTGCCACATAAACAGTGTAATTTTTTATCCCAGTTTTTGGGATTCTTAACTGTTTACCAGTTTTTTCATGAAAATAATTTTTTTCAAATTATTGCATTTTTTATAGGTTTTTAGTTATATGTTGCAACAATTAATAGCATATTTATTCTCCTTATTATATATTTTTATCATAGAAATGGGAAATAATGGATACGAATAGACATAGTTGGTCATGTCACAATGTTATGTTTGAATTCGTAACTATTTTTTAACACAATTGCAAATTTTTGTTGTATTTTTTTTCTTTATTAGACATGTCTAATTTTAATAAAAATAAATAGTATATTGAACAAATATTATATTTTTATATGAAAAATCGGAAAAAATACATGAATAAAATAGAAAAACATTTTTTAATGAAATAATCCCAAAAATCTCTAGCATCCCAAAAAACGGCAAAACAAAATAGTTAAAATTGTTTATATGGCAGCACCGCTAAACAATACTAAAAGTTGCCGACCAAAAATCACCTTCGTGAGAGAGAAACATCAGAGAGCTTATTATTACTGAGAGAAATTATGTTTCTCTTATATTCTCTGCTAAAAATGTCGAGACGAGTCAAACTCAATATGCAACATTTTTTAACAGCCCTCAAACCAAAACCAGCTTATTTTGTGTTAGTTTCAACCAGTTTCAACATTTTGTTACAACCAGTTTTAATTTGAGAATGCGATGTTGTTTTTGCAATTGGGAATGGAAATTTTCCGGCTTTTGGGGAAAGCATACAATTTTTATATATATACATAAATAACTGCACAGAAAATTAATAAAATGCGGTGCTTAAACACAAAAAAAATCTAAATAAACAAGAGCTGCTTTCAAACAATGTTCAATAGAAAGTTCTTTAAAATATTGTGTTGTTTTTGCTAAACTTACAAAGTTTGACAGAACTGTCACACCTACTTTCACTATTTGGCTTGGGATTTATAGTTAAAGAGGTTCTCTATAAAAAAATTAAGCTATATTAATTAGCCAGTGATTGTAATTTCAAATAAAAAAAAAAATCAAATAATAAATATCTGCAGACTTTTGACAAATGCACTTAAGTCGTTTTAAGAAAATTTCACAAGATTTTGTAGTCTATTCCTGTCAGGTGATTACCTACAATAGTATATTGTAACGATATCTTTTTTGGGTTGCACTTAAGTTATTCTACTCTTTGAAAATTCAAAAATTTTATATATTTTCCTATTTTTGCTTTAGCAAATCTAGAAGTTTTTCGGGAATTAGAACAAAAATTAAAAATTGTATATTACACATCACTTGCTTTGAATTGGTTAAAAAGTTATCCAATCCTTAAGAATATCTTTCACTTGATTTTAAAAGAATTTAATTGTATTTTAGTTATATATTTTTTCTAAGCTTTTCTCGCCATATTTAAAGAAATTAGGAAGATTTTATAAAATAAAAAACCATATAAAAAGTTTAATTGAATATTCGGGTCGAATAATTATTTGAGTTTTAAATAATTTGTTTCGACATTAACCGAATCGGTTAATAGGTTAACCGAATTGGAAAAACCATTCTCTGGTATCGACCAATTTATGATAAAATGTGGTGAAAATTTTTATATTTTTTCTACTGACTTATATTTGCAATATGAATAATATGTCAAATGGAAGTGTGATATTAACTTAAAAAACATTATTAAAAAGTTATTTCATTATGATGGAAAAAATAAGTTTGTGGCTAACACTTTTAGCCGAATAAATAATTGAAAATTGGACCTTCCGAATGCGCTTTAACAAAGGTTGTTGTGTTGTACATGTGTTCAAAACTCTGTTAATACTAAATGGTAAATAATAAGCGATATATATTGTTACAATTTTACATTTTAAAATCGTTGATTTCTTTCCTTTAAATAAATCGAGTTCGTTTTATTTGAAAATAATAAACACAGTTGAAATATTCAATGTTATCTCTTCATTTACATAAAATTTAAACAATTACACAATATATTAAAAAACAATATATTAATTTTTTTATTGGGTATTTTTCATTTTTGGCTATTTTCAACATAACAAATGGGTCAAATTTAAACGGCGTCACAAATTTTTTTATTCAAACCTAAATTCTGCAACTTCCAACCTAATTTTCTAACTTGTAACCAAATTTCTAATAAGAATAACAAAAATAAAGAGAAATCAATACAAATTTTTACTCTTTTGTTGCATACTGAGTTGCATTCAAACTGGGTCAGCTCGCCAAAAAGTATATAATTTTCTATAGAGTATTTTTCCCGCTCTACCAGAAAATCAACATGGTACAGAGTTCAGCGGCAACATTTTTAAATGAGAGGGCAACATTTTCAAAGTTGCTAAAGTGTCGAAAAACATTAAATTTGGTGTATGCAGTGCTGCCACATAAACAGTGTAATTTTTTACCCCAGTTTTTTGGATTCTTAACTGTTTACCAGTTTTTTCATAAAAATAATTTTTTTTCAAATTATTGCATTTTTTATAGGTTTTTAGTTATATGTTGCAACAATTAATAGCATATTTATTTTCTTTATTATATATTTTTACCATAGAAATGGAAAATAATGGATATGAATAGACATATGTAGTTGGTCAATGTGTGTGTGTACACTTTTCATGTCACAATGTTATGTTTGAATTCGTAACTATTTTTTAACACAATTGCAAACTTTTGTTTGTATTTTTTTACTTTATTAGACAAGTCTAATTTTAGTAAAAATAAATAGAATATTGAACAAATACTATATTTTTATATGAAAAATCTGAAAAAATACATGAATATAATAAAAAAAACATTTTTTTATGAAATAATCTGTAAAATCTCTAGCATCCCAAAAAACGGCAAAAAAAATAGTTAAAATTGGTTATATGGCAGCACCGCTAAACACTACTAAAAGTTGCCGACCAAAACTCACCTTTGTTGCCGCCAAACTATGTTCGTGTTCTAAGAGAGTACTAAAAAGTTCGTGAGAGAGAAACCAGACCATTTCTATGCTACTCAGCATAGCTATGCGAGCTGACCCAGTTTGAATGCAACTCAGTATGCAACAAAAGAGTAAAAATTTGTATTGATTTCTCTTTATTTTGTTATTCTTATTAGAAATTTGGTTACAAGTTAGAAATAGGTTGGAAGTTGCAGAATTTAGGTTTGAATAAAAAAATTTGTGACGCCGTTTAAATTTTACCCATTTGTTGAAAATGGCCAAAAATGAAAAATACCCAATAAAAAAATTAATATATTGTTTTTTAATATATTGTGTAATTGTTTAAATTTTATGTAAATGAAGAGATAACATTGAATATTTCAACTGTGTTTATTATTTTCAATATAAAACGAACTCGATTTATTTAAAGGAAATAAATCAACGATTTTAAAATGTAAAATTGTAACAATATATATCGCTTATTATTTACCATTTAGTATTAACAGAGTTTTGAACACATGTACAACACAACAACCTTTGTTAAAGCGCATTCGGAAGGTCCAATTTTCAATTTTTTATTCGGCTAAAAGTGTTAGCCACAATCTTATTTTTTCCATCATAATGAAATAACTTTTTAATAATGTTTTTAAGTTAATACCACACATCCATTTGACATATTTTTCATATTGCAAATATAAGACAGTAGAAAAAATATAAAAATTTTCACCACATTTTATCATAAATTGGTCGATACCAGAGAATGGTGTTTCCAAATCGGTTAACCTATTAACCGATTCGGTTAATGTCGAAACAAATTATTTAAAACTCAAATAATTATTCGACCCGAATATTCAATTAAACTTTTTATATGGTTTTTTATTTTATGAAATCTTCCTAATTTCTTTAAACATGGCGAGAAAAGCTTAGAAAAAATATATAACTAAAATACAATTAAATTCTTTTAAAATCAAGTGAAAGATATTCTTAAGGATTGGATAACTTTTTAACCAATTCAAAGAAAGTGATGTGTAATATACAATTTTTAATTTTTGTTCTAATTCCCGAACAACTTCTAATTTTGCTAAAGCAAAAATAGGAAAAAATATAAAATTTTTGAATTTTCAAAGAGTAGAATAACTTAAGTGGAACCCAAAAAAGATATCGTTACAATATACTATTGTAGGTAATCACCTGACAGGAATAGACTACAAAATCTTGTGAAATTTTCTTAAAACGACTTAAGTGCATTTGTCAAAAGTCTGCAGATATTTATTATTTGATTTTTTTTTTTATTTGAAATTACAATCACTGGCAAATTAATATAGCTTAATTTTTTTATAGAGAACCTCTTTAACTATAAATCCCAAGCCAAATAGTGAAAGTAGGTGTGACAGTTCTGTCAAACTTTGTAAGTTTAGCAAAAACAACACAATATTTTAAAGAACTTTCTATTGAACATTGTTTGAAAGCAGCTCTTGTTTATTTAGAATTTTTTTTGTGTTTAAGCACCGCATTTTATTAATTTTCTGTGCAGTTATTTATGTATATATATAAAAATTGTATGCTTTCCCCAAAAGCCGGCAAATTTCCATTCCCAATTGCAAAAACAACATGGCATTCTCAAATTTAAACTGGTTGTAACAAAATGTTGAAACTGGTTGAAACTAACACAAAATAAGCTGGTTTTGAGTTTGACTCGTCTCGACATTTTTAGCAGAGAATATAAGAGAAGGATAATTTCTCTCAGTAATAATAAGCTCTCTGATATTATCTTCTCATGCTCTCTTCATTTGTGAGAGAGCATTCGGACATGTGCTGTGTTTTGAGGATCTGTGCTTTACTCACTTATATTCAGCGATGCCAACTTAGCTTTTTTCCCGCTAGATTTAGCGCTTTCTGAGTGCTCAAAGCGCGCACTTTTTTCGTTCAGCTCTTTTTAAAAAAAAAAAAATTTTGAGTAATTGTTTGTAAATTATTGAAGTTATTTATAATTTTAGATGGATCGCTATTTGCAAAAATAACGCAAAGTTTGGGAAAAATATCCAGTATATAAAAATGGATAAGGCCAGCAAAAAACGAAACAAAAGCATTCTGTTTCTATTGTAAATGCCAAATTATGCGGCACAATCAAACCAAAAAGCATCAAAAGTCCTAAAAAACGCCTGTTGTTCCACCACACGTTTGTTCAAAAATTAATTCAAATCAAGCTTATAAAAAGTCGAAACATTTTATAAAAACTATTTTATGGCCCAAAGAAGAAGAGGAAAATACATTTTTATTGGAAAGTTACCAATTTAATGGACTATTTTAAAAAGTTCTATATATATATTTTGGTTTATTATTTTAATTTTTTTTTTTAATTTACTTTGTAAAACTTTTGTAAAAATACAACACAAGTAAAGAAATTGATCTCAAATAAGTACAATACATAATAAATTTTAATTTTTAAAATTACAAATATATGTGTTTTACATTTAGCGCTTTTTACCTCTTTTTAGCTCTTTTTTAGTGCTCGGCCGGCGCTTTTTTGCTTGTGATGTTTATTGCATGGGATAATTGTCCCCTGCTCAACTCACATGTATTCTTACGCTCTTGCCTTAAGTCGTCACTGAAACACAAAAAGTATATAATTTTCTATAGAGTATGTTTCTCTCTCACGAACTTTTTAGTACTCTCTTAGAACACGAACAACAAAGGTGAGTTTTGGTCGGCAACTTTTAGTAGTGTTTAGCGGTGCTGCCATATAACCAATTTTAACTATTTTTTTGCCGTTTTTTGGAATGCTAGAGATTTTTCAGATTATTTCATAAAAAAAAATGTTTTTTTATTTTATTCATATATTTTTTCAGATTTTTCATATAAAAATATAATATTTGTTCAATATACTATTTATTTTTACTAAAATTAGACATACCTATTAAAGTAAAAAAATACAACAAAAATTTGCAATTGTGTTAAAAAATAGTTACGAATTCAAACATAACATTGTGACATGACCAACTATGTCTATTCGTATCCATTATTTCCCATTTCTATGGTAAAAATATATAATAAGGAGAATAAATATGCTATTAATTGTTGCAACATATAACTAAAAACCTATAAAAAATGCAATCATTTGAAAAAAAATTATTTTCATGAAAAAACTGGTAAACAGTTAAGAATCCCAAAAACTGGGATACAAAATTACACTGTTTATGTGGCAGCACTGCATACACCAAATTTAATGTTTTTCAACACTTTAGCAACTTTGAAAATGTTGCCCTCTCATTTAAAAATGTTGCCGCTGAACTCTGTACCATGTTGAATTTCTGGTAGAGCGGGAAAAATACTCTATAGAAAATTATATACTTTTTGTGAAACAGCGACGAATGAATACGTGTGGTGGATGTATGCTAATTTTTCTTTAATGCACTGAAAAAAATTAATAGCAATGTACGAAAAATATTTTATGATAATACAAGATCTATAAAAATCTTTAATAAACAATAAAAAAAAACGCATTTTTTAAATATATAAGTTGAAATGTTGTTAAATGTTGTTAAAAGTTGGAGCCCGATCGTTCATTCCGTTTGAATGTATTGTATTTTTTTCCTTCCAAATATAGCATTTTTTAATAGGATATCATAATAAATCCATACATATTACAGATATTTTATTAATATGTAAATATAATGAAATCATTAATAATGATGGAAAAAATTTACAACTTTTTTTTTTTTAAATGAAAAAAAGGCATCCTAATGTATATATGTATTTATTATATTCCTTTAAAAAATTTACTTTTTGTTTAATTCATATTTCTTTGAAACTGTTTTACACAAAACATAACAGTTTCATATTTTCAATAAAAAATAAATTCATACAGATACTAACACTGCTATTAACCCATTGAACATTTCTTACAGTGCAATTCTCATTTTCTCACCAACACAACATTTTTATTTTTGAACAGCACTGATTTATAATTTCATGAATAGCGAAAAAACGATTCATTGCTGATCTCTGGTTGAAATGTAAAGATTCGTTAACATTTTTCTGCAAACACCCTCCTGACTAAAGTTTTGCTGACTTTACAAAAATTTTTTGCCGGTGGGCGACCCGATATTTGCAAAAATGGCATTTACTGCACTCTGCTTATGAACCTAAATTTTGTTCATTAATATTTAGCAACGGCAATTTTTCAAATAAAAGTCTTTTTATAACAAACAGTTTACGATTTTTTCTCCATATATACAATTCCGAAAATATGTTTCATTTTAATTTCGAATCTTTACAGAATAGAGTAGCAAAATTGGGCAAACTTTTAGATAAGTTAACCGAAGGACTTTAACTAAAATGTCTTCTCCGTCATTACAATTTATATTGATTTGGTAACTCAAATTCAAAAATATTTGTTGTTTAGAAATTTTAACTTATGACTATCAATATTTTTTTGGCAAAACATTTATTATTTTTAAGTTTAAAAAAAAACATTCATTAATATTTTTGGCATTTTCGGATTATGGCCAAAACATTTAGGTCGTAATCTCCATAATGGAAATGGTATCCATTGGGGTTAAGTCCTGCAACCTAATTTTTCATTAAACAAGATAATTTTTGTTATGTTAATGTAAATTTCGGAATTTTGTACTCTAGAATATTACACACAGAAAAATAAATATTTTATGTGTTCTTACCAAAGTTCAGTTATGTTAACCAAATTTTTGTGCTGACACCAATATTCAGTTCTGTCAATCGATTTTAGTCTTAGAAACCTGCAAAATTTTTCTCTGTGTGTAGGATTTCGGTAGTTCTGTCTGTGGGATAAAAAATGTGTTTTTGAAATGCAATCTGTTTGTTAAAAGTTCTAGTAATAACCTACCACCTGGCGAAAAACAAACCAATATTCTTTTATGAATACGAGGGCAGATTAATAAGTCAAAGACTTTTCGAACTTCCCTCGTAGTTATATGAAATGCAACACTGCTCCCATCAAGTACCACCTGTTAATAGACTACTGTCAAATTTTGAGCAAGTTTCGTCATTTACTTTGCGTTTAACAGCTGTTCATAACATACAAAATCGTGGATTTTTTAAAAAATGGAAAAAAAGTGAATTTCGAGTACTCAATAAAATTTTTTTTTGAAAAAAAAAACCGTCAATCAAACCAAGGAAAAGCTTGATAAATACTATGGGGACTCTGCACCATTGATTTCAATTTTAAAAAAGTGGTTTACTGACTTTCGTTGTGGCTTTACGGAAGATGCCGAACGTTCTGGACGCCCAGTTGAGGTCTCTACACCCAAAACAATTGAATGAATTAACGATATTGAAAAAATCTCTACACATTTATATAAATAGTATACGGGAAGTATATATATTTCGAAAGAACGCGTTAATTTCTAATTAATGCTGTTTACCGTTTCGAAACCGGTTAAAAAATGACTGAGTTAGAAAAGTTTAAGTGCGGCAGTCCAAAAAAATACTCTTCTTCCCCATATCTCGAAATTTTAAGGGTATATTGCAACTTATAAACCTGGTTATATAATACACTCAGCTAGACCTACAACCTACACTAGGTCATTTCGCATTTTTTTTTCAGTGTAGCACCGTGTAATTTGTACAAATTCCTACAAATTTATCAAATTTCCCACTGCAAAATATATACAGGGTGTGTAAAAGCAAAGAAAATTTGCTTCTGTAAATGTCAGCCTATATTTACAGTGTGAAAATTTTAAACTAGAGTGTGTTCTATTTTCATCTGACAAAGCCCCTAACATCAGCTGTTTTGCAAGTCAATTGTTTGTGGCGGCAATAATATTAATAACATTAAATATAAAGCACGTATTTTCTTTAAATTTTCTTGCTTGATTTTTTATTTTTCAATTTTAAAAATAAAAAAAAGTGAGAACAAAAACAGCTGTTATGAACTATTGTATGTAGGTTATGTCAGATGAAACTAAAAACGTAAGTGTGAAAGCAAAAATTATAAACCGTCTGTAAATTAACAATTTTGACAGACATGCGCAATGACAGATGGATCGTGCAGCTGACAAAGCCACTGTAAAATACATAGTGTGTAACACCACCTTAAGGAGAGAGAACAATAGAAAATAAATTGAAAGTTCGATGCAAGAGAATTTGCTGGATTTTACTGGATAATTTTTTGTCAGTAAGAATTTGATTACTAAATAAAAATAAGAAAAACTTTTCATTTGAAAAAAAAAAAAAATTTCTATGATCTCAAACCAGGCTAAAAATACATTTTCATACATATAAGTATTTAAAAGATCAACCATTAAATATAAAATTCACTATTATAACTAGTTATTTTAACCTTACCATTAACTAATCGTTTTACTCCCTACTCGTAAGGTTATAGGTAACTAGCTACCTTCAATGACATGTTAAAATAATTAGTTTAGCAGGCAAACTTCAACCAGTTACTGCTCGTTCTAAACCCCATTATTTGGCAAGGTCTTTTTTCCGCAAAGAAAATTCAAATTTGGAAGTTCTTAATAGTGAGACTGTGGTGAATGTTGACAATGACGATGAGGAACTTAGAAAGTTTCTGAAATCCATAAAAATGGAATGTATTTTTGATATCTTAAAGGTTGATTGCAAATAAAAATCAAAAGCTTGAAATATAAATGAATGTTAATAATTTTAACATTTCTTTTTCATTTTAAATACTTATTTTTAGTTAGGGCTCGATGATGAAACTCTTTCGGTACCATATATAGTGAAGCTGTGGCTCAACGTAAATGAAAAGAATACAATGTCTCCAAGTAGTTCTGCTCTTGGTAAAACTTTAAAAAAGTAAAGTAATTGGGATTAATTATGTATATATATAATATACATTAATAGTTGTTTACAGGATTTAAAGACTTTGTTAAACGAATCAACGAGAGGAAGGGCTTTAGTTGAATATGCAAACCAAAAATTAAAAGTGAGCAAAGAAAACTTTCGGCTTCCATTCCGAGCTTCAGTCCCACATCTAGTCAAGTATCTGGCATTGAACCGGTAATTGAATGAATCAATTTATTTGGCTTGGAAAAACTCGCTTAACAGAGACAGTGCAGATTTGAAAAACGTTTGTGACAAGTGGAAAAAGACGTTTCATATGCGCCAAAAGGAAATAAAAAGCTTATCCAGTCTTGAGTTGTTTCAAGCTTGGTCAAAATTGTCCGATTTTCGAGCTCCGGAATTGGTAAGATTTTTTTATTTTCGTAATTACATCTACGTAGTTTAAACTTGTTTCAACTTCTAGATAAATATTGACTTTGACTTAATGCACCCAAAGAAAGGACATTTGCTTCTTTCGAAAAGGGAAATTTTCAATCAAAAAATTCGACAATATTACGATAATCATATTCACAATTAGGTTTGTAAACAATTACTTTCCAAATTTACATCGTCTACAAGTACCGGTAAATATTAAAAATATTTTTTAAATTGTTTTAATAAATATACGAGTACTTATATGTACATCCCTTTTTCTTATGCTTCCTACAGATTCGCGGGATTTTATACACACTGTGCTGCTAAACGCTGTTTTACCTTCACCAGCAAGATTTGAAAACCATTCTGGAAAACGTAATAAAAGAGTAACAATAGTTGATTCGCTGAAAAGCCTAGTTTTGCGATTGACGTGTATAAATGACTATGAGAGGTAAATCAATTCAGTTATAAACAATTATTCAGTTGGCTTAATAAAGCCATTTATCATCGTGGAGGGGTTAACCGACGTAAATATTAAAGGTTTGTATGTATATCTAAATAACAATTTGCTTAAG
This sequence comes from Eustalomyia histrio, assembly GCA_949748255.1. Lineage (NCBI taxonomy): Eukaryota > Metazoa > Arthropoda > Insecta > Diptera > Anthomyiidae > Eustalomyia > Eustalomyia histrio. The sequence continues at coordinate 91,162,875 of OX456523.1, forward strand.
TTAAAATCATTTATTGAGTGCCTGGATGTTTGCTTCAAAAGTTTTCATACACTTTCATTAAAATATCCGGAAGCTTGTGAATAGCCTTGGCTATTCATACAACAATTTTTTTATGATATTCACAATTTGATTTCAAATCTACGAAGATAAGTTCCCTTATTAATTTTTTTAATTATTGCAATTGACAGTTAAATTAAATAATCGCTGTAAATTCATCTAGAATTATTAACTTGACTAAAGCGCAATATATACACAATATTTATACATTAACTAACATAAATTTTAACAGCTGCGATATGAGCAATATAATTATTTTTAAGGGAACGCTTATATATAAAGCGTTATAAGAAAAATTATAGGAAAAACATTTATTTAGCTTCGAATTTGAAATCTATTGAATTATACAAAATCATTTTCAGTCATACGAAATTGGTTCTCTAAAAACAAAACATTTATATAAAACCAGTCATAGATTTTATAAGTACTCCATTTGATTAATATGTAACAAATAATGCTAAAACTTATTTTATAATGAAATATGTATACATTTTTTTAATTTTTTTTAATAAATAGTTTAATCAAAAATGAATTATTAAAATTATCATAAATGTTTTTATATTGGTTGGGTTCGCAATGGGTTATTCTTCTTAGGAAAATAAAGAACGATATGTTGTCCAAATAAGAACGAATGTTGTCAAATTAAGAACGATTCGTTGTCAAAATGAAAACATTGTGTTGTCGAAATAAGAACATTGCGTTATCAAATTGAGAACGATGTGTTGTAAAAATAAGAACAATTGTTATCAAAATAAGAACGATGCCTTGTCAAAATGAGAACAATTGTTGTCAAAATAAGAACCAAATGTTGTTAAAATTTTGACACCATCTGTTGTCAAATTGAGCACAAACGTGCTTAGCTCACTTTGACAACGGATGGTGCACATATTGGTAGCTTTATACCGCTTTTTTCCCCCCTGTTATGGTAAGTCCAATGCTAAAAAAATATAACTTAAATTTTGGCTAAAAACACAATTTCAACAAAAAAAATGCTTAAAGCTAGTATTTTTGATGTATAAACCCTTTTACTAATATTTATACTTATGTTTTGAGTCCTCAAATAATTGTGAGTTATTTATTAAATGTACTACCTTTTTGTCAATAGTTGTGCTTAACTTTAGTTTTTTAGTTAAGTTCTGAATAGGTAATTACATATTTTCTTAACTTTTATATTGGACTCTTTGACAATTTCTATACCGAAATGGCAATTTTATGTATTTAAATCATCATAATTAATTCTAATTTTATTTGTTCTAATTATAAAATCATTTTTGTTTTGTATTTTTAAACATAATTCAGTTTGATGTTGTTGCTAGTTTATAGCGAGCTTTAATTTGATTGTTGGCAATGAATATCAATTTGATAATAGTAAAGCACATTTTTTAACAAAAAAAAATAAGTTTTTTTTTAATCTGTCTAGGGTACTGATTATCGTGAATGCAGGATTGAAAAGTGGATTATGGTTTTTATATACTCAAGTCAATACAGAATCATAGACAAAATACTTTTTCAAAATTCAACAAAAAAAAACTTCTGGTTTGTCTCGGGTTAATTTTAAAGATCTCATACAGATGTTGAAAAAACAATTTTTAATCTCTGATTTACTTCTGTTTGCTCACCCAGCCAAAACAGGGTTTTAACTACTTACCATCCTATTTACTCGCTTTATTACTTTTGTCCGCACTGTCCCAAAAGTAATGAATGGTCATTATCTTCTCACTTACAAAAAACATAATGTCATTACCCTCACGCCAAAAAATAATGGTTAACCCTATTTTTAGGACATCGCGAACAAAAGTAATTAAGCGTGTAAATAGGCTGGTAAACAGTTGATACCATGTTTTGCTGGCCAATTATATTAAAACGAAATTTAAAATAATTACTGCCGTTTGGGAAAAATTTTTTCCCAAAAAGAGTTCTTTTTTTCACAAAAAAAAACTTTTATTTTAAAGAAAGTGCTTTTTACAAAACAGTACTTCCCATAAAAAATATCTTTCAAAAAATAACTTGGCATTTTCATGTAAATACATGGAAAACGCTGTACTTTCTGAATACTATTGTATTTTTCAGAACATTCTTGGTCGGATTTTTTTTTAACTCGTTTATTTATTTATTTAATTTGTAACTTCTACAACAAAACATTTGTCTTAAAAAAGTAGAACTCTTACAGAGTTATAATGTTAATTAATATTAAATAACGATTACGGAAAAAAACATGAAAAAAAATTTAATATATAAAATTGCTAAAAACAAGATAGAACTAACAGTTTTTAATGAAATAGTAAAATAAAATAATAAACTTTATGTTTAATCATGTTATCTACGAATAATATTCAAACAATTTTTTTTAAATTCTAACGCGTTGCAATTGTTGGAGGAATAGTATTCCAAAGACGTATTGCAGTTATAAAAAATTGCCATTCGGATATCAATGTACGATGTCTAATTTGAACTAAGTTTCTATTTCTTCTGAGGTGACTAAAACTCAAACGATTAAAAGATTACATGGCTCACGGGTTATTATAATTTTATGAAGAAATATCCGAGTTCTGATTTTCAGCAAGTCTGCGAACAACACACCTAAAATTCTCTTAGAATAAGGAGTTATATTGAGATAATCACCATAACACGGCCAGAAAAATGTTGTATAATTCTTTGTCCAATTTATGTCTAGACAATTTCTGCAAAGTTTTAACTCATTTGGAGCTTCGGTGTAAAAATGCATTACTACTACCCAAAAAGACTGTGACATTTTCATGTAAATATGTATATGGGAAACGCTATACTTTCTGAATTCTCCTGTATTTTTCGGAACATTTTTGTTCCACGACCGGCAAAAACTTCCATAGTTCTACGTCGAATTTATGTCTAGACTATTTCTGTAAAGTTTTAACCATTTGGAGCCATTTTTTAAGACAATTTTTTTTTGTGAAAAAAGAACTTTTTGGAAAAGTGCTTTAATTTTGGAAAAAACATTTAATAAGTATTTTTTATTTAAAGTACCCACTGACTAATTTTTACGGGTTTTCGGTCTACCGGTCAGACCGGAGTGGTTAAAGTAAATGTTTCTTAATATGTACAATTTATTAAAAAAATATACTTTACAACTTATTATTAATCTCTTTATAAATCTATATCGTTTCCTATTAAAATAAATATTTATTTACTAGCATATATGTACAGTGCACAGCAAAAGTCATGGTACCCCTTGTTAAAATAAGAAATCTCCCCAAATTTCTCAAAAATTACGTAGCTGAAAATGTGACACTTATTTTTACTTTGTGTATTCACTTGTATACTACCGCAAATCCAAAAAATATTTCACTTTTTTAACTAAATAAAATTTATAAAAATTGTAGATCAATATAACTCTATATTTAAACACAGCATAAGTCCCCAGCAAAAATAAATGGAAGTGGTTCTTACGGAATCAATTTTTCATTGATTCCAAAGTATCATTTAGTTCTGATTTTCCCATTCTAAAGCAGTTCTTTTTCACAATTTCCATAAATGTGTTTTTAATGAAATTTAGCTTTTTTTCAAATCTATGACGTGTAACTTATTTTTAAAATAATAAAAGTTAAACGGTTACAATAGGTATTTTCATATAGGTTTGATATTCATAACTATGGTTAAGTACATATCTTTTATTATTTTGAAACAAGTTATCAGGTTTAAGAAATATGTATCAATTTTTAACTTTGAATTTCGAGTAAAGTAATTTAAAAAATAAGACTCGATTACTGAATGTGAATTAATGAAAGTTTTGTTAACTACCGAAATGCACTTTTTGTACTTTGCACTTTAATTTGTCTTTAAATATATTCAGTTGAACCCCGATGATCATAAGTTGCCAACAACTTTGATATATACAGTTTTACTTAGGAAAAGATGCTTAACTAAATTTGTCATTTTGTTGTCTGTTATGAATTGTCAACTATGACCATTGGTACAGAAAATTTTATATTGATCCTATTTGCGTTAAAATTAAAAATAAAAAATTCAAAATTTATTTGGGAACATCAAAAGATCTTATTTTTCACTAAACCATAAGAAGCGATTTAGATGCAATGAAAAAGGTTTATAAAAAAAAACTTTCACCCTATGTAAAAATCATTGGTTCCGATCCAAATATTCACAACACCGGAACCATAATCTCTACTTCTTTTTCTCTTCTTTTGCTACTTTTTTTGCTGGTTCATGGAACCCCTAGTCATAAACGGCCTTATATTTGATTTACCCTATAAAATTTTATTGCAAAACTGTTGGCAACCCTTAGATTTTTATTGATTCCCTTTTCAAACCGTAACGGTACTTTCCAAATTTCCAGGAAGCATTTGTTTATGACAAGAAGTGAAGTCAAGTGATTTTTTAAATGTCGAGAAATGAGTTAGCAATAAAAGAACGATAAATAATAATTAATAGTCACGAAATGGGTAAATTATACACCGAAACTGGAACAAATCAACAGTGCAAAGAGTTATAAATATTTTCCAAAGATGAAAAAGAATTGAAAATAAGCCACAAACAGGCTGTCCACTAAAGCTCAATAATTAAGATGGACAAAAAATTTAAGCCATTATTAAAAAAGACCCATCCAAAAGTGCACCTAAAATATCTTCGGGGTTGAAGAAATTATTGAGAAAGCTCTTTCTGTAGACACGGCACGTGGGTGCACGTGGGCCGGGTGCAATGCTCGTACTGCTCAAAAGAAGCTGCACTTTACCGTAACAAACAAAAAAAAGGTTATGAATTCGCAACGGAATATAAAATAAAAGCAAACTTCTTTTAGGAAAAAGTAATTTTCTCGGAAAAATCAAAATTTAACATTTTTGGATCGAACGGACGTGAATTATTGTGGCGTAAAAAGTTTGAAGTATGGAGAGGCTGGAGTAATGGTATGGGGTTACATGTAAGCAGCCGGTGTTGGAAATTTATTGATCATTGAGAAGACAATGGACAAAACAGTTTACATAAACATTCTGATAGAAAATCTTAATCAGAGTGCTAAAATCTGAATATTCGAGATAGTTACTATTTTTCACAGGACAATGATTCTAAGCATACACCAGCTTTTTTTTATAACTACTTTCTTTATTTGCAATCTATCCATTTTAAGACAATAAGCAAATCTACACTCAGAATATTATGTAGTTAACTGTTTGTAGTTTAATAAAAAAGTTTTCCGTTTCATTTAAAAATAAAGGAACATACATTTATTTTTCAAAGAAATATCTATATTAACTTTTTTATACATTTATTCGAAATAATTTACTATCATTTACCATTTTTTTTCAGTTTCATTTATTTTTTTCATTTGTTTGAAATTTAATAAAAATTTACCCACAAAACGGAAACTTGTGGTTTATTTGTGTCCGTAACAGTTATTACAAATTTAAATTTTGTTTGCTGTCTGTTTCAAAAAAAAATGTTCAAATAATTTCAATTTGTTTTTTTATTTAAATTGGTTGTATATATACAAAATTTTTCAATACAAATTACAAGAACTTCATAAACACACATACATACACAAAAACATTCACACAAAAAGTGATAATAGCTTCATATGCATACATACATTTTGTATTATACGAGTATATTAAAAAAAAAACAAAAAATACAAAAACGGAAATAATTTCAAATAAATGAAAAAAACAGTTATTTTTTAAGGATTGGTAGGTTAAATTTTGACATTTATTTTAACTGATTATATCATTTGTTTCTTACGGATGTGTCAGTTGATTAATCAACATTTAAAAATAAATAACAAATGGCATTTAATTTAAATGAAAATTAAGTAGACCGGTTTTTAAATGAAATATCATTTCTTTTAAAGGATATTTTCAGTTATTTTAACTTACAAACTTTTTTAAGTGTAATAACCTATATATTACATAAGAGGAGTTATGCAGCTCCAATAAGCTACATAACTACATACAATTTTAAAAAAATAGTTAACAGATATCTACATATTTACAGGATAAATAGATTAGCCCCTAAACGGCAAATCTAGTTCATGTGCACGTTTAAGTCGTCGTGTTTCATTAGTCTCATCTAAGAGAGCAATAGCCAGGGGATTTATGTGGTTGTTACGTCTTTGCAGATAATTTTCGCTGAACCTTTGGATTTCCTGTTTTACTGTAGGGATTTTTAGATCTTTACTAATAGCTTTGTTAGTGACAAACCACGGAGCATTAGTGATAAGTCTTAGGGTTTTGGACTGATATCTTTCTAGGATATCAATGCTGGACTTACTCGCTGTTCCCCATAATTGAATTCAATAGGACCAAACCGGTTTCAGGATAGCTTTATATATTCTTAACTTGTTGTCTACATTTAATTCTGATTTGGTTCCTAGAAGCCGGTATAATGTTCGAGTTTTTATTTTTAAATGCGTTTGTTTGGCTTTAATTTGTGGTTTCCATGTCAGTCTTCTATCAAGTGTCATTCCTAAATATTTAACAGTATTGTCTCTTGGTATTGCCTCTCCATAGATAGTTACTGTAGAGCAATCGCCTTTTCTTAATGCAAAGGTTATATGTCTCGATTTATCTGAATTCACTTTTATATTCCACTTGGTTAACCATTTTTTAAGACAATAAATTTCATTCTGAACATATAACGATGCCTCAGTTGGACTATTGATTGTTGCAGCAATAGCTGTGTCGTCCGCATAAGTAGCTACCATAACATTATCTGTTACTGGCATATCCGCAGTGAAAATAGTGTACAGGATTGGACCAAGTACACTGCCCTGTGGAATGCCTGCTTTGATTTCAAATATACCCGATTCAATATCTTTAGTTTTAACATAAAAGTGTATTTTAAAAAAGAGGTGGAATGGAGCTGGTAAAACTTTATTTAATATAAATGGTGCCACACTCTATCAAAAGCTTGTTGAATGTCAAGAAATATTGCTGAACAGTATCGCTTATTTTCAAGAGCATCAGTAATAACATTAACAATACGATGACATTGTTGGGGGTTCGGTGCTTATGTCAGAAGCCAAACTGGTGATCTGGAATAATATGTTGTCTCTCTAACACTGGTAATAATCTTCGTAGAAATATTTTTCAAATATTTTAGAGAATATTGCTAGTAAGCTTATGGGCCTATATGACGAAAGCATGTTTTCGGGTTTGCTTGGTTTAAAAATCATTATCATTTCGGCACATTTCCACTATGATGGAAAGTGGTCTAATCTCAGTATTGCGTTGTAGATTAATGTTAAAAATATTATACATTTTCGGGTTAAATTTTTGACAACGTTTGCAGTAATCAGATTGCGATTTCTGATTTTACTTCATTAGGAGTAATATGTTTTAGTGGTAGATGCATTGGGCATGGTGAATCTAAAATCTCTAGTATTTCTTTTTTTTCTTCAACGCTGTTAAGAGAATACGGCTGAAATGTATTACAAAGATGGAAAGCGAATGCCTCCGAAATACTTTTATTTGACTTATTGCTATATTGCGCTTAATTGCTCTTTTCAACAATTTGGTTGATTTCCATTAAAGATGTTCATCATATTTTGAGTTGTTTATCTTTTGGATAGATTCTGCTCTCATTTTATTTGTATGCTCTTTACATGACTTATTAAACAATCGCTTATCTCCAGGGTTTTTACTAAGTTGCCACTTTCTTCGTAATCTTCTTTTTTCTGTTATAATTTTTTTAATTTCTGTTAATATTTGGAAAGCATTCTTTATCAGGATGGTTAGTGTTAATTAAATCATAATTTTTTATATAAAAGTATGATCTGCTCGTAAAATGAGTTTCTGAAACCAGAAGAACATCAACATAGTTTGTGTTGAGAAAGACTTCAAGTTCACGTGTATGGTTGGAAAGCCCGTTAGCGTTCCATATTGCTATTCGCAAATTTATTTGCATAGTTTTGTTAAAAGAGCAGACATCATATTGAGCAGAGTGGTGGTGGTCTCTATTTGCTTTTCCATAAGTCCTTCAATTCTTTTGAAGGAATCAAGTGGGGCTTCATTATGATGATTATTGTTTTTTAGAGCTTGAGAGTTTGAAAATTGGTTTGCGTTGTTTTGGTTACTATTTAAAAAGTGATTTCTATTAATACTAGAAAAATTATGAGCGTTGACATCAAAATCAGGTTCTTGATTATTGTCATTATAATTATTATTATTCCTTCTACGTACTATTTTTCTCTATTTAAGAAGTTCTTTATAAAATGTACAGCCTCTGTAACTGGCAGTGTGAGATTCCAGGCAATTAGTGCATTGTGGTTTTCTTTCCTGTTTTAGTTGATAGGTATGGAATTATTCCCTTATCATCAAGATATTTCACTAATATCCTATAAGAATTAATTGACTTCACATTAGTCTTACATGGCCGTCTTTAAAGATTTGTAAATAAATTCTTCGGGTTTTATTACTTTCCAAAAATTGTTTACCATACTTCTTATATCTGCAACATCGGGTATGAAAATTTGCGGTGGTCTTGGTTCAGGGGATTCTTTGCTGTTTTTCTTATCATTATTTATATTATCTTTAAGTAATTGAAACATATTACTGCTGGTGCATGGATTATTCATTGTTTCAATACGTCTACGTTGAGTTGGAGGCGAGTCTGTTGTTGGTGTGATTTTTATCCAGTGATCATTAGCATCAGAATCTTCGTATTAGCGTTGTTGTTGCTTTATGTTATAAAACAAACTGCTTCTATTTGCTTTTCCATAAGTCCTTCAATTCTTTTGAAAGAATCAAGTGGGGCTTCATTATGATGATTATTGTTTTTTAGAGCTTGAGAGTTTGAAAATTGGTTTGCGTTGTTATGGTTACTATTTAAAAAGTGATTTCTATTAATACTAGAAAAATTATGAGCGTTGACATCAAAATCAGGTTCTTGATTATTGTCATTATAATTATTATTATTCCTTCTACGTACTATTTTTCTCTATTTAAGAAGTTCTTTATAAAATGTACAGCCTCTGTAACTGGCAGTGTGAGATTCCAGGCAATTAGTGCATTGTGGCGGTGCGTTTTCGTTTTTTGTACATTGAGCTGTAGGATGATTTGAGCCACATTTGACGCATCTAAACATTTTCCTACAGTTCGCTTTAGTGTGGCCGAATTGTTGGCATCTATAACATTGAACAATGTCATTATTTTTCAAGGGTGGCTCAACTTTAACTACTGCATTGAACATATATTTTAAATCATATATTACTTTATTGTTATTGTCCGGCTCTAAATCAACAAAGAAAATTGACAAGGGGTTTTTGGTGACTCTACTTTTAATATTCACAACATTTCTTACTTTATTTCCTAGCTTTTCAATTCCCTGTTTGATTAATTCAGTAGGTGTCGAAAAATGTAAATTTTTTACTACTACTCTGTAAGCTCTTTCCTGTTTTAGTTGATAGGTATGGAATTATTCCCTTATCATCAATATATTTCACTAATATCCTATAAGAATTAATTGACTTCACCATTAGTCTTACATGGCCGTCTTTAAAGATTTGTAAATAAATTCTTCGGGTTTTATTACTTTCCAAAAATTGTTTACCATACTTCTTATATCTGCAACATCGGGTATGAAAATTTGCGGTGGTCTTGGTTCAGGGGATTCTTTGCTGTTTTTCTTATCATTATTTATATTATCTTTAAGTAATTGAAACATATTACTGCTGGTGCATGGATTATTCATTGTTTCAATACGTCTACGTTGAGTTGGAGGCGAGTCTGTTGTTGGTGTGATTTTTATCCAGTGATCATTAGCATCAGAATCTTCGTATTAGCGTTGTTGTTGCTTTATGTTATAAAAAAAACTGTTAAGCACAAACTTAAACAAAAGGATTGTCTTTGTTATTGGATTTTACATACAAAGAAACAATAAATTGTTTTTGGTGTATTTATTAATATTAAGCAGAGTTTTAACACAATGTACGTTTGCACGGTGTCACGGTCAAAGAGAGACTCGCATACACCAGCTGACGTTAATATGTGGATCGCAAATAACACACCACATATGCTAAAAATCCCTCCTCAAAGTCCCGATTTAAATCCTATTTATCACTTGTGGGATAATTTATAAAAACGCATATGAAATAACACTATTTCTAGTGAAGCCCAGCTAAAGAAAATACCTTTGACTGAATGGGGTCAGATATACGAAAACTACACAAAAAAGTTTGTGCCCTCAATGCCTACATGGTTGATTGCAGTTCTATGACTAATTTTTTTTATAGTATATAAGTTAACACATTAAATAACAATTAGTGTCATATCTTTTGTTACGTTTTTTTTTTAAATTATGAAAAATTTTTTATTATTATATATAGGGTACACTGTATGTCAAAACAAATCAAATAAAATATTAAAATTTATCATCTCATTTCACATAATGATTGAAAGTAAACATGTCCTACTTGACTAACAAATCGTGTATTTAACATAAGTGTTCAATTTTGAGAATATAAATATTTCTGCGTTAAAATTCATCAACATACAAATGAATCGAACTGAAACTTAAGGACATGTCCATAAGATTTTGAATAAAAACTAAACTGTACTAGAATGACCTTCCCAAAAAACTATATTGTTAGATTTGAATAAATACCTTTTCCTAGTTAAGAAAACGAGAGATGTAAAAAATACAAAATATATAAACATTATCAAAGAATTGGCATTCAAAACATGGTTCAATGTTTATACACTCAAGTAAACACTATGACAAATTATATACGACATTTTTTTAAACCAAAAAAAAAAATTTTAAATTTAAAGACTTTAGGTAATCGCAAACTTATTAGAGATTGTTGGAGAAGTTGTATTTAGCAATATGCTAATATTTTTGTTTGCATATTCAATATAATAATTGAAGTTATCAAAATTTATCTAAAGCAATTTAAAAACTGAATTTAAATGCGGAATTCGTGAATATATTCTCTTATAGTGTGCGTATTGAGCAATAAAAAAAATTGTGTATGTAGCTATAGAAACACTTGTAATTAATGAAACAACAATTTATTTTGCAATACAAAACATATCACCATATAAGAAGAAAGAACAAGTAAAAAAGGCTTAAATTCGGCTGTGCCGAATCTTTGAAAACTTTTGAAGTAAAATTAAGGTGAAAAAATATTTTGTGAAAAATTGTTTGGATGTGAAAACTAGTTTTTGGTGTAAAAAAATTTTTTGGGTGAAAAATATTTGAGGTGAATACAAATACTGAACGGATTTTGCTCATATTCAATACCAAACTGCTCGGGAGGATGTACATTAATCTAGGTAAAAATGAGCACCCCGCTTGCGTCTTCGCGTCCTGATCGCCATTTCAACAGACAGACAAACTAAAAATTGCATAAGTATCACGAATATATATACTTTATGGGGTCTTAGACCTATATTTCGACATGTTACAAGCAGAGAGTATAAAAGCAGTATTGAACATTTCCTCTCATAAGAGGTTTGAGTCTGATTTTCTTACATTTACAAATGGTGTAGTATGCCAAAAAAAAAGGCAAGAAATTTACGTTGAAAGTAACAAATGGCTGCAATAAAAAAACTTTGCGTACACAAATACTAACAACACGGTTTATGACTATAACCCCCCAGCAAAAAAAAAAAAAACAAGTAGCAAAATAAGAGAAAAAGAAGCAGTGATTTTGATTCCGGTGTTGTGAAAATTTGGATCGAAACCAATGATTTTTACATAGGGGTGTCATAGGGGGGAAGTTTTCTTTTATGATCCTTTTTCATTGCACCTAAAGCCCTTCTTGAGGTTTAGTGAAAAATTAGATCTTTTGATGTTCCCAAATAAAATTTAAATTTGTAGTTTAGAATTCAACTGGACATCAGTAATCGAGCCTTAGCCTCATTTTCACAATATCCCGTTAGTTTCTGCCTGAGAATTTTAATGACACATTAGTTGTTGTTACCATATAAAGTTTGAGTTAGACTGTTGCAAAATTATAAAGGGACATTCGGTAATCGGGCAATATTTTTTTTTTACTTTTTGTAGCAATAATAACTACGATTTTAATAATTTAAAATCTGGTAAATTGTAAGTTTAAGATTGAAGCAAATCACTTAAACTTAAACCATAGTTATAAATGTTAAATTTATATAGAAATGTCTATGATTAATGTTTTACTTTGGTTGTTTTCAAAATAAGTTACCCGCCATAGATTTGAAAAGTGTTAATTTTCATCAAATATCACATTTTTGGAAATTGTGAAAAATAACTAAACGATACTTTGGAATCAATGAAAAATTAATTCCTTAAGAATCACTTCCATTTATTTTTGCTGGGCCCTTACGCAATAGGAGGGCAATTTAATATAAATGCTTGGCACATTTGGTCAGAAGTATTAAATTTTTATTTGCCCATTAAAACTTCTGAATAATTGTATATAAATTATTATACAATTTTCAAATTTCAAGAAATCCGTAATGTTATTATGTGTCTATAATGTCCTTAATTTAAGTAAAAATTTATTAAAACTTAGAAAAGTTTTCTAAAAAAGAATAAAAATTCCTAAGTTTGAGTAAAAACGAAATAGTATTTATACTCAGAAATAAATAGTTTATATTTTCCCTAAGTAATATTTCTTGATTTTAGGAAAAAACAAGTCTATTAAATAAAAATTTGTAATTTTTAAAAAGAAAAAAAAAACATATTATTTTAAGAGATTTTTGCATACTAAAATATAATAAAACTAAGTTTAGTTAAAAAAAAATTAGAACATAATTTCCACCCATTTAGTTCAAAAAGTGTGTAACTTAAAATGATAAAGTACTTGAACTTAATGTGTGTTAATTAATTAACTTAACTGAATTAAAAAAAATCCATTTCTACATTCAGTTTTTATGTCTTCCAAACACTAATTTTTAAAAATTGTTTTCTAAAAATTAGTTCAGACAATTAAAAATAAAAAGTAATATATTTTTGCTATGTAATAATAAAAATTTATTTGGTTTTAGAAACCTATGATAAAATTAAAAAATTTTAATAAAATATTTGTTTTCAAGTAAAAGTTTTCTAATTTTTGGAAAACTTAGGTATGGGATTTTGTGTATAAATATTGTTACAGAAATTTCTGTTACTAGTAATTTCATCTTTGACAGCTGGAAAAATCCAGTGTAGTAATAGCTGGAAGTAACTAGAATACCTGACTACTCATATAAATACGGGTACTTGGTGATGCAGCAGTTCAGTTTTTAAATAAAACGCTGAAGTGTTAAGAATTAAAGTGTGGCTAACGTTTAGTCTATTTACATCGTGTAAATAAAGTGTGATATTAAAGTGTTTTCTGTATTTTACTGCCTGTTATAAATAAATAGTGCTATACATAATTTCAAACTGTGTTTATTATTTGCAATATAGAAAGAACTCGATTTATTTAAAAGGTAAATAAATCAACGATTTTATAAAGGGTAAAATCGTAACAATATGTATAAGGTATAGGTATTTAAAATTCATTTATATTAAATTTTTCAAAATATTTTTTAATTCCTATTTTGTGAGCGTGAGCGAAAATTTTAATTACCCAAGTGATCGCGCGTGAACTGTTGTAGAAAAAACATTGGGTCTTGCGTGCATTAAAATCGACCCTGTTCCCCCCCAGAATTCAGCTGAAACTCGTCGGATGGCACTTTCCATAACGACTCTTATAGTGCGATCCCTGAGAAAACTTGATATGAATCGAGAGAAGTACCACCGACACCGAGTGCTTTATGCCACAAACGATCGAATGCCTTGGAAATATCTAGAGTAACCACTTTATTTTCACCAAGTCGGTGAATAGACCGACTCCAACGCTCCGTAAGGAATGTCATCAGGTCTTCCGTAGAACGATTTCTACAAAAGTCATAATGTCGATGAAATGATTTCGATTCTTTAGAATTTATAAGAGGGTAATTAACCATGCTCTCCATAACCTCGAGAGCGCAGAACATATTTGAATTGGGCAGTAATCGTCAGGGTTACTAGCAGCACACTTTTTCGGTATTGGCTGAACATTGGAAACCTTCCAAAAAGATGGAAATATACTCGTACGGTACGATGTTACAAATAAGGTGGCCAATGGACGCGATAGCGTCAAAGAGCACTGTTTCAGCATCAGTGCTGGTATGCCAACCGGGCCAGCTGATTTGTTTACGTTAAAATACGCAAGCACATTTTATACATTATGGCTTTTCTATAATTGACGAACTATTTTTTTTTCAGTTAATAATTAAATAGTCAAAGTTTGTATATATCGATTAAAGGTTAAGCTAAAAATGCCATAAAATAAACTTATGACTTTTCCATTTTCCAATAATAACAAGATATGTAACTGTGATATTTCGCATTTTTGCAAATATTCCTTAAATTAGTTAATTTAAGAAACCAAAGGACCCACAGTGTTCTTTAGCCAAAGATGCCGTGTGTCACTTAGGGCGTCCCTTTTTGTAGATCTCTCGAGAAAAACCATTAACTCACTATGAAAAGGATCCTACTTTGTCAAAATTTATAACGTATTTAAATCTGACCATGATTAAAATAAAGTTTTTAAAGATTGAACTTAGCTAGCTTTTTCTAATAGTTTTTGTAATTGCAATATTATTCGAAATGGCCGATTTTTCAAAAAGAATCAAAAGTATAAAAATTTAATTTTGGTAGTAATTTCAAAATTAAATAAATTTTATTTATTTGTTCGTCGTATGGCGAACATAATATGAAATTTATATACATATATTAGAAAAAGGGCTTTTATTTGTTACTTCTATGCCCATAATTTCAAGCAATAGATACCTACCAGTGCTTAGATATATATTGATTTTCGTTCGTCTACACGGTAGGTATCTAAGCACTAGTAAGTATCTACCCAGCAAAAATGAAGCTGCCAAAGGAATAATAAAAGCATCACTACTATGGCAAAGGCATCACTTCTTTTCTAATGGTTTCATCGATGAATTTAACATTGGCGTGTCATAGGATGGAAGAATTCAAATGTAGCTACTACCATTACTCATACTTTACTCTAAGGAAGCAATGACAATGCAATGATTATATATTCTGATGCATGAGTGGAAAATGTTCATATACTTTGTAATATTTAAGCTTTGATAAAAATTTAATTCGTAAGAATGCAGAAAAATAAGTTTAAAGAACCGAACTTAATGCTTTTTTGGGCGACTTTGAAATATTTTTCAAAAATTTTTATAAATTTTTGGACACATTCAAAATATTCTTTGATAATTTAAAAACTCGTTGGACAATTTTGAAACATTTGTAGACAATTTTAAAATATTTTTGAACAATTTTAAATAATTTTGGACAATTTTAAAACCTTTTTGGACAATTTGAAATAATGTTAACACAATTTTAAAATTATTTTGATAATTTTTTACACAATTTTAAAAATATTTTGGAAAATTCTGAAATAAAGCTGGAAATGGTGTAAGGTTAAATAAAATACAAAGTGTAAAAATGCACTGATTTAATTGCCATAACTACTTTAAGCTAAAAAAATGCATTAAACAAATATATAAAAATGTCTTTATAAAAATTTTAAAAAGGTCTTCAGAACTATTTTCAAATAGAAATGTTTGACTTAAATAATCAGAAAACAATATTTTTAATAAATGCTTTATTTTGAATAAATGAATATTGATTTTTTAAGATATGCATTGGATTTATATCCAAATCACTACATTTGAAATATGAACATATGAATAACACCAAAGAACCATAAAAGAATGTTGACTGAAGTTTAGGAAGCAATGAAAGAAGTTATAGCCACAGAATGACTACCATTTTTTCATAGGTATTGCTTGAAATTACGGGCACTAATCCAATAATTTTTTCAGATAATAGGAGTTGGCAAACTAAACATTTTTTCTAGTTTAATAGAATATGTTTACTCAATGGAAGTACATTTTTATATTATAAAGGTAGCCATTTACTTGATATTAGTACTTTTTTCATAATTTCATTCATAGTAATGAAACTCACCAGTAGTTAAATTTTTTAAAACTGAAAATTGTTTCATTTAAGTTGTAAATTGTTCCTAGTTTTCAGGATAAAATAAACTAAAAAGTGGTAGTTAAATTTTTTTAAAACTGAAAATTGTTACATTAAAGTTGTAAATTGTTCCTAGTTTTCAGGATAAAATAAACTGAAAAGTGGTAGTAAATTTTTCTATTTTGAGGAAAATTATTTTTCCTAATAGAAGTACACTTAACCATTTGTTAGAAACTTGGCTTAAATAATTGTTTAAAACCCCAATGGTAATAAATGTTCTTACTACGACAATATT
Organism: Eustalomyia histrio; assembly: GCA_949748255.1. Lineage (NCBI taxonomy): Eukaryota > Metazoa > Arthropoda > Insecta > Diptera > Anthomyiidae > Eustalomyia > Eustalomyia histrio. Next base: position 91,179,205 of record OX456523.1, read on the forward strand.
TTTCTAGTTTAAGAAAAAAAAATAGCTCTTTACCACTGTTTTATTTTCTAGTAAAATATATATTGCCTTTACCGTAGAAACAGTTTCATATTTATTTGAAAATTTTTATCAAATTCACGCATAATTTTCATTAAAAAAAGTGCTGTTTAACTTGATGTTAGAAAATATTTTTAGGGAGTCCTGGTTTTAAGTCGAAAAAAAAATTATCTAATATACTGAAATATAATAAAATTTTTCTGCAACCATGGAAATATTTCCTAACTAAAAGTAAAATTTATGATGGTATATGAACTAATTAAGAAAAAAAATAGATTTTTTTTCTAATAAAAATTTAGTTCTCAATGGTAAAATTTTTCGATAATTTAGAAATTTGGACTTAATTTTAAGTAAAATTTGTTTCTTAATTTCATGGATAATTTTATTAAATTTTGGTAAAAAGTGCTTTGACTCCGTTTCGATTTTAATTTTTCCAAATAAGTTATTGTAATTTTTCTAAATTGTAATTAATATTTTTTGAGTGCAGCAATGTCAACCAAAACTGCGTTAAAAGAATCAAATTTTAGTGAAGTTTAAAACTAAACTAAATTAAATAAAATAAAATTAAAGCAAGTCGAGTATTTTCAAGAAAATATATGAAAGTGTCCTAACATTATTGATTAAATTTCAAAAAGTATTTGAGGCATTTGTACGATTAAGGTATTTTTAAATGGCAGTCAACATGATTCTTATTTGATATGGGTGAGAGTTTATTTTTTTAAACCGAAAAGTTCAGAAATCTGTATTTTAGAAAACAGCAGTCTCAAAAAATATATATTTTGGCTGCGTTTATCATTTACGCTATCACTAAATTTGAATCAGTCTTAATTGGTCTCTGAGTTACTCAAGTAGTGTGTAGGTACAGTAGCTCTTATATACAGTGCGTGTCAAAACTATACCGCACTAAAAAAGAGATTGGTGATTTGTAATTGGTCTAATATTCTGAACTAAAATAACAGAGTAAGATATACTTAAAAAAAATAATTGTTTTCTTAGATTAATTCTCAACTCAAAGGAAAAATATATTTAATCTAAAATCAAGTTGATTTCATTGAGTTTAGATAAAATCAACAAGCTATGTGCACTGCATGCTGAGTAACTTATCAACTTTTGCACATTCTCTTTCTTTCTTTGTTTTTTGTTGTAACTGTGTCCCGTTACTTTTTTGCCTTCAACAACAACACAATATGTTCGTCTGGTTCATATGTTTGAGTAGATGGTTGGTGATAAGGAAAATCACCCCTATATAGTCCTCTCTTTAATTTACTATAGGTTAAGATTTATTTGACTTGTTAGGTATTAAGAGATCATATTTTGAAATAGAAAACAGTGTTTTACAAACATACAAGCCGTTCAGTCGTGTTTATTCTAAACACTTGCCATCCTACATAGAGGACGTTATCCATCGACTACATCCATGATGGTTACTCAATCAATTGTACATGTATCACACCTGATATCTGGAGTCAAACAGACAGATACTGCAATTTTTATACCCTCCACCATATATGGTTAGGGTATATATCAGTTTGTCATTCCGTTTGTAACATGTCGAAATATAGGTTTAAGACCCCATAAAGTATATATATTCGTGATCCATATGCAATTTTAAGTCGATTTAGCGATGTCCGTCTGTCTGTCTGTTGAAATGGCGATCACGACGCAAAGACGCAAGCAGGGGTGCCTATTTTTACCCAGATTATTGAATCCGAGCAGTTTGGTATTTAAAATGATCGAAATCGGTTTAGCGGTTCAAAAGTTATGAGTGAAAATGTGAAGGTACCTCTAAATTTTCCATACAAATTTGTACAATTTTTCTGTATCTATTTTTTTTTTTCTGTTAAGTAAGTAAAAATGTTATTAAGTCTTCTTCTTGTTCGATTACATTTATTGTCTTACATACTATGAGAACAATAACATTCTTAAAGCTACATATATGTGTGTTACTCTGATAACTAAGTTAACGTAAAAATCAACAATGTTAAAGTCACTAACAGAGCAGACCTCTGTAAATAACATTACTAAAACTAAATAACAAAAGTTTGTTACATAAATTGACAAAACATATTCATATTACAGTTCATGCAAAATTTAGTATATACGTATATCATCTTTAGCCCCTATGATTGCCGGAGGCTGGGCTCATATAGAATGAGGTAAGGTCCAGAGGAGCTGGATCGTTGTTAATACGTCCATTAATTATACCGACAGGAGAAAGATATGTAGATCCAGCCCAGATGGTGTTTTTCTCGCTTTAGTATATTTGGCTGACAAGCATATTATGGTGTAGCGGAAGTTTCTCAACAAATCTGGCTTGCAACGACATGGAGTACCTAAGAAGGGTGGAACATCGGCATTCATAGACGTAACTATTTGAAAATCGTTTTATGAAATTTTCATAATTTTTTCCGATGCATTTTCTTAGGATTTTCCGTTCAAATATCTCCAATGTCAAGCTTTGTTGGTTTTTCGTTTCATTCAATAAAATGTATTTTTTGTTTTTGTAACCAAAGACATTTATATATAAAGAATGAGCAAAATACATAATTGCTTTAGTACCGCTACTTTTGAATAGGTGGCGCTGAATTAACTAAAACAATACCCTGCCCCATGGCTAGGTCCAAAGAAATTTAAATATAAAGAAAGAGCATAATGCATAATTGCTTTAGTGCCGCTACTTTTGAATAGGTGGGGCAGAATCACATTAAAACAATATCCTGCCCATGGCGATATAGCCTTGGATTCGGCTTTCAATTAATTTATTTACCAACAATATTAAATTAACTACATACTTTAAGTTATAATGCATTCAGATGTAGACTTATTACACAATTTTAAAGTCAACTTTTCAAATGTTTGACGTAATAAAAGCATTTGTTTCACATTTTTATGTCAAAAAAGAAATTTTCATTGAGGAAAATAGTATTTTTTTTTTATTCCATTTGTATTTTTGAGAATTGAGGGATTGGCAAATGTATATTTATGTTAATTTGTTCTTTTATAAAAAATACACATGAATAAAGTGCAATATTGTGCTCTTAAACATCTAAATGAATATTGATTTAAAAAATTAAGGTATAATATGCACATAAAACATATATTTTTTTATAGTTTTTGGCAAATATTCATTTATGATACGAAGAAAATATAAAATCAATAATACTCTACTGCATATTGTAGCACAATATGGCTAATGGAGACTAGCTCTGCAGCAAAATATGCCTAATGGAGAGAATTTACTTTCTGATGGGCCATCTATTGACAAATAGTTACAACTCATATTCTTTCTTTAACAAATTAATTTTTTTGCTGTATTCTCTCCATTAGGCATATTGTCCTACAAACACACTTCAATTTTTTAAAGAAAGAACATTCGTTGCAACTATTTATCAACACGTGGCGCATCAGAAAGTGCATTCTCTCCATTAGGCATATTCAGCTGCAGATCTAGTTCCCATTAGCCGGAACAAAATTGAGTATTTAACAAAAACTATGCTTTAAAATGTGTTTTTTGTGCAGTCTATTTTTAAAAAAACTAGTGAAAATGGCAAGCTACCTCTAAAATGCCCATACAAATTTAGTACAATTTCATAGTAGCGACCGGTACGTACATAACATATTTTCTCATATTTTTCCACCAGTCGCTTAGCAGTAAATATTTTGTATTTACCTCAAACATTTTTTCACAACTAAAATTTTTTTTCACCATCAAAAATTTTTTACCTTAAAAATTTTTTTTCACCTCTAAATTTTTTTTTTCCTCCAAAAAAAGTTCTTTTCATACCTAAAAAAGTTTTTCACCTCAAAAAATTTTTTCACCTACATAATTTGACTTCAAAAGTTTTTTTATATTATTTGTATCAAAAACAGAAGAGAACATCTTTTTAGGATATTGGTGGAGGGAGGGTATTCAAAGATTCGGCACAGCCGAATTGAGCCCTTTTTTACTTGTTTTTACAATATTCGGTTTGTAAATGTTGGCAGACAAAATTGTGCAAAAGAAAATGCTAGCTAGCAGTGCATGCAGCTATAATTTTTTGGCAACAGGCGCGCATACCAATACGTGATAAATATAAATGTCAAGATAAATTGCTAAAATTGTACGGCGAATGTAGAAATGTCCACAAACAAAGTGCAAACAGCAGATCGGATACATCAAAATCGAACGTGAAGATTTTCAAGGAAACATTGAACGATCTATTCGATATCGCTAGTGCAAACGCCCTGGATAAGATGCGTATACAAGAAGACAATAAGTTTTTGTTGATGCAAAGACAGAAAGGAAGACCAGGGTACATGGCTAGACCGATTTGGTAGCTAAAATTTTTCTTTTACCTCTTAACTTTATTCCATTTTAATTATCTAAATACTAAAGTGGTTTTTTCAATTGTTTTTCCCACATTAAAAATTGCAAATATATTATACATATGTTTTTTAATACCTGTAAGTTAATTTTTCAATATTCCTAAAAAGAACTTAGATTTTCTGATTGCAAATATACTAGAGTGCTCGAACACGGGACGGTGTATACTATGTTATATTAACTACTATTTTTTTATTTATGGTCTACATTATAAGAAATTTCTTGTAAAATAAACGTTAAAAAAAAAAAACATTGATGACATTCTCAAGCAATTGGTTAAGCTTCATAGAGTAATCATTGTGTATTAGTAATCTTTTGTTTGCATTCTTTATTTTATTTTATTTTATTACAATATGTATGTATGAGGCTTCTCATTAAAAAAAAATTAAAAAATTTTTTGAAAATTGTGTTTGCACTTGCAATAAAAACAAATTACGCATAACAAAGTCCTTCAGAATAACTTCTAAAAAAGCAATAATAAAACTTAGGAACCCATGAAAGGAGTGATAACCAAAGATTGACAGCCACTTTTTTGCTGGGTATATCATATATGAAAACATTAGAGTATTCAAAAAACCGGCCTTTTGGAAAAACCGGTTTCGGTTTTCTTCAAAAAATTGAATTTTAAAAAAACCGGTTTCGGTTTTTGCAGAAACAACCGGTCAACCGGTTTTTTCGGTTTTTTTAATTTAAATAAAAAGCTTATATAATTTGTTAATTGTTTTAATTACAAACAAAAAAAAAAAAGAAATTTAATATATAAAGTTATAAAAATAAAAAAATACATATTTTGAAAAAAATATTTTATAATATTTTTTATTGTATTTCATTTTAACATTTTATTTATTGCTTTTAATATTTTTTAATATAATATATTAACAATTAATATTATAAAACTATATGCATATCAAATGAATAGAGGTTATAAAGTTTGCAAATTGGTAAAATAAGGTACGTTAATAATTTGAACGTTTAAAACGTTTTTCATTAAATATTTTTTTTTAATATTACATTTTAAATATGTAAAAAGAAAATCTATTTTTCACTTCTAAAATAATATTCAATTTAAATGTTTCGTTTTAAGACGATTTTTTTGTTTGCTTTTAATAAAGCTAGAAGTGGAAAATACGCTTTCACTAATAGTAGATGTTGGACAAATATTCAAAAGACAATGATATAAATTTTCCAACTTTTCAGTTCTTTTGTCGCATTTATCAAGATATATGAAATTATCATATAATGATGAATTATTTTGTACAGTCTTTTTTTTAGGATTTTGAATACTGCTTATTGTGTTATTCAGATCAGAAATTAAACTATTTGAATTTGAAATATCCAAAGTTAGGTCTTCATCGCAATCTATCAGACTTACATCTAAATCTTCATCACTAAAAAAACGATTATAAAGTGTTTGGAAAAAATAAAAGAGACCAAGTAACCCATTTGGTGATGTAATTAAAAAAACCGGTCAACCGAACAAAAAAAAACGGTTTTCGGTTTTCTTCGAATTTACAAAATATTCGAAACCGATCGGTTAAAAAAAAAAAAGAAACCGGTTGACCGTTTTTCGGTTTCGGTTTTTGAATACTCTAGAAAACATGCACATATAAACGAATAATTGAAATGTATTTTTGCATGAAATACTAAAAAAAATGTCGAAAAACGTCTATCATACGTGCTAAAACTTTATTGAGTATATTCAATTTTTGTAGACATATTGATCAGAAGGCAAAAGAAAAAATCTATGATAAAAAATGTCATCATCATTCTGCAATGTACATTAAGCATACAAAAGAAAATATTACGGAAAAAAGCAAAATTTCAATACATATACTGACTGTCAGTATAGTGAATATACATGTATGTATACTTTAAGAATGATGTCATTAAGCAAATTAACATGTAGCATGTCGTGTCTGAAAACAGTTCTAGCAGCAGCTAGCGAAACACAAAGGTTTTTTTTTTACTTTTCATCAGTTGCAAAAAGTAATAAATGGTTATAAATTTTAACTAAGCCAATATATGTATTTAAATTAAATTCCGTGTAAATGTTCAGAAATAATTAACAACAGCCGTTTTGGTTAATGGTGATAATGCAATTGCTTTAAGGTATAAAAGGAATTCAAATTGAGAGGAATGTTATTGAATGACTTAAAGCGATTAAATTTTATAAATTTTTTTTAAGAAATAGAACAAATTTCCCAAAAATAAATAATTATTTATGAGACAAAATAAGTCTTTCCACTATAAAAATAAAAATTATTTTATCTTACCATTAATGTTGTCTAGGCTTCTACAAATTTTCTTAGAACATTTTTAATTTTTGTGAAAAATGGGAGTGGTAGGTGGTGCCAAACAAAGCAAATTTTACAAATTTTAGCATAATAAAACTTGATACCCCATTTCATTAGCAAAAGTCAGTTTGACTATTTAATCGTGCACTAAATAAATCTTTTAAATCATATTGCAATTTGTTTCATTAAGAGCTAATCCAACTTCAATCTGATTACAATTACTAAACGACTCTGTATTCATACTACTAATTATGTTTTGTAATAACAATGGTTGGCAACGCTAAAAACACTCACACAATGTCAGATAAAAATTAGCATTCATACCCAATAAACATCGATTCAAGCCTTAGAGAAATTTTCAAATTTGTATTTGATATCAAAGGTATAATTTAAGTTATTCTCAACAAAAATAATTTGGCCCTTGAATTCCATCTGAGAAACATTTAACAACCACTTGAGAAATACATTAAGAATTATTTCTAAAAGTTTTATATTTGTGCATTAGTCTCAAATGTATTTCTCAAATTATTTTATAATTAAAAATAATGGTTCTAGATTTATCATTGATATCAAATCTTTTTCGAATCGTAGATTATATATGTTCTATAAATAAATAAATTGCTCTTTAACTTTGAGAAAATTCTTTATTTCAAATTGTTATTGAATGTTTACCTAAGTGAAAAGTTATTTGATAACAAGCTTTGAGAATGGTTTGAGATAATTTAATTTCTCCAGCTTTATTTAAATAACAATAAACAAATATAAAAAATAAATTTCTTCTCAATCAAAATAACATGGAAAACTGATTATTTCCGCGTTAAAACCGTAAACAAAATAATTTTTGAAACGGATTAGTTGTCACCGGCTTTAATGTTTGTCAACTTTACTAAAACCGTAAGTAATTCAATAAGGGTGGGTATTCATTTCAGATTTTTTTTTTTGTTGGAAAAATGAAAAATTGCACTCTTATGATGCGAGCTCTCATTTTTTAAAATAAAAAATATAAATATTTATACTGCCAAAAAAAAAAAAAAAAAAACAAGCTGCCAATAATGTGACAATCATTAATATTTTTCAAGATGCTGAATAGAAGTGTTAAAAGTGAATTGATTGATTATTTATTACCGCATTTTTAAGGAAATTTATAATATTTATGAATATATCGGTATATAAATTTCTCCAAAAAACAATACAACATAAATTTTTAAATATTATTTTTTAGAAACTTTTACATCAGATAATGACTTAGCAATTATAGAAATGACCGACAATTTGGTGGAAAAAAATTAAACATTCCTTATGATAATTTGAGCGTATTGATGTTTTGCGGCGTGCGGTTCGATTACAACTGATTTCGTCACATGATGCGATGCAATAAAGATCAGTTCCACCATCTTGTCTCACTTATAAGTTCTAGTAAGGAAAGCAAGTGTTGATTTTAAACTTTCTGTAGTTCTATACAGATTTCGGGGATTCAGGAGATGGGGGCACTATACAAAATTTAACAAAACGAGTATTTCAGGCGTTTCTAGAAAAAAAATTTTTTTTGACCGATGGCACAGAATATAAATTGGCCGAAACACCTCTTCATAACCCTTTGGATAATTTTTTTGATAGAACTCATTTTAAATTTTTTTTCTTAAAAAATGACGGTTAAATTAAACGAGAGAAACAGATGTAATTTTTCGTACTTTGAACTACAAATAAACAATTTTCTTAAAAGTGGCAGCATCATTTCGTTTGACGTTTATAGTAGAAAATTACAACTTTTTATCCAGATTTTTTTACACTTGGCTATAGGTTGTTAAAAATACAACCTTTTTTTCCTTGTGTTTGTTGTAACAAAAGTTGCATTTTTCCTAAAAAAGCTTAAATGAATACCCTTAATAAAAATGATTATGTTTATAATATGTTTATAGTTAATTCTTAATAAATAATTTTTCGTGGTTCCAGATAATGATTACCGTTTTTGTCGCTGTTTTAAATGCAATAGCATAAGGAATTTATGTTAATTTATGTAAATCAAGAAGACACGGGGTTAAATGGCAAAATTCTCTTGTTAAGGGGAATCATAAAATTTAGGTGAGTTATGCTTGCAATCATTGTTTACTTTTACACATTATATTATTAATTTTATGATTTAACATTTAATTATTTAAAGTATCATAATTAACGCATTATATTTAATAATTTATTGTCGAAATAAATCATATCTTCGCTATAGTCTCGTTAAACGATTTCTATTTTAAAAATCCAGAAAAAAAAACTGTTAGACTTTTCTTTCTCAAAGTTTTTTTTTGCAACAAATTCTGTAGTTTTGTCTTTCCCATATTATAAAATCATACCAATTACTTTCTGAGTCAATTTAGCGATGTCCCTTCGACTGAGCATAAATTTTTCTACAGGTCACAAATATAAAGAAAGTTAAATTAAACTGGTCCACTAACTTATATCGTCCAAAGGGGAATTGATTTTCTTTGGAGTCAGGCCTTTGTTTAGCATAGTTCAAATGTCCTACAAATGTCCCACCGAAATGGAATTTTATGCTATTTGTACCCAAACTATTACAAATAAATTAATTAATAAAATTTGGTATAACGACTCAATAGGAACACAACCAATTGGTTTAAGTTAAAAATCGGTCCCTTTTTACAAAGAAATTTTGTTTTTTACCCATTAAGGACTTCTTAGACATATTTAAACACAAGTTCATTTCGTCCCATTACTTTTTCGGACCCAGACATTTGTTTATTTTTACTTAGACTGCTGTCAGGATCATATAGAGGGTCTTGACCGATTTTCTGTTTTTTTTTTAGAAAAAAAAACTATTTAATATCCCAAAAACTTTAATATTGTCACAATATTTTCATATTTAATACAAACTGTCCTAAAAGCTGTATTCATAAAAAACGCTTAAGTTCTTAACTCATTATCTTGCAAAAAATTCTATTAAAAAGCAGTACATTTATATAAAATAAACATGAATTATAAATAATAATTTTTAACATTAATATATTTTTCAGTTAAAAATTTGGAGAGAGTTTGAGATGAAATAAAATATTAATAAATCGGAATAATAAAGTGGCCATAAAACAATAAGGCGAGAAAACCCTTTATATACGCAAACTGAAATAAAAGGCAACTAAATTTTACAAAACTCATACATTTTTCCCACATACATCTCTTTTTTGTCCTTTCAGATAACCAACTTAAAAAAGTAGTCCTATCAAGAACCGAAAAACAATATTGCAAATTACAAATAAAATTTATTTTGAGTATTTCCCAATTCTTATTTGTAAATTAGGTAAATTCTTTTTTTAACTGTAAATTATTAAATAAAAAATATAAAAAACAGCATTTTAAATTCTTAAAAATAATATAGAGGTTAATATGAGAAATATGGTTAAAATAGAATAAATAACACAGTACAACAGCCAATCTGGAGGGGGGGGTGAGAAATTCCAAGTCAGGGTGATGGTACTAGGTCAGTATAGTAAAACCCTTAAAGGGTTTGGCGTTCGTATGTGTCAGTTTTTTTTTATGACCTTTTAAATTTTTTCCTTATCTTGATGTTTTTTCGCTTAGTTGTAACATTTTGGCAAAAACGTAGTTTAACATAACTCGAGAACCACTTGTCCGATTTTGATGAAACAAATTTAGAAAAATTAAGAATTACAATTTCTCTAACCTGTTTCTAAACCGTTTTCCTATAAGTGCAACAATTTCGAAGTTCAAAATTAATGTATGAAGGGAAAAAGTATTTTTTGCCTAAAAATTTAAATATTTTTTTTTTAAATTCATAAAAAATCCAAAATGGAAAAAAGTGCCAAAACTAATTACTTTCGTGTAAAGTCACATAACTCATGAGCAAAAAAAGGCATAGATCATGAAAATCGATGCACGCGTTTCTCATTTATTCACAATTAGGTAAATGTATGAATTTCAAAATTATTTGGAGAAAACATTGACACTCACAAGCCGAACTCTCTCATATTTTTCTACTGTACTAAAAGAGAAATATTGATGTGGCAACACTGGTTCTGTAATGTTCACATAAAACATGCATTGTCATTATACTTCTTCTCTTTCTCACACTGGTTCTGTGATTTGTGTCATCCAACAAAAGCCGACGAACGCGAACAGTAAGTGATTTTTCTCCAGTTTTTTAAAAGTGAACAAAACTGAACAGAATATGGAACTGTGCAAGGCAGATATAAATAGCTTTTGCTACTGCTGTGGTTAATATGTCTCAACACATAAAAAAAGGGGAAATTTCAGTACTGATTTTGTTCAAACATACGAGATGTACTTCAACCAAAATGTTATAGTGAACGAAAATTGGGTACCAAATATAGTGTGTAAAAGCTGCTACAACCGTCTAATGGAAGACGTGAAAGTATGCCATTCGGTATCCCAATGACTTGGACTAATCCTGGCGAAGGTCACAATCCATTGAATTGCTATGCATGTGCGAATAAAGGAGCCGCAAAAAGGATAAGAAAATCGTATAATTACGTTGGTGTTGCAAGTGCCGCGACACCATTGCCTCATTCGGACCACATTCCTGTGCCAAAAGCTTCTAGCCCAGATATTTTCTCTTCTACGACTGCTCCGACATATCATGCACGTGATGATCCCCCATATGAGCCATCAGTATCCAATGAGCCAATTTTAATAAATCAAAATAAGCTTGATTCAATTGTTGCCAAGTTGGAATTAACACAGCATAAATCGGAAGAGCTGGCTTCCATTTTGAAATCAAACAATTTGTTGGCACCCGGTGTGAAAGTCACAGCTTATCGAAGTCGTCAGGCAACACGCCAAAGTTTATTCCTTGTAAATGATGAAAAAACTTCTGCATATTGCCCGGATGTAGGAAAATTGATGGACGCAATGGAAATAAAATATGAAGCAGATGACTGGAGATTATTTATTGACAGTTCAAAACTCAGCTTGAAGGCGGTTTTACTGCATAAGACCAATAAAAAACCTTCAGTTCCAATCGCCTATAGTACAGAAATGAAAGAAACATATGATGCACTGGAAAATATTTTAAAAATGGTTAACTACGCCAAACATATGTGGCGCATATGCTGCGATTTAAAAGTTGTAGCAATGCTTTGCGGTCTTCAAAGCGGCTATATAAAATATATGTGCTTTTAGTGCGATTGGGACACACGATTTTCCGGTGACCAATATACATGCCACGGATGGAAACTCAGAGAGCACAGCAGGTTACAAACGACCAATATTATTCGTGAGCCTCTAGTGCCGAAGGAGAAGATATTGATGCCTCCACTGCATATTAAACTTGGAATTGTTAAGAATTTTATCAAAACTGTCGCCAAAAGAGATGAAGTTTTCTTGTGTTTGAAACTAATTTACCCGAGACTCAGCGAAAGTAAAATTAAAGAAGGTAAGTTATAATATCACATTAATTTCCCATGATTTTCCATCTTAAGAAATTAATTTTTTCCAATCAGGCGTAGTAAATGGTCCAGATATACGAAAGCTGATTAAAAGTGACGCATTCAACAATATTTTGATTGACGCTGAATTGAATGCATGGCAGGCAATCAAAGAAGTAATAGAAGGCTTGTTGGGAAAGCATCGTTCTAACAACTACGATGTTTCTGTCGCAAGGATGTTAAGAGCATTCCCGGAAATTGGTGTCCACATGTCCTTGAAAATCCATTATTTACATCATCATCTGGACTACTTCACCAAACAATTGGCTATCATCAAGTTGCTATGCCATTTGAAATGAGGTAATACTGATCTTTTATTTTTGCAAACTCATTTTAATAAAACAAAAACTTACAGATATAGAGGCAAAAAGTCGCCGAGTGCAATAATTGCGGAAATTTGCTGGTGGAGTAAGCTTGTGTGGCAAGACAAGGATGATCTTGATGATAAAGAATTTTCAGGAGATGCAGAAGGGCCAACAGTGGAGTCACACATTGACATTATGTGTGATTCAGAAACTGATGATAGCGATGAATGCGATGCCACTAGTCCCGAACAACCACCATCGAAAAAGTCGAGGCAATATTTATTAAAATAAATAAATAAAATAAAAATAAAAAATTATAAAAATGTTTACTTAAATTTTTTAGTAGTTTATGGCCAGAAGTCTGGAGTTATTGGGGAAAATTTATAAAAAAGGCGATAAATGACACTTTTTTGAATAAAAACAAATATCAATATTCTTGTCAAAATGGGATACCTTCACTTAATTGTAAATAAAAGCAGAACGCGTTAATCGATTTCTATGATCTATGTCGCATTTTGTTTATAGGTTATGTGACTTTACATTAAATTAATAACACTTGATCCTTTTTTCCGTTTTGGATTTTTTATGAATTTAAAAAAAAAAATTTTAATATTTAGGCAAAAAAATATTTTTTTTTCTCCACAAATTTTTTTTTTCGGCAAAACTGTTAATCGGACAAGTGGTTCTCGTTAATGTTAAACTACGTTTTTGCCAAAATGTTACAACTAAGCGAAAAAACAACAAGATAAGGAAAAAATTTAAAAGGTCATAAAAAAAAACTGACACATACGAACGCCAAACCCTTTGAGGGTTTTACTATACTGACCTAGTACCATCACCCTGACTTGGAATTTCTCACCCCCCAGACAATAATCCCAAAAATGTTCCATAGTGTAATTAGCCTATTTCTCGATTTTAGTAATATAGTTGTTATCGAGGTAACCTCAAACCTTTTTATCTAGTCTACATCAATTTGATAAATACACTCGAGCTCTAACAGCCGTTTTTATAGAGAATGCTATAATTCTGTAATGGGGAATAAAAATTCTCAATGCTATTCTCAAGTGTAACGTTTGAGAAATAAACTAGTTACCAAATCGTTATTTATTTAGTATCAATAGTAAATGTTTGTTGGGTATGCTGTCGCAAAAATATTTACACGGTCGACAAATCTTTTGCTAAAACCGACATTTTCTATGTTAATATTTTGCAGGATCGGGGCAACCTTGGTATTTAAAACTGCCAAAGGTAATCTTTTAACTGTCAAGTTAAATGAAGCCACGTGGTGTTTTAAACTGACAAAGTTGGCTATTGATAGTTACTTTTTAAAAAATTTCAGAACTACGACTGAAAATTTCAAAGTAAAATTAAAAATCGTTTTATCCCAAAACATATTATTTTTAATTTTTTCAAAAATATTTTTTATCGAAAGTATAGTTGGGCATTACAGTTCACTTCAATTTTTGAACCAGTTCGTTTAATGTCTGTATACGGCTTAACGACAACTTACTATCAGATCTGTGGTGAGAGTGATGCCATAGTTTATGTTGGAAATTAACGCCCGAGGGCGGTAATGCCATCAGATATTTTCCTTTTCTATCGCTCATCCTAAATTTCCATTCTCTATTTTTTGATTTTTCGTTGTACTCTCTAATTATAAAAAGTCATCCCTTTTTTGAAAACCTTCGATTTTTGGAAATAAAAAGAAAAGTATATTATACTTCACCAAAAAGCTGTTTTTTTATACCCTCCACCATATATGGTGACTGTATATGGGCAAATCATGCGTAACGAACGCTACATTCGTACGCGTTTTTGGATTAAAATATAGAAATTTCTTTGTCTCTTAAAAGAGATACCTTCAACTTAAACATAGTGTTTAGTGGGATTTAAGTGAACTTTCGAATGGCATAACACTTGATTTATTAACAGGTATTTGTTACGAAATAATTAATCACAAAGTTTTGTGACGCACGCAACAAAAAATGGAAGTAATGATCATCCAAATACATTTTATTTTTATATTTACAATATAATATATCTAGTCTAATGTTCCATTCAAAAAAATTAAGTTGGATAAGTTTCAAAAAATTTTGGTTGGTGGACTGTTTCTGGGGTTTGCACATATGAGGTGAAAATTTAAAAAAACCACCCAAAATACTCTTTTTTTGCATTTAATCAATTAATAAGGAATACTATAAATATATTGTTTTTTCTGTTAAAGTCAGTAATTATTTTGCCTTTTCTTTCGGCGGCATCATTCACAACAGTAATGCATTTCACGATATGGTCCCCTTTATAAAATGCTTCGCTCTTAAGCAAATTTGACGGATCAAAGCGTAAGAAATCCATAGAAATTTCCAAACGAGAAAAATATAATTTGTTTTGGTAGTCACAAAAGAGCTTAAATCCTCGGATGTGAATAATTGTAATTCATCAACGCTTGCACACACTTTTTTAGAAGGGAAAATATCAACATCATCAGCGATATAATTGACTTTTTCGTACTCTATTTGCAACGCCAAAACTATCTTTTCTTTATATCTATCTGAAGTTACATGTGGATATAAAAGGCAAGTGTAACTGCTTCATCTGATAAATACCACAGATGGTTCCGAATTTTTTCCAATAGCACTGTAGATATTTTTTATAGCCAATAATCCCCTTTATCAGTTTCATATCTCTATTTGGCGCTTCAACGGCATTTGGAATTCTGAACCAGTATAGAATATAGAGACTTACTAAGAAAATGCACATATTACGAATTACATTCAACTACGTTTTTGGACAATAGAAGGCCTTGGGTATGAATCTTGCATGAGACGTCGCACCAGATGCACGAAATGTGAAATTGGGAATGCCATCACCAAGAAAAATGAAAGCAATTTGTATGAGTTCTCTATAATCATGCTTAATATTCAAAACAAAAGTGCTTGCTTGTTTCACGTTCCTCGACAGATATGACACTCAAAACTTGTTCATCCTGCATACAAGTGCTGTATTCCTTTGAAATAAGTGTGATCCATTCCCGTGCAATACGTTAAAAAATTGCCACCTCTGGGACACTTGATTTTTCGAAATTAACCTCAAATACAGCTCTTAAGAGAATATCTGCAATATGGTGGCGACATGGTAGCCACAATAACCTGCGTTCCAATAAATTTCCATTATGAGGACCAGTATTTGCGCAGTTTTATCAAAACATATCATTTCTAATGAATTCAGCACACTAATTTTTAACAAATAGTCGTAGAATGATTGAGCGACTGCAGCACCAGTTCCCTTTTCAATGATGGGGATAGCTACCAATTTTTCAACGTTCGCCGATGTAAGCACAATAGCCAAGCGATCAACTTTATCTTTTCCAGCAATTGCGAGAAGTAGCTTTCCGTCCCATGCAAAACAAATGTTTCAGGAATCTAAAAAAACCTAAGCTCAAAGAAAAACTTATAACTTGGCCAAAATAAAAAAAAATTACCTTGAAATTTTCAATAATTTCTTTGCATTGTCGCCGTCGATATTTTTTACGTTGTTCACGCAAACTTGTGAAATTCAGAACAAGATCTTCAATATTGTGACCAAACGCTTTGGCAGTTGCACTAATGAAGTGTATAACTAATGGAGATGACTTATTGCCAGCATACATAAAAGCTAGAATTCTGTCGTCTATAAAATTCTTTCCACGTTTTTGAATCGGCTTATTTGAGCAACTTGGAATGTTATCAGTCTGTTTTACATTCATCGCCTGCACATCATCTCCCGATTCATCACTCTCAAATTCGACCTGTTCCAAAGTCAAGTCTATACATGAAATTAAGTGCACAAAAAAAAATAGCCTCTGTGCGTCCAAATTCTACATATTAATTACTAGAAGTGAGCTTTTTCTCTTCATAATTTTCTTTTAGACGTTTTTCATCCTCCAATCTTTGTGTCGTTCTTTTTCCTTTATTTGTGATATTTTGATCGACACAAGTCATGCTAGCAAAACGCCCATTCTTTAGCTGCTTCGTTAAGAATTCTATATCTTCCTGTATACTTATAAGCTTGAGAGTGTCAACGTGGGCAATGTCAAATAAATTGTTTAAATTTTCCTTAAAGTCAGTTTCTTTTTTGAGATGACTCAGGAACGGAGATTTACATACCTTTTTGGCTGTTCTCCACTCTATATAAAGCTTAATGACTTTTGCAGCACATGTTCTTTGATCTAGCGATGTGAATCTAGCTTTTCCGGTTCACATTTACCAATCAACATATTCATATCAACAGCAGTGCTATGTGCTCAGTAGCAGAGCTGGAAAAACGGTACTTTTAGATAGATATGCAGTTGTCAACAGCTCAAAGCGTGGAATTTTTGAGGCAGCTTAAAAACAGCGAAGAACAGAAAATTTTACCGTTTTTCCAATAATAGTTGTTGGTATAAATATTGCTAGCATTTTTTAATTTCTATAAATATTTTTGTTTATTATGAAAGCAAAAAAGCAATTAAGAGCTCAATTAAAAATAATAATATAAATGTATTTGATTCTGGTGACATTGTATACAACAGCGATAATATAACTAATAAGTACTTTACAAGTATTTTGGTGATTTTTAAAAAAATTGACCTTTGACCTTTTTATGGCACGGCTTGGCACCATTCGATCAGCCCGAAAATTTGCTACATAAATTTTGGGATCAAATCGCATATTTTCATCGCTACCCACATTCCAAAAAAAGCCCCATATTATATCAGTATGTCATTCCGTTTGTAACATGTCGGGATATAGGTCTAAGACCCCATGAAGTATATATATTTGTGATCTGTCTGTTTGTCTGGTGTACTTTAGTAAAATTTCATATTAGCGACTGGCAAGTAAAATATTTGCACTTGCTTTTTCACCAGTCCACAGTTGTAGATAATGGCCGAAACCCTATAACTTCTATATTTCTGGTGCTTAGGTTAACAATATATCGTAATATAACGAAAAGTTAAAATCACGCACGAAGATTATTCTTCTGCTTCGATCACGTGAATAATTTAAATTTTTGCACACGCTCACGAAATACGTTTTTGATACTTTTTATTTTAATTAAATAATAGAAAAATTGCTACAATTCAATATACGTATATTTGATATCAGAATAATGCACACTATTTTTGCAAAAAGACATTTTCATCTCTATAAGACAGGTACAGGATTTTCTTAATTTTAGAGCCAGTATCGGAATATTTTTTGTTGCACAACTTGTTGCACGGACATGGGACCGAAACAGACCGTGTTTTTTTCCATATAAATGTATGGAAAATGAAGCACTTTTTTAATTTAAATGCCAGTACCGAAATATTTTTGTTCCACAGCTTAAAATAAGTTTGCATTTCCAAGTCAGAATTACATCTTCTTCGAAAATCAAAGTTGGTTGCCAGGGGTAATTCTATAAGTACATGGAAAAAACTCATTTGTACGGGTAATCCCGGTTCTGACCGTAGCCTCTAGTCTCATCCTCTAAAAACTCCCAAAAAAATTTTGCCGCTTACCAAACTTTTATTTTTTAGAACAATTTTTATCACAACAAAATTTTAAGAACGACACACTCAAAATAACTGATAACAAAGTAAAGAAAATTCTCAATTTTCAAAAACAAAAAATATATTTAAAAACATTATGAATTAAAAATCTTAGGCTACCTTGCTTTTGTAGTTGAAAAATACAACTAAGAAATTAAAAAATTAATAATTCAAATATCAATTTTAATAGATAATATAAGTCAAACTACCAAATGCATTGGCATAAAAGTTTGTAACATATTTCCATGATTTGAAGTATATGCTCACGTTAGGAACCAAATTAAAAAAAAAAAATCTATAATTTTTTTTTAGTTTTGGACGTTTTCTACAATTTTGCAGTCGCTTTGAATTAATTAGTATTTTATAATCACCTGAAATATTTTTCACCTCACAAAATTTTTTCACCACTAAATTTTTTTTTTCCCACAAAATTTTTTTTCGCCTCAAAATTTTGTCCCACCTCAAAAACTTTTTTTCGCCTCAATATTTCTTCCCACCACAAAATTTGTTTTCACATCAAAAATAGTTTTTCACTTTTTTTTTTCACCTCCATAATTTTACTTCTAAAGTGTTTTACATTATTTGTATCAAAAACAATAGAGAATATTTTTTTAGGATATTGGTGGAGGGTACGAGGGCAGATCAATAAGTTCGTGACTTTTTGAATGCAACACAGTTTTTTTTGCAAAAAAAAATATTTTTCAACATATCCCTTCCAAAAAATAGGATTTTTGAGGTCCATAAAATAGGCATTTGTTTGATCAATAATTTCATCGTTGGAGCTAAGTCTCTTTCCACCGAGCCATTTCTTTAGGTTTAGAAATAGGAAATAGTCTCTGGACCTAAATCTGGAGAATATGGCGGATGAGGTACCAATTCGTAGCCCAATTCATGGAATTTTGCCATTGAGACTACTAACGTGTGCACCCATGCATTGTGGTCAATTGACAGCAAATGCGGCGCCTATCTTGCAGACAGCTTTCTTAAATCCAACTGATCATTTGAAATCGAAATCACACTACCATATGAAATCTCACGCACTTTTACTCTTCGATCGGTCAACACCATATCGTGGATTTTTTCGACGTTTTCGGGTGTAATCACCTCAATTGGCCATCCAGAACGTTCAGCGTCATTTGTACTTGTGCGACAAAAACGAAAGTCAGTAAACCACTTTTTTACCATTGAAATCGATGGTGCAGAGTCCCCATAGTATTTATCAAGCTTTTCCTTGGTTTGATTGACGTTTTTTTTCACAAAAATAATGTTTAATGAGCACTCTTCTCTTTTTCCATTTTAAAAAAAAATCCACGAGGTTGTATGTTTTAAACTTGATGGGAGCAGTGTTGCATTTCATATAACTACTAGGGAAGTTCGAAAAGTCACGGACTTATTGATCCGCCCTTGTATTCAAGGATTCGGTAGAGCCAAACTTAAGCCTTTTTACTTGTTTTTACATTAGACTTTTCTTTAAACTCGCTTTGGGTTCCCGTATCTCTCTGTATCTATTTTGATAATTGCTAAAAGGGCATTTGGGATTTATTGGTTCGAAACGGATTGCAATTAAGACAGTTTTTGGGTGAAAAATCAATTATAATATTTGTATTTTTTTGCTTGATTAATTTGTCGGTTCTCTTTTGTCGTTATGGGAGCAATATGTGAAGAACAGGAAGTAGGTTCCTAAATGAAAGGATTTATATGATTTTCTAACAGTTCTAATCATTGGAAACTGTTCTCGACCTTCGTAATTTCGATGAAGTTCCGATCATATTGCATACAGGCAATAGATCTCCGTCGAATAATATTTCCTCTACGGTAAGAAATGTGTAATTGTAACGAGTAAATATGGCAAAAAAGTGTTGCTTTTTATGTTCGAAAGACTATTTGTTGAGATTTTGTGCCAAATTTGTGGGAATGAATCCCGTGGAAAGATAGAGTTTTACATAAAATCTAAACTGAATTCTTCTGTAGATGTTTCGATATATAAATTCGTCTTTCCTCAACCTAGCATTGTTACCTCATCATAATAATTGCTCACGATGGAATCTTTGACCTAATTCTTAATCCGAAATTTGGGCCTCTAATTACTCTTGTTCGGGAATATGTACCCCGTGAATATAAGTGATCAGCTATTCTTCTTCCTGCAATTATTCAAAAAACTAAATATGCCTACTGATAATCATATATCTTTAATTTACCAAAATGTTCGAGGTCTAAATACGAAACTAACATCTTTATTATCCGTGTATAATAAAGATGTTGGCTCACTGAAAGAGTTTTTAATGCTGAAATATTATGTAATAATTATCAAATTTATAGACGTGATCGCGGAAATATTTCAAAACCTGGTGGTGTTCTCATTGCAGTATCGGTCCGCTTACACTCTGAAGTTCTGACTGATAATGTATCTACCGATATCGAATTCATAAGTGTACTAATAAAGCAAAAACGTAAAAAGATATTTATTACTTGTTTACATATTCCTCCAAAACCTTCCTCATCTTTATATTTAGAACATGCTAATGCTATTAAAAAAGTCGTTCAAGCAACCAACCCAGAGGACTACGTTATAGCTATAGGTGATTTTAATATGCTTCAGTTATCATGGAAATTTATATCTGATTGTGGTTACTTTATTCCTATAAAACCAAGGGATCAATTTGGCTTTTGATGACTTTATTGACATCTTATTAGATTTGTCCCTTTATCAATTGAATGGAATTTATAATAATCGTTCTAAACTATTAGATTCAATATTTGTTAGTGAATATGCAGGCAGCATGGTCAATCGCACTGGTCCTGTTACTTTATCTGAAGACATATATCACTCAACCATTAAATTAAACTTGCCTACCACGTTTGCTTCAATATCAACATCCACATCATCTGATAATGATAAAGTTTTCTATTTCAAGAAATCAAAACAAAAATGAACTTTTAAGTAAAACAAACTGGCACAATTTGTTACCTTGTTTTGTTAATACTCCTGAAGCTATTGATAATTTGTGTGACACTTTTTATCAAATAATGTACTCGTGCTTTGACTTATGTGTTTCAAAACATTTTGCTTTCAAACTTACTGGCCCCCCTTATAATACCAAACAATTATATAATGTCAAAAACAGAAAAAACAAACTGTACAAAAAATATAAGGAATCTGGATCAATTACACGTTGCCAAACTGAAAAAAAACTTGCGAAATGACCTAGTGTAGGTTGTAGGTCTAGCTGAGTGTATTATATAACCGGTTTTATAAGTTGCAATATACCCTCAAAATTTCGAGATATGGGGAAAAGAGTATTTTTTTTGGACTGCCGCACTTAAACTTTTCTAACTCAGTCATTTTTTAACCGATTTCGAAACGGTCAACGCGCTCTTTCGAAATATATATACTTCCCGTATACTATATACATATATAAATATGTAGAGATTTTTTCAATAATATAAAAAATTTTCATTTTTTTTTAACTTTTTCATTTTCTACGAGGGTTTTTTTCGAATCTTCTTTTAAACAACAATAATCTTAAAGTTAGTGTCCTTCTGAGTATAACAAGCTTTTATTCGTGTAAATCGGTTAAAAATTTACATTTTAGCTCGAATGAAAATCCAGCAGATTTAATAGGTTTTATATGTGCGGATGTTGCACCTCAAGATTTGGTCTTTGGTGGTATGGACCGTCATGGCTTTGTTCATCTTCTTATCGTTGGGAGTCTTTGCCTTGTAAAGACTGTGAAATGAGTGAAGAAGAAAGAGTAATTAAGTGTTTTTCTCATTTTTAAAATCATATTGCAATTTGTTGGCTCTTCGAGTGATGATCTTTGAATTAATAGAATTCTTAAAACAAAAGGACCGCGTATACTACGTTGGAAGTCACAACGGAAGAAGTAAAATCAGTTAAGGAAAAACTGATTAAAGTCACTAAGAAAGTCGCGTTTTCTAACGAATATTTCAAATTGACGAAAAAGAACCTATTTTGGATAAAAAAGTTGATTCTAAAACCTTTTTGGACGACATGGACATAATTAGAGTTGGAAGCCTTTTGCCAAACGCTCCAAGTCTAACATATTGTTACGATTTTACCTTTTAAAATCGATGATTTATTTCCTTTAAATAAATCTAGTTCTTTTCTTATTGCAAATAATAAACACCGTTGAAGTTCTTTAATAGCTACTCTTTTAGAGTATTCAAAAACCGAAACCGAAAACCGGTCAACCGGTTTCTTTATTTTTAAAAACCGATCGGTTTCGAATATTTTGTGAATTCGAAGAAAACCGAAAACCGGTCTTTTTTGTTTGGTTAACCAGTTTTTTTTAAACATATCACCAACTGGGTTACTTGGTCTCTTTTATTTTTTCCGAACACTTTTATAATCGTTTGTTTGGTTATGAAGATTTAGATGTAAGTCTGATAGATTCCGATGAAGACTTAACTGTGGATATTCCAAATTCAAATAGTTTAATCTCTTATATATATAACACAAAGAGCATTCAAAATCCTCAAAAAGAGACTGTACAAAATCATTCATCATTATATGTGACCTTCTCCGAGAAAAGGGACCTAGTGTGTGAAAGTGAAGTTTTGGGAAAACCGCATTTAAAGTTTTATAACGCATTATCACTGTGAACACACCTTCAGTTGGGAGATGCGATTTGGTATGGTTAGTTATGATTGGGTGCCGACTTTGGTGACGTCTTGCCTATGTGGTGACGTATTTTTTTTTTTCGCTTTTAGAGTCACAATTTAAAATCAAAAACAGTAAGTTTTTAATGTTTTTTCCATTTTTATAGATTTTTCCAAGTTCGTTTTGTACGTTTTTATGGGGTAAATAAATTTTTATCAGAAATCTAACTCATTTCATCTTATTTTACACCCTTTCAGGTACCAGAATCCACTTTTAAGTCCAAACCCGTTTTTTGACACACTAGGTCTCTTTTCTCGGAGAAGGTCACATATGATGATTTCATATATCTTGATAAATGCGACAAAAGAACTGAAAAGTTGGACAATTTATATAATTGTCTTTTGACTATTTGTCCAACATCTACTATTAGTGAAAGAGTATTTTCCACTTCTAGCTTTATTAAATTTCTGTTTTTTAACAAATTATATAAGCTTTTTATTCAAATTAAAAAAAAACCGGTTGACCGGTTTTTTCTGCTAAAACCGAAACCGGTTTTTTCAAAAGGCCGGTTTTTTGAATACTCTTTATTTAAATACAAATTTAAAACTATTACACAAGAGACTTTATTTAAACTCTATAAAGTTAACACTTCCACAGAATACACAATCCAATTACTCGTCAATGCTTCCTCTTTAGCGTTTTATAATGAACTAACTGCCATGCCACCTTGCTGGAGTTTTTATATGTACGGTTTAAAATAATTAGAATGTAGCAGCACCGTCCGGATGCTGCATACTGGCAACTTTGAGAATGTTCTTTTGACAGAAGAAACATTAGTTATGGTGAAGGGTTGCCATTTAGCTGTTTTATATTTCAGGGCTAACATATGGGGATTTGTGTTTCTACGAGTGAATGGAAATTGATGAATTGCCCAATATTTTAGATGATATGACATTGTTTCGGTTAATTTGATATCTTACGTTTAGAATTGAATTTTACTATTCTGATGAAGAATTTTAAGTATACACAATTAAAAATTTTAAATAAAGATACAATTTTGGTAATTTGAAAATAATAATAAACAAAAACAAGTAAAAAAGGGCTAAATTCGGCTGTGCCGAATCTTTGAATACCCTCCACCAATATCCTAAAAAGATGTTATCTTCTGTTTTTGATACAAATAACATAAAAAAACTTTTGAAGTGAAATTATGCGGGAGAAAAAATTTTTTGAGGTGAAAAGCTTTTTCAGATGTGAAAAGAACTTTTTTGTTGGAAAAAAAATTTAGAGGTGAAAAAAAAATTTCAAGGTGGAAAAATTTTTTGTGGTGAAAAAAAAATTTAGTGGTTAAAAAATGTTTGAGGTGAATATAAAATATTTATTGCTAAGCGACTGGTGAAAAAATATGAGAAAATATGTTATGTATCAGTCGCTACTATGAAATTGTACTAAATTTGTATGGGCAATTTAGAGGCACCTTTACATTTTCACTAGTTTTTTTAAACATGGACTGCACAAAAAACACATTTTAAAGCATATTTTTTGTCAAATACTCAATTTCGTTCCGGCTAATTGGAACTAGCTCTGCAGCTGAATATGCCTAATGGAGAGAATGCACTTTCTGATGCGCCACGTATTGATAAATAGTTGCAACAAATGTTCTTTCTTTAAAAAATTAAAGTGTGTTTGTCTAATGGAGAGAATACAGCAAAGAGATTAATTTATTGAAGAAAGAACATGAGTTGTAACTATTTGTCAATAGATGGCCCATCAGAAGGTGCAATCTCCATTACGCATATTTTGCTGCAGAGCTAGTCTCCATTAGCCATATTGTGCTACAATATGCAGTAGAGTATTATTGATTTTCTATTTTCTTCGTAACATAAATTAATATTTGCCAAAAACTATGAAAAATATATGTTTTATGTGCATATTATACCTTAATTTTTTAAATAAATATTCATTTAGATGTTTAAGAGCACAATATTGCACTTTATTCATGTGTATTTTTTTATAAAATAAAAAATTAACATATACATACATTTGGCAATCCCTTAATTCTCAAAAATACAAATGGAATAAAAAAAAATACTATTTTCCTCTATGAAAATTTCTTTTTTGACATAACAATGTGAAACAAATGCTTTTATTACGTCAAACATTTAAAAAATTGACTTTTAAATGTAATAAGTCTACTAGCAACATCTGAATGCATTATAATTTAAAGTATGTAGTTAATTTAATATTTTTGGTAAATAAATTAATTGATAGCCTAATCCAAGGCTATATCGCCATGGGACAGGATATAGTTTTAATGTGATTCTGCGCCACCTATTCAAAAGTAGCGGCACTAAAGCAATTATGTATTTTGCTCTTTCTTTATATATAAATTTCTTTGGGCCTAGCCATGGGACAGGGTATTGTTTTAGTTAATTCAGCGCCACCTATTCAAAAGTAGGGACACTAAAGCAATTATGTATTTTGCTCTCTCTTTATATATAAATGTCTTTGGTTACAAAAACAAAAAATACATTTTATGGAATGAAACGAAAAACCAACAAAGCTTAACAGAAAAACCCAATCTGGCTTGCTATATCTCCTATAGTAGCCAAAGAATTGGAGATATTTGAACTGAAAATCCTAAGAAAATGCATTGGAAGAAATTATGAAAATTTCATAAAACTATTTTCAAATAGTTACGTCTATGAAAATGCCGATGTTCTACCCTTCTGTAGGTACTCCATGTCGTTGCAAGCCAGATTTGTTGAGAAACTTGCGCTACACGATAATATGCTTGTCAGCCAAATATACGAAAGCGAGAAAAACACCATCTGGGCTGGATCTACATATCTTTCTCCTGTCGGTATACTTAATGGACCTATTAACGACGATCCAGCTCCTCTGGACCTTACCTCATTCTATATGAGCCCAGCCTCCGGCAATCATAAGGGCTGAAGATGATATACATACGTATATACTAAATTTTGCATGAACTGTAATATGAATGTGTTTTGCCAATTTATGTAAAGAACTTTTGTTATTTAGTTTTAGTAATGTTATTTACAGAGGTCTGCTCTGTTAGCGACTTTAACATTGTTGCTTTTAACGTTAACTTAGTTATTAAGAGTAACACACATATAGCTCTAAAATGTTATTATTCTCATAGTATGTAAGACAGTAAATGTAATCGAACAATAAGAAGACTTAATAACATTTTTACTTACTTAACAGAAAACAAAAATAGATACAGAAAAATTGTACAAATTTGTATGGAAATTTAGAGGTACGTTCACATTTTCACTCATAACTTTTGAACCGCTAAGCCGATTTTGCTCATTTTAAATACCAAACTGCTCGGGAGGATGTTCAATAATCTGGGTAAAAATAGGCACCCCCGCTTGCGTCTTCGCGTCGTGATCGCCATTTCAACAGACAGACAGACGGACATCGCTAAATCGACTTAAAATTGCATAAGGATCACGAATATATATACTTTATGGGGTCTTTAACCTATATTTCGACATATTACAAACGGAATGACAAACTGATATATACCCTCACCATATATGGTGGAGGGTATAATAAAATGTATGCTTAAAAGAATAAAATATAACAGTAACCGTTAACTAAAATACAAAACCACGAAAAAGACATATTAAATTTAATATAGATTTTTTATTGATGCTGATCTTTAAATTTCAAAGTTAGCTATAGCTTAGAATAATTTTTTATAAACTTTTTGAAAAATAAAGTATATTTTGTTGCATTCAAATGGGATGAGCTCTGCCCTTTCGACAGGTGCGGTAATATTCCCTATACTTGCATGTAAAGATGAAATTTTACTTTTCGTTAATAAATAATCTACAACGAAAATATGTTCCATAATTTTAATTTGTAATTTTAGGTAACCCCACAGGATACTTATTTTATGAAAAATTGTTTAATTTTAAGAAAAAATTTAGATAACAAGCATTCAGATACATATGTAAAATTCATGTTTTCTAATCAACACAAAGATTGTTTTAATAAAAGTACACAATCCTAAAAATTAATGATTTTAAAAAATGTATGTTGAAAACCTTATTTTATTTCACCATACACAGGAAAACAGATTCACTATTAGGTTGTCAAGAAATTCAGTTGTCAAGGTGATCTGATTCGTCTGTGTAGTAAACTCATAGAAAATGATATTAAAACAAAAATCTTATAAAGTTTGTATTTCAAATTCAATTTTCTGAAAGTTCTGATATACGATAAGAGCTGTGTTTTTTTTATAAAGAATTAAGTCGGATGAAAACTAAGATCATTTGTTTAAATTTTGCAAATCCGTTAAAGGAATTTTCTAAGATTTGCAAATCACCACAATAAGTGAAGTTTTCAATTTAATTGAAAAAATATTCTACAACTTATATACTTGTATACTTGAACTCGTATAAATGTATACTTTAAAACAATATTATAAATTTTCAGTAGTTTCCTCAGGTATATAATTAAATAAGAATGTTTAAAGAATCAACTAGGTTTTCGGTTAAAGGTTAATTAAAATACATCGTAAGAGCTATCAAAATGGCAGTTCAAAATGGGAAAAGCCCCTCCCTTTACGGCCTGCCAAAACCGATTTGGCCAAAAACCTAAAATATAAAATACATATGTAATATTGTATAATTCACTGATAAAGTTTTTTTTAGAACCTTTATCAAGAACGTGGTTAAAATGGGTGTTCAAAAGAGGAAAATCTCGACCTTAGCGGCATGTCCAAACAGTATTGGCCAAAAATCGGAATTGAACTTTCGACAGGGACATGGTAAAATGGGGGTTTGAAAAGGGGAAACTTCCCCTTAACACGCTGTCCAAACTGCTTTGGTTAATTCAGTGTAAATGATTTTTTTGGAATAATCAACGTAGCAAAATTGGAGTTAAATGCCGCCTTAATCACCCAGCCTATCCACTGGAAATATGTACTAGAAATTTAGCATTTAGGTTGCTCTCTCAGCGTAGACATCTAGTGATATGGATTTTTTTTGGAAATGTTTGCGTGTAGAGACTAAAAGAGAAAGAAAAACCTCATTATTGTCCTGCTGAAAATACTTCGGTTAAAAATCTGACATTTGTTTCCTGGAGTACAGAATAATTCACTTAAGATATACTTTTTGGAATATCCAATCAAAGTGTTGTAATAATGGTAAAATAATAGAAAAATCTCCCTTAATGACCTGTGAAAACCCTTTGCAACAAAATTAAGTCATACTTACAATTTATATTTATTTATCTAAATGATTGTCGCTTATATCATCTTACCTGTAAATAAAAAAAGTGGAATTATTACATATATATTATATTTATATATCACTTTATTAACAAGCAACAAAAAAGCCTTCTTACAGGCCAAAAACTGATTACAAGATAAAATTAATTTTAGCACAACTTAAAACGACTTATTTACTAATATAAGTAATTATTTATATAAAATATATTATTAATATATTATTTTTAAATATAAAAACAATTTGTTAGATTATTGTTTAAAAATAATTGGGTCGTTCCATGGAGCTTATTTACGAAACTAATGCTCTTTCGACTATTCTTTTTATGATGAGCATGATATTTGGTGTATGTATTTTATTAAAAGTAAAAATTTCTCAATGCGTGATGCGATAATTTTAATTTCTACCTGATTTTAAAATAACATATACATATAAAGCTTAATTGCATGTAGTTTTATAAAAGGCAAAAAATCCCGAAATGGTATTCATGATATCTCAATGATATTTCAAAATACACCTAATTTATTTATGTTGTTTTTAATAATCCCTTGTTACGAGGGCTGATCAATAAGTCCGTGACTTTTTGAATGCAAAAAAAAAAAAATATTTTGAATGCAAAAAAAAAAAAATATTTTCAACATAATCTCCTTTTAGCTCAATACACTTAGTCCAACGTTTCTCCAATGTTTGTATCCCTTCCACAAAATAGGATTTTTCGAGGTCCATTAAATAGGCATTTGTTTGATCAATAATTTCACCGTTGGAGCTAAATCTCTTTCCACCGAGCCATTTCTTTAGGTTTAGAAATAGGAAATAGTCTCTGGGGGCTAAATCCGGAGAATATGGCGGATGAGGTAACAATTCGTAGCTAAATTCATGAAATTTTGCCAATCCTTTAAAGTTGTCACACGATTACGGTCAATTGAGAGCAAACGCGGCACCCATCTTTCAGAGAGCTTTCTTAAATCCAACTGATCATATAAAATCGAAACCACACTACCATATGAAATGCGTATGGCACCAACAATTTCACGCACTTCTAGTCTTCGATCGGCCAACACCATATCGTGGATTTTTTCGACATTTTCGGGAGTATTGTGCAGAGTCTCCATAGTATTTATGAAGCCTTTCCTTGGTTTAATGAGCACTCGAAATTCACTTCTATCCATTTTTAAAAAAATCCACGATGTTGTATGTTTCGAACATCTGTTAAACTCAAAGTTAATGACGGAAATTGCTCAAGATTTGAAAGTAGTATATTACCATGTGGTACTTGATAGGAGCAGTGCTGCATTTCATATAACTACGAGGGAAGTTAGAAGTCATGGACTTATTGATCCGCCCTCGTATCCTTTTAAATACATAAAAGAAATAAAAGTAGGGTCTTAATGGGTTCATTACAAACTCTTAAATTTCTAAAAATCATCATATAAATCATAGCTCATCATATAAATTTTTTTTCGCAAATTTTGAACTGTGATACTAGTTTTAAAAAATTTCGATAAGGTCAGAGTATTGATAAAATCGTGTATAAAAGTGCAAAAAGTGACTATTTTTTCTGTTTTTCATTCGGCATTGGAATCATCCCCTTTAGCACTTAAAAGAAAGATTGAAGCTCATTCCTCCAAATAAGTGCAAAATGTATTCAAATACTTATACCAGTTAGCGCGAAATCACCTTTTCAAACACTTTTTCCTATATTTTCATAACCGAAACACCTTTTAGAATTAGAACAATTTAAAAATCAAAATTTCACCAAAATTATCATGACGGATTTGAAATGATTTTAGCCAATTTTGAAATTAGTATACCAGTCTTTTTATTAAGCTTTATACGAAGTTATTAGTATTTTAGTGTTGGTCCTAGTAGACTTTCAAAAAGTGGCAAAATATAATTTTTTCTAATTTTATTTTATATTTTTTACAACTCTCGGAATTTAGACTTTATGGAATCCCAACACAAAAATTAATAAAGAACTTATTACATTTGCAAATTTATTTAATTTTGTTGCATGAGTATGAATAAAACAAAAACTATTGCTTTTCTCCTTAGTTAAACGTTATATCTGCTCAAATTTATCTGATTTCGATTTTTACGATTTTTCATCCAAAAAATTTTCAACACGATTTATACGATTTTTCGGGAACGTATTTATTGTGCAAATCAATGCATAGATGCACCAAATTTCATGCTAAATTTAAAAAGGATATCAACGTTGTCCTTGGAATAACCCTTTTGTAATTAGTCAAATGTTATAATTAAAAATCAACAGTTGTTATTTCTGCACCCTCTCCAAATTGGACCAGATTAAAGTGGCTTTTAAATATTATTTTCACACTTTTAAATATTATTTTCACACTATTTTTAAAAACTGAGGAGGTCCATAAGAAAACACAATAACTCCACCAGAACAATTTTTTGAATAAACGAATAAATTTAATCAGTAGATTATATATTTTTTATAAAATAGTTGTGTTATAATAGTTTTCTGTGAACAATACAAATCATAAATAAAAAAAATATCTGGCAATTAATTTTTAAGTTATTTAGACAACAAATTTGGAAATGTTGAGTTTTGGTCCGTTACTTAGTATTTATTTCATTTTGTTATGAACCCTTTGGGTTGTTGCGTTTTTTTTTATGAACTATAAAATTATAACTACATCTTTTTAATTTGAATTGTACAAGTTTTATAAAAAAATGACAGTGTTTTATCTGTTTTTTCTCTTTCGCTGGAAAATTTTTGAGGAATTTTAGCACATTTTCTTTCTTTGGTTTAAACTGTGAGCCTATCTTCACCTGGCAGTGTTTGCAATAGTAACCGACAATACTTTTAGAAAAAAGCCTTGACACAACCTCTTTGATTTGTTCTTGTGAATAAGAAATCCTTTTTTTTTCGGGTATATACTTCTGACGCTTGGGTACATATGGAACTATCAACGATGTAAGATAATGGGTCTCATGCATAAAACGTGAGTTTGAGCTCGGACTCGATTTTTTGAGTAAAAGGTACTTGTCGTATGCATAATAAAATTTGATGCATTTGCTTTTACTCACTGCTCACGTTAGATCTCGTCTTGCTTAGTTTGAACTAAGTTCGATGAGCTTGTGCTCATTTTCATATGCATAAAAACAAGCTTTTGCTTTCTTTCGTGAGCTCTTGCTCGAATTTTGTTGAGCATGCCTTATAGTGGACTCGCGTACACTAAAAAGGAATCATGGCTGAATATTTTGTGCCACAAAGAAATACAAAATCTTATCAACAGCGTAAAACAAATCTAGCAAGTGAGGATAAAAAATTATACAGGTTTGTATTCTTAATTATTAATTTTTTTTTATATAATTAATAATAAAATGATAAATACATAGGTTTGATGATAGTAGCATCTGCTGGTTGGCTAATTATTTTTTTTTAAGAGTCAGAAGAAACACGTGGTGGTGCCCTCAGCAACATTGATAAAATTCGACTCTATTTAATATTTTGTGCAGATCCTGGATTCCAAAATGGTATAGCCACAGATATTGGAGTCCATCAATCAACTGTGTCACGAACTATTGCGGAAGTTGCGAAACTTATATCTGCCAAAGCAAGCTAGTGGATAAAATTCCCGAAAGATGCGGATGAAATGAAAGATGCTCAAATGAAATGACAATCAAATTATTGCTTTCCAATTGGAGTGATTGATTGTACTCATATACAAATTAAAAAACTCACAAATCAAAGCGATGAGTATATTTGAAGAAAAGGCTTCCACTCTATAAATGTGCGGGCAACTTGTGA
Source organism: Eustalomyia histrio (assembly GCA_949748255.1). Taxonomy (NCBI): domain Eukaryota; kingdom Metazoa; phylum Arthropoda; class Insecta; order Diptera; family Anthomyiidae; genus Eustalomyia; species Eustalomyia histrio. The sequence goes on from OX456523.1 coordinate 91,210,882, forward strand.
TGGAAAAGAACTTTTTACAAGCGTTGAGATAACTTGGCCTGGTTCAGTTCATGACTCACGCATCTTACGAAACAGCGAGGTATGCAGAATAATGCAATATGCAACGAACGATGCATTACTTCTCGGGGATGAAGGCTATGGAATATGCCCATGGCTAATGACACCATTCCGGAACCCAACAACTGACATAGAAAAAAATTCAACAAAGTGTTTACAAGGGAACGTGTCATTATAGAACGGTGTTTTGGGCAATTGAAGCAAAGATTTTCGATACATCAATACAAAATTCGTGTATCGACAGAGCTGGCGCCCCACGTAATAGCCAGTTGTTTCATTTTGCATAACATAGCTAAATTTTTAAAAGTTGATTATATCCTTATCAATGATGATTACAACAATAATGATGTATGACAATTAGGAAATGATATCGAACAACAAACAGCAAGAATTTCTGAAGTTGGAAAAACCAAAAGGATGATGATCGCAAATTTATTATCAAATTAGTTTATAATAAAAATAATATAAATGAAAAGATTTTTTTTTTTTTGGTTTATAAAAATAATAAACGTAAATTCAATTCACTTTTTTATACAAAATAAAATAAATGTAATTCATTTTTAGGCATTAAATATTAATTAATTTCATATTAATAAAAATCAAAATTCATGGAACTCCAAGTTTCTTTCCACAAGTTTTTCTTGCAAAATCTGCATTTTTGCAGAAAGCACTTTGTTGTGTTTTAACAAAACAAGCCTCTGCAGACTTTGAAAATTCAACTCCCTTGTCTCATCAGTTTCATAACGACTCAAAACTGCTGTTGACTTTTTGTTAACCTTCAAAAATAAACAACATATAGCAAAATGTAAAATAAAATAAAAAAAATTACAGGTTGATCATCATTATCAGTGCAACGGCGCTTTCTTTGCTGTTTTGCTACTGATGTTGCTGTTGTTTTAGTTTCTGATGTTGTTGTTTGTGATGTCTCTTCTAATGTATCAAACGTACAGTTGTCATCATAGGTTCCAAGAGAGAGATGAACAAAAAAAAAATAAACGAAGAGCGAAATCAACAACAAAATTTAAATTCGATAACGGTACACTTACCTGGAAGTTTGTTTGTTGAGGGATTAGAATAAATACAAAGCAATTGTGACAAATCAGTTTCCCAGTTTTTTTTAATAATTTTTTTATTGCCTGTTTTATTCATGTCTATTTTATTTTTTATGCGACATTTCATGTTAGCTATTTTTTTTTATTATATTTTTCCCCGTTAATTCAATGCCAAATTTTTGCTTCATTTCTGTTACACATGTTTCTATTGTTTGTTTTTTTTTTATTTTTAATGCTTGGTAATTGACTTTTTTCTAGTAAATATTTATTTTGTTTTATTTTTTCCACTAAAAATTTAGAAATATCGTCAGTTTCTATTTTATTATTATTATTTGATTGTACTTCACTTTCACTTGACGACATGTTTGCAATTAGACGTTTAATCTCCCTTTGCTCAAGTAATTGCAATTGGTTTGAACTCATTTTTATGCATAGGAAATTGAGTAAAAGCTGTTGCTGTTTGCTCGAACTCGACTTACGAGCAATTGCTCACCTGACTCAACTCAGCGCTTTTACTCGTTTTTATGCATGAGACACAATGATTCTGATGAAATTCTGAATTTTATGAAAATGTTCTAGATTCAAACTTCTGGCCCGAGAATACTTTAAATCGAGAATATATTTATAAAGAAAGACCAAGATCTAATAATATTATTGGGGTTCTTCCACAACGTGAAAGGATTAACGCATAAAACTAAAAATCGCCTAGTCATAATATTAACTGAAACATAGCTTAATGATTCTTATCTTAACACAGAAATCCTTTGTAACATATATAACAGTTTTCGTCGAGATCGTCGTAGTAATGGTGGTGGTATTCTTATTGTTGTCTCCAGTAATTTGCCTAGTTTGCACGTTTATTATTCGTTCTCGCTTCTTCTTTTCCAGACGTTTATACTCCCTACTGTTGCTTCTGACATAGCTGTTTTTTGTAAATGTACTCGATTCACAATTCACGAAATAAAAGCAATAGGTATTCACAACTGTAATACAATTCTATAACTGTAATAAAATTCTATAAAATTCTAACCGTTAATTAATTTTTACCATTGACTTTTAACTAATATCTCGAAGATTTTTTTTACATAGATATGGAATTGTTTCATTTTGGTTTGAACCATAATTTTTGGTATTAAATTACAGTAAAATTAGTGAACTTTGGTATGATTTATAACAATGGGTACATAGATTTTAATATGTAGAATTGGCTTAAGTCAAAAAAACTAAAAACTTTAAAAATTTGAATTATTGCATTTTGTCATGGACCTCCTCAACTGTTTTTTATAATGTGTTGATTTATCATAAACTCTTTTTATTTATAAAATCAACAAAAAATATAACTCTTCTACTAATAACAAGTCAATCGTTGACTAAATTTATGAATTATTATTATAAAGCGTTGAATAAAAAAAATTACACTCTTATTGGCACCAAAAGAGGGCGCTAAATACATGGAATTTTAAGCAAAAATTGTTAACAAGGGGTTTTAATTAGAGATGTCATGAATAGTGTATTCGACACGTATAGTGTATTTCAAATACCGAATACTCGGTATTCGCTTTAATCCGAATACCTTATATTCGGCCGAATAAAATATGGACCAAATTCCGAGTAAAAAGTGCATATTTATTCATAACTTTTTTAATAAAAATCAATGATTTTAGATTTTTTAAAACGAAAAATTCGGCGGAATAGTGGCAATATTTTGTATTCAGCTGAATAGTAGCAATATTCGGTGAATATCCAAAAATGTCTATTTCCGAGTAGGGAACGAATATTCATGACATCTATAGTTTTAGTTGTTTCACAAAAAAAATACCCAAAATTATATTTTCAATAACACTTTTTCATGTTTGGTTAATTTCTACCAAACTAAAAATATAATTTTTAATATAAATCTTCGACAAATTTTGTTTTTGGCTTTGAATTTTATTGTTGGAAACAAAACAATTTTGACGTGTAAAGAACCAAAAAAAAAAAGTAATGAATATTTATAAATGATAAACTTTGCAATTTTATCTGCTTTTATGGAAGTACAATAAAAACAAAAAAAATTGATATAGCATTTTATTTACAATCATGAAAGTATTCTATGATTTTTTTACATACAACAATATAAAAATAATTTCAATAATTGAGTCAAACCATGTCAACTCAATCAGAATAGCGGCATTTTCGGATTTACCATCTCTGATTAAATTGAAATTCACCATGTTTGCCGTAAATGCAGGTTCCAATTCGTTAAAAAAAAGACAAGAATTTTAAACTTTTTATTAGAGAAAATATCTCTGTTTATTTATACAAAATAAATCACCTTAAACAAGGGTTTGTGCACGTAATGGCGCTAATAGTTAAACAATAACTAACTCTATATAAAAAATCGAGGTGCCGTTAACGGTTAACTCGCTAGAATCCGTGTAAATACTGCCACTAAAGTTGTAAATGAGGGGAGTAAAACAGGGTTTTAAAGAATAACCAAAATAAAGGTTTACGTTTAAACATTGCCGGCCACCTTGCAACAATAAGATATGTTGTAACGAAATTCCATTAATAAATATTTAAGGTTACAAATAAATTTATGTACATTTTTTTGTATTTAGATTTATTCATTTTTTCAAAAACACTTAAAATCTACGACGACGGAGGTCATTGGTCCAAGGGGGACCAAGGTTGACACAAAGGGTACCGGGTGATCACAATGATCGTTGGTCCAAAGGGGACCAGGGTTGATCCGAACGGATCTATCCCCTAAAAGGGGGATTGGCTAGTTATGAGCCACCCAAACATTGTATATTGGGCCATTGGAAAGCCCGGGCTCGAATATATTTTAGCCTTTATAATTTGAGGGCTAACCTCAGGTCCCAAAACCAAAACCACCCGTCCCGATACATTGAAACGGGGATCGGCCAGCCGAAACCCTGCAAAATGGTCCTTTACCACATCTGAAACTGACTCCGTTAGAGTCTTTACACGTCTCATCTTAGTCACTTTGGCAGTAAAACTAATTTTTTTGCAACGCATCGTAAGACGAACCGACCGTTAAACGACAGTATTTGCCGCCATCCGTGGAGGACACTGGTAACCGCTGGTTGTAAACCAAGGTTTCGCATATGTAGCTAATGCTACAACAGGGGTCCAGTGCCGCACGAACCGGTATCGATTTATTAGGTAACTGAAGATGAGCTACCAGAGTAGGCGAAAATGTTATAATATGACGTATAGGTAAAGAACAAACCTTTGCTTTTTAAGCCAGATTCTACAGGCTGGCTGGGAGCAGTCTTCTTCGAAGAAGTTCTCGCAGCCTGGGATGTTTTGGAACCAATTTTAGCAGACGGAGGATCATGCAAAATGGAATTATGATCTCCATTGCAGTGGCGACATTTCGCCGAAATCGGACAATTTTTGGCCTCATGTGTGTGTGCCAAACAACGAGAGCAGTAGCGATGAATTATGACCAAGCGTAGCCTCCGGGCATGACTAGCCTTACGAAATGTAGAGCAAGCCCTCAACGGGTGTCTACCACTACAAACTCTGCATTGTAGCTTTAAACGACCGTTCTCAATATCAGTCGTCGACGCATTCGAGGCCGGGGTAGCAATAATACCCGACAATGTATTGGGGGTCAACGGTTTCGTTGTAGCTCCGACCAAAGAGGACGTAACCACCGTTTGAGTAGCACCACGAAGTATAAACTTGAATAGCTCGACCCTCAATGTCAGTATCAAGGCGAGAGAGATCAATAACATTCCATGTAGATTTTTCTTGACGAAGCCACTGTGGCCCATGCCACCAAAGTGAACTGTCAACTAGCTCAGAGGGAGAAACACCACGACTGCCCAAATCGGCGGGGCTATCTTCGGATCGAACATGATACCAATTATGTCGACCAACATTTTCCTGAATTCGGCAAACCCTATTAGCAACAAATGTGGTCCAAGAACAAGGGTCCTTTTTCAACCAAGAAAGGACTATCGTAGAATCAGTCCAGCAATAAATTTGGTTAAGTTTAATATCAATTTCATTAAGTACCGTCTTTAAAAGCTCAGATGCCAAAACTGCACCAAAAAGTTCAAGACGCGGAATTGAAACTGATTTTATAGGAGCCACTTTCGTTTTGCAAGACAGCAAATGGGTATGAATTTCGCCGTTCGGGGATTCAATTCGAATATATACTACCCCCGCGTATGCTTTTTCCGAGGCATCAGAAAAAACATGTAATTCAACCGAAGACTCTGGAGTATAATGAAGCCATCTCGGAATTCGAATACTATTTACCTCATGATATGACATAACAAATTTCTGCCAACTATTTTCTGTTGAGAGCGGAAGCGAATCGTCCCAACCTATATTATCAAGCCATACACGTTGCATGACCATTTTCGCAACAACCACAACTGGGCCTAGCCAACCAACAAGGTCAAATAATTTTGCAATAGTTGACAAAACTTCCCTTTTTGTATGACTCGATTTATGTGTTATAGGATTTACACTAAAAAAATGAGTCCAATTGAGCATTCCATTGAATACCCAAAGTTTTAGAACTACTAGACTCCACAAAAGTCAAAAGTTTGGCATCTACCAAATGTTCCGGAGGAAAACCTTCTGAAATTGTGCGATCGTTAGAAGTCCATTTTCTAAGCTAATAGGGTTTGCCGAATTCAGGAAGATGTTGGTCCAAGAACAAGGGTCATTTTTCAACCAAGAAAGGGCTATCGTAGAATCAGTTCAGCAATAAATTTGGTTAAGTTGAATATCAATTTCACTAAGTACCGTCTTTAAAAGCTCAGGTGCCAAAAATGCACCACAAAGTTCAAGACGCGGAATTGAAACTGATTTTATAGGAGCCACTTTCGTTTTGCAAGACAGCAAATGGGTATGAATTTCGCCGTTCGGGGATTCAATTCGAATATATACTACCCCCGTTTATGCTTTTTCCGAGGCATCAGAAAAAACATGTAATTCAACCGAAGACTCTGGAGTATAATGAAGCCATCTCGGAATTCGAATACTATTTACCTCATGATATGACATAAGAAATTTCTGCCAACTATTTGCTGTTGAGAGCGGAAGCGAATCATCTTAACCTATATTATCAAGCCATACACGTTGCATGACCATTTTCGCAACAACCACAACTGGGCCTAGCCAACCGACAGGGTCAAATAATTTTGCAATAGTTGACAAAACTTCCCTTTTTGTATGACTCGATTTATGTGTAATAGGATTTACACTAAAAAAAAATGAGTCCAATTGAGCATTCCATTCCATTCCAATTGCAACAATGTGCGAATAGCCAGATAGGGAGCACAATTAACACCAAAAGTAACTGTTTGCAATTCATAATCTCTAACGTTCTCCGTAGGAGAATCTCCAAATAAGATCCGTTGAAACGGAGTATGAGCTGGATCAACTCCAATCTGCCTATACATTTGAGTGATGTCACAATTGAAAACAAATTTAAAAAGACGCCAACGTAGAATCAAGAGAACCAAACAGTTTGCAACGTAGGACCAACATAAAGACAATCATTTAGACTCGTCCCATTCGACGTCTTATTCGAAGCGTTGAAAACTACACGCAATTTTGTAGTCTTTCGTTCAGGTTTAACCACTGGATGATGTGGCAAATAACAAGAAAACGTTGTGGCGGCCGAAGAATCCGAAACAAGATTCATATGATCCAATTGTAGATATTCCCTAACCACGTTATCGTATATCTCCTTAATCTCAGGTCTTCGTAAAAGAGAGGACTTTGTCCTGAGATATTGTTTTTCGACATTTGTCCTAGAAATTCCCAAGTGCAACTGATGAGGAAATTCAGGTTTGAATGGAAGCTTCACAATGTAGCGACCATCAGAACCCTGACGTGTAGTCCTCATATAATTTTCCTCACAAATTTTATCAAAAATGGATAAAATTTTCCCTTTAGGTGTTCCCGAAATCTAAGAAGATTTCTATTGAGACAATCTTCCTCCGAAAATTCAACGCGAGTTGAAAAGACCTGAACTAGAGGTTGTACAATTGGACCAGTAATAATCCAGCCAAAAACTGTACTTTGGGCCAATAATGATCCAAAAACATCTATCGGAACTTCCCTTAAACAAATTTTAGGATAAACCTCACCGCCAAGCAAAAGATCAACAGGTCTACCGTCATAGAAATTGCAGTCTGCCAAACGAAGATTTGGTGAATTTTCCCTTATATTAGAAGGTACTTTAAACGACGGAAGATTCCCAGACACATTAGTCAGAACAACGACTAAGGCCTCTAACGAAAAAGTTGAATCAATAGGTGAACCAACCTTAACCGAACAAAGATTTTCCGACGTAGTCGAGATTGACTCCACACCTGAAATGCCGACCTTCGTAGAAAGTGTCGGAAGTTTCAACCGATTAACCAAACGTTCCGAAATAAAAGAACTTTAGGCGGCTGGATCAATTAATGCACGCGCTGGGTATTTAATACCCTGGTGAACAATATCAAACATAGCAGTCCCCAAAAACACATTCCTATTTAGAGCTGTATGAAATACCTGTCTATTCTGAGGAAATGCCGAGCTGCTACCAGTAGAAGTGGACTGTATATTAGAATCAATTTGTGTGGGGTTGAGAAGACTAGGAGTCGTACCCGAACCGCCAGTTGTAATAGCAGAAGTATTTCCCCTATTGGAAACATCATCTGAAAGTGGATCACGATGTAATAAAGTGTGGTGACGTTTATTAGATTTCGAGCAACTGTAATTGCCTTTACAATTCCTTGCCTCATGTCCCTTTGCAAGACAATTGACACAGCAGTGGAATTTTTTCACCGTAGCATATCTATCAGCCACTTATAAATTTTGAAAACGACGACAAGACCTAAGAAAATGAGCCTGATTTTTACACAAAACGCAAAACCCATTTCCAGAAGTGGTAGTATTTGTGAGGTGAACCTTAACCTTTTGTTCAGAAGGCTTTTTAGAAAAATCTGAATTCCTAAGATGACGAGCACATTCTAAAGTATCGATCCTTTCCGTTAAAAATCGATCTAAATCCGCCCAATTGGATAAGGCTTTTTTATCGCTCACGCTTTGTTCCCATAAATTAATCGTAGCCGCAGGTAATCGCCGAATACAAATGAAAACAATTATATGAGAACTAAGTTCTGTAGTAGATTCAATATCTAAACCAGCCAGAGACGAAAGACAACCGTTAATCCCACGTTGTAGTGATTTTAAACCATCACTCGTTTCCTTAGCAAGAGAAGGAAGATCAAAAAGCTTTCCAAGTTGATCGTGAACCAACATGCGCAAATTCTCATATTTATCTCCTAATCGTTTCCAAGCATCATCAAATCCTTTATTAGTATATGGGGCTTTAGAAACAATTTCCCTCGCATCACCACTTGTTTTCTCAATCAAGTAGCTTAATCGTAAAATTGGACTGAGACTTGAACAATTTATGACGATAGCGGTAAAAAGATCTCTAAAGGTAGGCCAAGAAATATAAGTTCCCTCAAAAATCGGAATAGTCGAAAGCGGAAGATTCAAATTATGATGAAAATCATCGACCATTGTATCATCCAGCTCATCAGCGGGCCTCTTTGGCCCCGGTTTCGAGTGCTCGTGCAATTTTTCCTTAATTAATCTTTGGCTTTTGATTTTTCTGCGGTTTGCAAATCGGTGATACAATCTTCATAGGTGACCTTAACTTTTTCCCACATACCTCGCAATTCCTCACTTTCTATTTCCAGATTAAAAACATTGAATGTCTCATCTTTAAGGGCATTAAAATTATTATCAAATTTAATTAGATCATCAGAAGCTCTAATGAAAATATCAAGAAAATATCTTGTTCCTATCGATTTCAAAAAAATGAAAAAAATAAAAACCACAAAATTTTGTAAAAATGCAAAAAAAAATAAGTTTATTATTTAAATTTACAAAATAACCGCATAAAATGACAAAAAAAATAATATCAAAATAATTTCCAATTCAAGTAACACACCAATCGAGATTGATAAAAAAACCAACAACAACAATGCAATATGTATGTAAGCCCTTGTTATTATTAAAAATACTGTAACCACACCATGACGATGTCTCTCACGTCGTAAAAAACGATCTCTTAGTTTTGTATGTGCAGATTTCAAAGGTTCAGCATCTTTTTAAATTGGATTTTTTGCGATTCCAATTGAATTTCTTTGCAAATCTAATTAGTTTTTAGCAGCTTTCCCAATTGGATTTGGAAAAAAGGTTTAAAAACAGGGAAATTTACTAAAATTTTTGCAGAAATCAGGGAAATTTGCTCAATTTTCCCCTGTTTTCTCAAAGTTTCCGAACCTTTGTATTATGTATAAAATTTTATTTGGCTGCTGATGGCGTTGCATCCTCTATACTATTCTTCCTCTATGCTGTAACTACAGCTTGTATATAAAAAAATCAATGTTTATTTGGAATATAGCACAAAAAAGAATAGAAAAAAAACACTGATATGTACATACGTATGTACATATGTATATATAAATATGTAAAAAAATATAAATGCGTTTTTTTTTTAAATATAACTATGATCACTAAATTATCACTTTTTTGTTCAAACAACCCAATGGAATTATGTAAAAATTTAATGTTTATAAATTTTCTTAACACTTTAATTGAAAGGGTATTATAATAAAATTACCGAAAATTTTGTAATAATAAAAAAAATTAATTTGTCTGTCCGTGTAAACAAACGCACCGGTGAGAAAAAAGTAAATACAAAAAATATTAACTTTATAAATATTACTCGAGAGGGGTTGTAACACGATTAAATTCACAATAAAATAATATTTAAAAATGGTATTAAAATTCGTAATACTTTTTTATGCAAATTTAATAACATATTTTTTATTTGCAATTTAATAAAATTATTTTATTTTTAATTTCCTTTATCTTCTTTTTCACACTAGCACTTTTCTTTTTCTTTAAAAAAAATATAAAACAGTACGCACCTTTATTCGATGAAAACAAATTAAAAAAATTTATTAAAAAGGCTGCTGCTGTTGTGTACCACAAAAAAAGATGGGGGCTCTGGAAGTATAAAAATAACTTCCACTTTTGTCCTTATTAATTGGAATCCGGCTCGAAGGACCAAATGTTTGCCGTAAATGCAGGTTCCAATTCGTTAAAAAAAAGACAAGAATTTTAAACTTTTTATAAGAGAAAATATCTCTGTTTATTTATACAAAATAAATCACCTTAAACAAGGATTTGTGCACGTAATGGCGCTAATAGTTAAACAATAACTAACTCTATATAAAAAATCGAGTATAGAGAAAGGAGACCAACAATGCCTAAAGGTGCCGTTAACGGTTTACTCGCTAGAATCCGTGTAAATACTGCCACTAAAGTTGTAAATGAGGGGAGTAAAAACAGGGTTTTAAAGAATAATTAAACCTACCAAGGGTAAGGGGTACCAAAGAGGTACCTTAAGTAAAATAACCAAAATAAAGGTTTACGTTTAAACACACCAATTTATTATAATCGACAAGAATTCAACGAAACATAATTTTTAGATCATAGGTTTCCGAAATATGAAATCATGAAAAAACTTCAAAAATGTACTAAAGTATCGTTACCAAATTGACTATCAGTTTTAAACTGTAAAAGATACAAAATTGGTCTTGGCCTTATTTTTAGGTGAGAAAGAGCACTTTAAAATGATATGCATATGAATCTTTCACTGGAAGGTTCAAAGATCTTTTTTTTGGGATCTAGAGTTCAAATCTATATTTCTCAAAATGCTCATCTTTTGTTTTTTCTTAAAAAAATACAGTGGCCATTTTATGAGACCAAAAACGTTAAATAAAAAAATGATGATGTAACAAAAAAAATACGATATCACCTTTAAAAATTATTAATATTGACATAAGTCTACATACGATCAGCATGCCATGGATTTTGTTGTTGAATACTCTCAGAAAATTGCAGCTATTTATTTTTTCTTTCAATTGATGTCCGAAATTTGGTTTTGATATACAGGTATGAAGAAAAATCCTTTGGTGAAATATCAAGGATTTTGAATTTAAGTAAGTCTACAGTTCAGACAATATTCAGTAACTTTAAAAATACTGGTACAATTGAAAACAAGCTGCGTACTGGTCGTCCAAAGAAACTAAATCGTAGAGATGTCAGCTTTATTTTAAAAGAAGTAAATGCCACAAAATTGGCGGAAGAACTCGCAACAAGATCGGAAATTATTGTACATAACGAAGTGTACAAAGAACCTTAAATAATAATGGTTTCCATAGTAGAACTCCACGCAAGAAACCCCTAATTAGCGAAAAAAAAATCACAAACTTCGTTCAGAATTCGCCCAAAAGCATATTGAAAAGGACGTTGACTTCTGAAAACGAGTTTTGTTCACTGACGAGTCGGAGTATAACATACTGGGAAGTGATGGAAGAGATAAAGTATGACTGTTAAGCATGGTGGTGGCAGAGTGATGGTTTGGGGTGCTGTCGCTACTTCTGGAGATGGAAAGTTAGTGTTAATTGAGGGTAAAATGGATCGGTACCAGTACAAATCTATTTTGGAACAAAGTTTGAAACCATCAGTTGATGCTTTAATGCTTGGACAGAGTTGGATTTTCCAACAAGATAACGATCCGAAGCACACGGCTTAAATTGTCAGAGCTTTGCTGCTACACCATGCCCCTCGACAGCTGTACAAACCACCTCAAAGCCCGGACTTAAATATTATTGAGCACGTATGGGAGATTCTACAACGGTAAATAGGAAAAAATAATATACCTAGTGTCACAATGCTAAAAGAGAAGCTTCAAGAAGAATGGCAAAATATTATGTCTGCAGAGCTCGAAAATTTGGTTGCTTCAATGCCCAGATGATTGAAGGCAGTTATGCCCATGGTGGCCCAACGAAGTATTGATTTCATTAAAAAGTAATAACTTGAAATACCTGAACAAAGTTTTGTGTTAATCTACAGATCGTCTGTAACCTTTTTTCAATTATTTTGTTTAGATTTTTGTGAAAAAAAGTTTAAGTTTATAATAAATTTAATTATTTTTTGGTGTTATATTAATAAAAAAGCATTTGAAACAAAACTGTATCATTACTTTTGATTATTATGTTTTTGTATGTACAATATTAAATCTTTATCTACATTTGGACACTCCATTCGTTTCTGAGTTATAGCCAAAAACGTGGTCACAAGTATGTTTTAAAAAGAGTTTACATAGTTCATAAAAAGCATGAGTTCATAACAAGGTGTATGTTTTCCCTTTCTCTCTATCCTACACTTTTATTTGTTGATACAGTACCCAGCAAAAAAAATGGTAGTCATTCTATGACTATAACTTCTTTCATTGCTTCCTAAACTTCAGTTAACATTTTTTTATGATTTTTTGGTGTTATTCTAAGGCACTTCCAAAAGAATTCATATGTTCATATTTCAAATGTAGTGATTTAGATATAAACCCGATTCATATCTTAAGAAACCACTCTTCATTACTTCTCAAGCATAAGTTATAGTATATCGTAAATTTTTTGAATCTAAAGCATTTATTCAAATTGAAAAATAGTTCCGATGAACTTTTTTAATTTTTTTATTAAATCATTTTTTATATTTTAGTTTAAAATTTCATGAGGGTTAGAATTTATGCAGTTTTGCAATTTTTTATATATGTTTTGAAAAATTAAGTAAACCAGATTTTTTAACCTTATATTGAAACTAGCTTAGCCTGTCATTTGCATTTTTTTCAGCCTTAAATAGTTATGACGACGCAATCTGTGCATTTTTGCATTATGTATTTTATTTAACACTAAACATTTCCAGTTTTAATTCAGAATTTACCAAAATAATTTTAAAATCGTATAAAAATATTTCAAATGGCCTAAAAAGGTTTTTAAATTGTGTTAAAATTATTTAAAATTGTACAAAAATATTTTAAAATTATCTAAAAATGTTTCAAAATTGTCCAACCAGTTTTTAAATTATCCAAAAATATTTTAAAATTTGTCCAAAAATTCATTAAAATTTTTGAAAAATGTTTCAAAGTTGCCCAAAAATACTTTTTTACTAAAGCTGAATTATTTATTTGTTCTAATAAAGAGTATTTATATGTATATCAATGCATAAATTTCGCTTCTTAAAACTTATTTTTCTGTATCCTATGAATTAAATTTTCATCAAAGCTTAAATACTACAAAGTATAAGAACATATTCCACTCATGCATCAGAATATCTAATCATTGTATTATCATTGCTTCCTTAGAGTAAAGTATGAGTAATGCTAGTAGATACATAATACTTCCACCCTATGACACGCCAATGTTAAATTCATCGATGAAACCATCAGAAAAGAAGTGATGCCTTTGCCATAGTAGTGATGCTTTTATTACTTCTTTGGCAGCTTCATTTTTGCTGGGTAGATAGTAGAAGTAGTAGTTACATGAATTACTATTTTTAAAAAAATATTTGGGACCACGTTTTTGGCTATAACACAGAAAAAAAATTAATATTCATATCATTTTAACGCGCTCTTTCTCACCTAAAAAAACAAGTAAAAAAGGCTTAAATTCGGCTGTGCCGAATCTTTGAATACCCTCCACCAATATTCTAAAAAAATGTTCTCTACTGTTTTTGATACAAATAATGTAAAAAACTTTTGAAGTAAAATTATGGAGGTGAAAAAAATTGTTTGAGGTGAAAAAAATTATTTGTGGTGAAAAAAAATTTTAGTGGTGATAAAAATTTTTTGAGGTGAAAAATATTTGAGGTGAATACAAAATATTATTAATTTCTAAGCGACTCATGAAAAAATATGAGAAAATATATTTTGTACCTGTCGCTTCTATGAAATTGTACTAAAATACACCAATTTGTATGGTAAATTTGTAGGATCACGAATATATATACTTTATGGGATCTTCGACCTATATTTCGAGATGTTACAAACGGAATGACAAACTGATATATACCCTCACCATATATGGTGGAGGGTATAATAAAGCCAATTTTTTATATCGTATAGTTTAAAGTTATAGTCCATTGATGACGATACTTTAGTCAAATTATAACGTTTTTTTGCCATTCTCATGACGTCATATTTCGGAAACCAAAAAGGTCTGGACTCTGAAATTTGAGCTTTGTTATTAAATTGTATAGTAAGACAGTTATGGTGAATTTCATTGAGATCGGAGATAGTCGATCCGAATGGTGATTGAGTTCATGTGTTTTGACTCAATTACAAAATTGAAGAAATGTTTCTATAATATTTTTAAAAAATATAATTAAACAACTTATTATTTCTTATAAATGTAAAGTTTAAGCAACAACATTATCGTCAACCGATTTTATACATCTGTTACAGACTAATTGATGAAAATAATTTGTTAGTGTTACCAGCATTAATAACTAAAATAAATAAACATACCATTTATTTAAAACTTTAGTACTTTTTTCCTTAAATGCTTTATAAAAAGTACCATCGATTTTAATTTTGGTTAAATTGCTGTAATATTTAAAAAGTTCAATCCCTGACAGTATTGTTTGTTTTGTTTTATCTTATTTACATTTTATGTAAAGTTCTTTCAGTTTATTAAGTTAGGGATGAGGAAGACTTAGTTTTTCTTAATAAAAAGATTGATAAAATTTAATCAATAATTATTTTGTAATATGCGTGGTAATCGAATTTTCGATAATTTCGATATTTTTAGGGTAATAAAACACAAATTTATTCAACTTTGATTCATCAATTCCGCCAACTCTTCATCAGATGCCCGCAAACATATTAATTAGTAGGAAAAATTACCTTAGTGTTGCTTCTCTTAAAAAAAAAACTTTAGTGTTAAAAATGATTTTCAATGACTGTAAAGTAACGGTATTTTAAGGGTAACGCTGTTAAAATTATTACAATATTTTAGGCGTACTGTTTGTAATAAAAAAGGGGATACTAATGACTTTTAAGTTATAAAACCGAATTTTACTATACATACATTTTTTTAGTATTTATTTAAATTAATTTGATAAGTTGGAATGCAATCGGTTAACTTTTAAAGGTTTTATAGGATTTTTTTTAAAAGGATATATGCCAGGTAAGCGAGTCCTTACGTCGATTGGAAAGAAAATTGCCAGACACGTTAAAAACTTGTTTTAATAATAATTATCGTATTTCGTTATGTAATGACCAAATTTGAATATGTTATTACATTTTTAAGCTTGAGGATATAAAGTGAAGTTTGTGTGGATCATTTTATATATTTAACAGTAAAATATAGAAAGAAACAGCCTGTAGTGTAAAAATAACACAAGTGACTTACAGATATGCTTTTTTTAACTTTTCCAACAAATACATTTGTTGCAATTTTTCATAAATTTTAAATTTTTTTAAACAAAAACTATATTACTTTTTGAATTGTACCCTAATGTAGCTTTTACAAGAAAGTTGAAAAAGTTTATTTCTTTTATCAACTTACAAAACTATTTTCTTAGGTACTACATGAATGCCCTTAGCAACAGTTTATGGCTGTTTTGCAATTTGGGGCATACGCATTAAATTTTTTTACAAGTAAACTTTTCTTAAGCATTGCGTCTTCAGGCCTTTTCTTCATTTTAAAGAGAAACTCTTGCAAAAGTTTTAAGTTTTAAAACTATACTTCAAAAATAAGTAATAGAACAAAAATATTCTAGGAATAACATTTTTGAAATAATACAAATAATAAAAATTATTTTAAGTGAATTAAAAACGGTTCTTTTTTTTTAATATAGAATTAAAATGTTGTTTGCGTTTGAGAGTTCTTTAGGGAAATCTTAAAAATTTAAATGAATTGAATTATTTATAACCTTAACAAAAATACTTTTCATTAATTTAAAAGTTTTTGCCATCAAATACAACAAAGTGGTTCACAAGGCGTACTATGTATTGTATTTTTCTATTAAAAAACCGAGATGTTACAATTTTTATTTCACTTTAACGGGGATTTTCTGTTAGGTTTTCTCTTCGTTAGCATCCCAGCAAAAATGAAACTGCCAAAGAAGCAATAAAAGCACTACTATGTAGGGTTGCCACATCGCAAAACTCTAATAACTTGACACTTCGCAAAAATTACTTGATTTAAAAAAACAAACTTGACAATAAAAAAAATTAATGTGAATATGTGTGAAGAAGGGTGATTCTTAATACAAAAATTTATAATTTTTGAATAGGAACACACCATTTTATTAAGATTTATAAAAAAAATTCGTTTTTTTTTGGAATTTTTGGGGACAAACTCGATAGTGCTAACAGCCATTGAAGTTAGGGCATATGGGTTAAATGGACCAAATAAAAAAAAAAACACGTAAAATTACAAAACTGCCGAAATTGATTAGTTTTATTTTTTTTTTGTAGCAATTATTTCTGTATAATAAGAAGAAAAAGATGTAGTCTGACAGAAGTCGTTGACATTTTCAAACTTTAGGCCAAACAAAATATATAAACTTTCCAGTTTTTGAATCGTCATTTTAAAATTTTAACATATTTTGGGATAGCAAAAACAAACGAGACCAATTTGAATAGGTTTATTAAATTATTCTTATCACATTTTGAAAAAATTAGGCCCTTATCTTATCACTTGGAACATCTTCTGGCAATTTGTTAAACACTTCTCGAAGGTAACAAAAATCTATGTATAACATGTCGATACTTATGGAATTTGATATCTGCAAAATTTTCGGAAGCTCTGACAACGTATCCCATGACACAAGGGATTGTTTAAGATTTAAAACTGAAATTCGTTTATAAAGTATACAACTGCATTTTTTAAAAACTGGTTTGCTTCTAATTTGAATGTTGCAATTTCATCGTTAGAAATATTTTTTTAAATAGCAATAGCTTTGCTACCATAAAAACAATCCCTTAAGCGACTTTGAAGACTGTTCATTAATTTACTCATTATAGAGTGCAGTTCTAAAACTGTTCATAAATCGCTTTCTAGTGCTAACGTAGCTGAGTGAAAGTCTTGCATTACATTATGTATAAAATACAAGTATGCTTCTGATAAACCTTCAATAAGGCACTCTTCATCCTCATTTATAAGTTCATTATCCGATGTTCCATGTGAAACAAATTCCCAAATAACTTTTCGGCAATTGTTGTTCCCCTTTTGTAAAAAGTATCTCTTTACTGCAGGCCAAGAATGTAATAATCTTTCAATTGACGGCAAAAGAGAGAGCCATCGTGTGGAGTTAAATATATATAAGTGAATATCCCCAATATTACTCCTCTTCTCCTACATTACATTCCACATTTAATAATGTTACCTTATTTTATTAGGTTATTATCTTAATTCTTATTTTAATAAGTTTTTAATTGTTATTAGTATGGAAATTGACAACATTCAAGTGTCAAATTTTCCATTAGTGGCCGAAGAACTCTACCCTGTATAGTTGTAAGAACTCAGGATCAGGCACTACTCTTTTAAGAAGAGGCTTGTTTCATAGCTCTTTCGAAACAGAACTTAAATGTCCAATAATTTTAAATACTCTTACACTCAGAATATTATGTAGTTAACTGTTTGTAGTTTAATAAAAAAGTTTTCCGTTTCATTTAAAAATAAAGGAACATACATTTATTTTTCAAAGAAATATCTATATTAACTTTTTTATACATTTATTCGAAATAATTTACTATCATTTACCGATTTTTTTCAGTTTCATTTATTTTTTTCATTTGTTTGAAATTTAATAAAAATTTACCCACAAAACGGAAACTTGTGGTTTATTTGTGTCCGTAACAGTTATTACAAATTTAAATTTTGTTTGCTGTCTGTTTCAAAAAAAAATATTCAAAAAATTTCAATTTGTTTTTTTATTTAAATTGGTTGTATATATACAAAATTTTTCAATACAATTTACAAGAACTTCATAAACACACATACATATACAAAGACATTCATACAAAAAGTATTTATAGCTTCATATGCATACATACATTTTGTATTGTACGAGTATATTAAAAAAAAAAAAAAATACAAAAACGGAAATAATTTCAAATAAATGAAAAAAACATTTATTTTTTAATGATTGGTAGGTAAAACTTTGACATTTATTTTAACTGATTATATCATTTGTTTCTTACGGATGTGTCAGTTGATTAATCAACATTTAAAAATAAATAACAAATGGCATTTAATTTAAATGAAAATTAAGTTGACCGGTTTTTAAATGAAATATCATTTCTTTTAAATGATATTTTCAATTATTTTAACTTACAAACTTTTTTAAGTGTAGTTCAAAAACTATTGCTACTTCTAAAATTACCATTCCACTTTTTAAAGAATTTAATTCACCTAACTATAGTGTAGTTTAATTAGACAATATTTTAGTATTTTCCACTTCACTTCAAGAGCACATTTTATCATTAAATAAAATTTTTCAGAGATTATCTTAATACAACCTTAAAGCTCAAGTTGATAAATGCAATTTTTTTTAAACATGAATTGGAATACCTAGGGCATATAATAACTCCTGATGGTATTAAACCAAATCCTGACAAGATAAATGTGATACAAAGAATTTCATTACCTAAGACTATAAAAGAGATAAGATCATTTTTGGGATTAACTGGTTTTTATCGAAAATTTATAAAAGATTATAGCCGAAAAGCTTTGCTTATGATTTCATATTTAAAGAAGGGTTTGACTATTAACGTTAATGTTCAAAGTTACATTAATTCCTTTAATAAATTAAAGAAAATTATATGTACATCCCCAGTTCTGACATATCCCAAGTTTGACAAATTGTTTGTTTTAACAACCGATGCTAGCAACAAGGCATTAGGTGCAGTGTTGTCTCAAAATAGACATCCAATCGTTTATTCATCACGTACTTTAAACAAACGTGAGATAAATTATAGTGCTATTGTAAAAGAGTTACTGACAATCGTTTGGTCTGTAAAATATTTTAGGCCGTACTTATTTGGCAGGAAGTTTAAAATCCAAACTGATCACAGTCCACTAATATGGCTAAACTCAATAAAGGAACCAAATATAAAGTTGTAAAGATGGAAGATACAGGTCAATAAATACGATTTTGACATAGAGTTTATTAAAGGAAAAACAAATCAAGTAGCGGACTATCTCAGTCCTCTTGATGTAAATACTTTACAAGAGGAAGAACATACAATTCAATCTGATTTAGTTACAATTCACAGTGGTAAAGAGAACTTAAATGATCATATTTGTATATTAGAATCTCCAATAAATATATATAAAAATTAAATTATAATAACCTTAGGAAAAAATTATAAACATGAAAGAAAAATTTTATACGGAAAAAAGATAAGACATACAATTGTATTAAAGGAATATTTTGAGGAAAAGGTGTTAGAATTTTTAAAACAAATTTTTCCTATAAAGGGGAAAGTAGCAATTTTTTGCGATTTTTTCGATATGTTTAAATATTTTCAAGAAACTTTTGTACGATATTTTTCAAATGCACCGGAAATGAAACTTATAAAATGCTCCAAATTTTTAAAGGATATTTTTGATGAAGAAATTCTTCTGAAAATAATAAAGAAATATCACACTGATAAAATCATAGAGGGATTGAGGAGACATTTTTAGGATTAAAAAATATAATTTATTATCCAAATTTAAAGAAGAAAATTCACAAATTTATAAATAATTGCGTTATATGTAATATGTGTAAGTTTGACAGAAGGTCTATAAAGACTAAGTTATGTGTAACTGAAACTCCTACAGAATCTAATGAAATAGTTCATATTGATGCATGGTTTATAAATAAGAATACAAATCTCTAAACTTGCATTGACAAACTTACAAAACATGTTTCGATTCATTATTTAGGTGATAAAAATTTATTTACTATTGTAGAAATGCTTGGAGAAAGATTTGCTATTTTAGGAAACCTAGTAAAATTATTGCCGATAATAAATTCAATACAGCTTTTATTAGAGATTTCCTTAATTCAGAAAAAATTAATTTTCATTTTACTTCTCCTAATACCGGCAATTCAGATATAGAGCGATTTCACTTAACATTAAATGAACATATAAGACTTTTAAAATTAGAGGAGCAAAATAAAGATTTTGATGATAAAACCTAAACAAGGGTTTTATCATCAAAATCTGTCCTAATTTATAATGATATTATTCATAGTACCACAGGATACAAACCTAATGATCTGCTACATAATAAGTTGGATAAGTCCATTTGGCAAACATTACACGATAAGATACATCATAACAAAATTGAAAAAATTAATAAAATAAATCAGAATAGAGAAGATTGTCATGAGTTTAAGGAAAGAGAATTAGTACAGAATCTTGGTTTTCAAAATCTCTCTGAAAAAGATTGTAAACGTGATAATAAAATAGTGAAAAGAATTTATAAATATCAAGAAGAATTACCAGACGTAAACTTTGAAAGCAAAATCACTGGTAGAAATTATCCAAAACCAAAAAATATATATAAAAAAATTTGAAATCGACTAATAAAATGTTTTTAAAAATAGTAAAGAAAATAAATTAAAAAAAATTATATGTATATGATATTTTTGATAAAAAAAAATTATGATAAGTAATATATGTATCTAAAAATAAAATAATTTTTGTTACTAAAAATGTATAAAAGAATCATTTGTAATATTTTCTTTATATTTGTAGTAAAATTGTATTAATGAATTAAAAAGAAACAACTTTTTGTAATTAAAGTAATATTTTTTTTTCTTCTACCATATACAAATATTAAATAATAATGTTTATATAGAAAAATAAAATAGTATATACAATAAATTAAAACGTTGGTTAATACATTAAATTGATTTAAATATATAAAATAATGTATTCACATTCCAGGCGCAATGTGTATTCAAAGGGTGGGGGAGTTAAATATATGTATATAAGTGAATATCCCCAATAATACTCCTCTTCTCTTACATTACATTCCTTATTTATTAATGTTACCTTATTCCTTATTTTATTAAGTTATTATCTTATTTCTTATTTTATTAAGTCCTTAATTGTTATTGTATTTTAGTTAGTATTATCAAGGTTACTTATAATATTTAAAACTCGTCTTACCGTTATTTTTCAGCCCTATAAAAGAGAGCAGTGATTAAAAGAAAATTCTAATAAACACATCTTATTGTTGTGTAAAATATTAATAAAATAAATAAAATTTTTTACAAAACACTTGTTTAATTTATGTTACTGTGGGAACATGTCGAAGGATATTTTTGTATTCAATTGATGCAAACTCGAATTTTTAATTTTTCATTCGACAATGAATTCGTTGAATGTTTTAATCACAATATTTTCTATATCGACGGATAAAGCGTTTAAAGCATTTTTAATACAGTTATTTATAAAGAGGCAGTTGCAGTTTGCTTTTATAATTTTCGGATTTTCTTTTTTAAGTTTTTGAAAAACGTAATTATGAATGCCATAATTAACTGCTGCGTTATCCGCACTGTATGCAGCAATTTGTTCAATGTTTAGTCTATTTTCTTAAGTTATTCTAATGATATTTCCATATATATCTTTGGATGCTTCTTTAGGATCTTCGTAATTTGCTAACGTATTCCATTTTCGGCATCAAAATATTGCACAGCATATGGGTAAGTTTTAACGTTTCCTACACTCAGAATATTATGTAGTTAACTGTTTGTAGTTTAATAAAAAAGTTTTCCGTTTCATTTAAAAATAAAGGAACATACATTTATTTTTCAAAGAAATATCTATATTAACTTTTTTATACATTTATTCGAAATAATTTACTATCATTTACCATTTTTTTTCAGTTTCATTTATTTTTTTCATTTGTTTGAAATTTAATAAAAATTTACCCACAAAACGGAAACTTGTGGTTTATTTGTGTCCGTAACAGTTATTACAAATTTAAATTTTGTTTGCTGTCTGTTTCAAAAAAAAATGTTCAAATAATTTCAATTTGTTTTTTTATTTAAATTGGTTGTATATATACAAAATTTTTCAATACAAATTACAAGAACTTCATAAACACACATACATACACAAAAACATTCACACAAAAAGTGATAATAGCTTCATATGCATACATACATTTTGTATTATACGAGTATATTAAAAAAAAAACAAAAAATACAAAAACGGAAATAATTTCAAATAAATGAAAAAAACAGTTATTTTTTAAGGATTGGTAGGTTAAATTTTGACATTTATTTTAACTGATTATATCATTTGTTTCTTACGGATGTGTCAGTTGATTAATCAACATTTAAAAATAAATAACAAATGGCATTTAATTTAAATGAAAATTAAGTAGACCGGTTTTTAAATGAAATATCATTTCTTTTAAAGGATATTTTCAGTTATTTTAACTTACAAACTTTTTTAAGTGTATGTTTGATGCATCACTGCTTACTGAAAAGAAAAGGCTTTCTTTCAAGGCTAATTTTTCTTGTGAGCTAATTTTTCTTGTGAGTACGTTGCTAATACGTTTCGTGTTATAGCTGCTGCTTTGGTACGTCCACAAGCAATTTTGTTAGCAATTTTGCTGTCGCAAAATATTGAAGAACTCAATTTTTATTGACAGTCTAAACTAATGTAGCTTAATCCATGTACTACGTTATGGAATACACAAGTTAGCTCAGCTTTCGAAATTAGCGTTTTCTCTTTAGATTCCGTTGGTACAACAAATTGTGAAATACTTTGCGACATTTTTTGAGACATTGCAATTTTAGAATGCCGCTTTGATTTTAAATATCGATTTAATAAATGACATCCTTCATATCTAATAGAAATTTCTACTTGACAAAATTTACAGAGTGCTGTAAATTCATCTTTTTCTTTAGCCATTTGGGATATTCGGCCTGCCGCTTTGATTTTAAATATCGATTTAATGAATGACATCCGCTTTGATTTTAAATATCGATTTAATGAATGACATCCTTCAAATCTAATAGAAATTTCTACTTGACAAAATTTACAGAGTGCTGTAAATTCATCTTTTTCTTTAGCCATTTGGAATATTCGGCCGTATCTAACCATCTATCGCAAAATGTTGTTAATCGTGCTTTTTTTGAAGGTCCAGCTTCATCATAAACAATGTAATAATGTTTGCTAAAAGGGGAAAATACTATTGATACTTTTTTAAGTAAAATGTTTTAATAATTTATTAATGATGGTCAAAAACATACAAATCTGTGTTGTGGTTCAGAGGTAAATACATACCATGATACATACGATGGTACTTTTGCTAAGAAATTTTTGCATATTATAAATAAAATATTTTTTTTTTATAAAATTAAACAATTTTAATCAAGTTAAATTTATTTTTTTTAAATGCTTAAAAAACGACAAAAATTCAATTTAACTTGACAAAATAAATTTGACCTTGGCACTTGGCAAGACCTAAATTAACTTAACAATCAAGGCCATGTGGCAACTATGGCAAAGGCATCACTTTTTTTCTGATGGTTTTATCGATGAATTTAACATTTAGGATGGAAGTATTCAAATAGCTACTACCATTATTCATACAAAATTCTAAGGAAGCAATGACAATGCAATGATTAGATATTCTGATGCAAGAATGGAAAATGTTCATATATTTTGTAGTATTTAAGCTTTGATAAAATTTAATTCATAAGAAAAATATATTTAAAGAAGCGAACTTTATGCATTGATATAGAAATACTCTTTATTATAACAAATAAATAATTCTGCATTAGTGAAAAGCATTTGAAATAATTTTTACATAATTTTAAAATTATTTTGGAAAATTCTGAATTTAAACTGGAAATGGTGTAGTGTTAAAATACACAATTGCGTCGACATAACTACTTAAGGCTGAAAAATGCAAATGACAGGCTAAGCTGATTTAAATTAAATGTTAAAGAAATCTGTTTTACTTGATATTTCAAAACTTTACTTAAAAATTTGCAAAACTATATAAATTTTAGCCTGCATTAAATTAAAAAAAAAAATATACAAAATAATTTAAATAAAAAAAATTATAAAAGTTCATCGGAACTATTTTCTTATTGAAATTTTTGATTTTGAATAATAAGAAAACAATATTTGGAATAAATGCTTTAGATTCAGAATATGTACGATATACTATAACTTATGCTTTAGAAGCAAAGAAGAGTGATTTTTTAAGATTTATATCCAAATCACTGCATTTGAAATATGAACATATGAATTCTTTTAGGAGTTCCTTATAATAACTCCAAGAAATCAAAAAGGAATGTTAACTGAAGCTTAGGAAGCAATGAAAGAAGTTACAACCACAGAATGACTACCATTTTTGTTGCTGGGATACTAAACATACATAAATAGCAGCTAACCACCGAAATGATTTAATGCATAAAAAATTTTATGTCAGCACTGATATGTATTTGTAATCAAGTTATCTTAATTATAAAGTTCTCTCTATTATGTATTATTATGTAGTAAGCTTAATTCATATAATTACCCTGCGGGAAAAGGATCTATCCCAGGACACGTCACATGACCGGTTAATTGTGATAGGGACCGAAGGAGAACAAACCGAAGAAGAAGAAGGAGAGTGTTTCGAGGAATCCTGGTACTGTTAAAGGACCAAGCATATCGGGTAATACTGACTTGATGGAATCCACAGCCACAACAACGCAGAAGGATAAGACCAACTCCGACTGGGTTAAAGTTCGCCCAAAGGCTAAAAATAGGAAGAAACTGAGTACAACAAGGATAAAAAAGAGATCTAGACCTGATGCCCTTGTAATCCAGACGAGTGGAGGAACATCGTATGCTGACATACTGAAGAAGGTGAAGAGTGATCCTAAATTGGATATTCTCGGTCAAAATGTGAATAGTATAAGGAAAACTGCGAAAGGTGAACTACTCATAGAACTCAATAAGCCTGCCCATCAGAGTACATGTGAATTTAAGCACAAGATTGAGGAAGTCCTTGGCACGACGGCAGAGGTCCGGCCGCTGACCCAGGAAGTATTTGTTGAGATAAAAGATATTGACGAGGTCACGGATTTAAAGGACGTACACAATGCGTTGTTAAACCTATCGGAAGAGTTCGAAACACTGCAGTTTTCTGCAATAGAATGCATATTACGCTAATTACGATACTATTGACTTTAATCACCTCGAGGTCACATACAACAATATAGACAGATACGTTTTCAACAGTAGTAGACGAGATAGTATATCACCATATTCATAGCAGTTACATGATATAACTTTTAAAGATGTATTAAAATATAAAAGTCTTTTAATGATGCATAAGATTATATATCTGAAGGAACCAGAATATCTTTATAACAAAATTACTTTTGCCAAATCACCACTTGGAAGAAACTTTATATCACAACAAGTAAAAAAGGGCTAAATTCGGCTGTGCCGAATCTTTGAATACCCTCCACCATAGGGGCTGAAGGTGATATACGTATATACTAAATTTTGCATGAACTGTAATATGAATATGTTTTGTTAATTTATGTAGCGAACTTTTGTTATTTAGTTTTAGTAATGTTATTTACAGAGGTCTGCTCTGTTAGCGACTTTAACATTGTTGCTTTTAACGTTAACTTAGTTATTAAGAGTAACACACATATAGCTCTAAAATGATATTATTCTCATAGTATGTAAGATAGTAAATGTAATCGTACAAGAAGAAGACTTAATAACATTTTTACTTACTTAACAGAAAACAAAAATAAATACAGAAAGATTGTACAAATTTGTATGGAAAATTTAGAGGTACCTTCACATTTTCACTCATAACTTTTGAACCGCTTAACCGATTTTGCTCATTTTAAATACCAAACTGCTCGGGAGGATGTTCAATAATCTGGGTAGAAATAGGCACCCCCGCTTGCGTCTTCGCGTCGTGATCGCCATTTCAACAGACAGACAGACAGACGGACATCGCTAAATCGACTTAAAATTGCATAAGGATCACGAATATATATACTTTATGGGGTCCTAAACCTATATTTCGATATATTACAAACGGAATGACAAACTGATATATACCCTCACCATATATGGTGGAGGGTATAAAAATAGATACAGAAAAATTGTACAAATTTGTATGGAAAATTTAGAGGTACCTTCACATTTTCACTCATAACTTTTGAACCACTTGACCGATTTTGCTCATTTTAAATACCAAACTGCTCGGGAGGATGTTCAATAATCTGGCTAAAAATAGGCACCCCGGCTTGCGTCTTCGCGTCGTGATCGTGATTTCAACAGACAGACGGACAGACAGACGGACATCGCTAAATCGACTTAAAATTGCATAAGGATCACGAATATATATACTTTATGGGGTCTTAAACCTATATTTCGACATATTACAAACGGAATGACAAACTGATATATACCCTCACCATATATGGTGAGGGTATAAAAATACAAATATCTTATGTCTACGAGACAATTTTTCAATTGTACAACGTGCCTTTGGAACGAATTACCATCATATACCCAAGTACAAAGCAACGCATTAAATTTCAAAAAGGAACTTTTAAAATTGTTTTGAGTCTATGATAATTAAATGTCAATTTTATTATGTTTATATTTATTATGTTAATTTTGTATGATTACAATTATTATTAATAATTAAAATTAAAATGTATTTGACTTAATATTAATATGACAAATGCAACTTGCTATCACTGTTATTTAGAAGATTTATTCTTGTTGTGATAGTAATTCAACCAATAAATAAATAAATTAAGAAATATCACTAAAATTCATTTCATTTTTCATTCCAATTTTTTGTTATATCTTTAAGTGTTAAGTGGTCAAAATAGTTATTAATAAAGAGATTTTAAACAGTTTTTATTTATTTTATATTAAGCATGTTATCTTTTGTATAAATTTCGCTATAATTTATTTTCTTTTTTAAACTGGTTTATATACAGAAAAATTAAGTCATGTGTAAATGAAATAAGTTTTTTTGCTCTTGTTTTATTTTTCTGTTTCTTTTGAAATTGAAATTGAATTAATGTGGTAATTAGTGCAGGCATCTAACATACATCAACTAACAGAAAGCGTTACTTATGTGAAAATGAAAAGAAAAAATATTCAAGAACATAGAATTTGTATATCCTTTTCATACTAATTGAGAGATTTTTCTTTGAAAATTTTTTTTATTGAAAGAAAAAGTATGCGGAATTTTTCATTTGTTAGTTGAAATACATTCAATTGTAGCATAAATGGTATTATGGAATAATATTATAGTCGACACTTACATCGTATTTATTTAAAAAATATGTCCGGCGCTACCACCTAGGAGTACATACTAAAAAAGCAGAAAATCATTGTTTCATCATCTTTAAAAGATAACTAAAAGATAAATTTTCTAATGAATAACAAATTTGTGTTTATTTTAAGGTCATACGAGGAGGACAAAATGTATCTATATTCACAGAGAGAACAAATTAGTTGGAAATCGGTTGAAAATATTAAAAATCAATTCTATATCAACAAATTTAATACCGTTTATAAAATTTTTTTAATTAAAATAAATAAAATAAGATCATAACCAAAGATTTTCTAATACAACCAAATGTATGCTGGAATTCTTCAATAATTTGTTAAATCTTTTAATATTGCCCTGCGGGAAAAAATGGGTCGGTTGGGAATTGGGACCTGTCCCGTGAAAACTGGACCGGTTCCGAAAATACATATTACGGGATAGGTTAAATAAGGATCGGTTCCTAAAATACCTAACACGTGGCCGGTTTAAAAGTCATGACATGTTCTTTTGCGTTGGTTCTGTGGTATGTTCTTTGAGGTTAGTTGTGTGACATGTTTTTTTAGACCAGTCCTGAGATATGTCACAGAGGGCAATTGACTCCCTTTTAGGACAAGCCCATGTTAAAGTGACAGGTCCTTTTCATAAAAAACCGGTCCCTTTCACAATGAACCGGTCACGTGTCGTGTCCTAGGATAGGTTCTTTTCCCGCAGGGTGGATTTAAAAAAAAATAGTGGTAATGTTCGGTAGACCCAACCGTAACAAAAAATTTAAATGAGCACTTGAAACTACCAATGTATAGGAAAAAACCATTTTCAATATTAAGTGCTTAGAGAAACTTTAATTATAAAATAAAAAATATATATTTTGTTTTTCTTTAAAAAAAAAAAATAATACCGAATACAAAAAATTAATTAAACAAGGAAGAAAAGTAAAAAAATCAGGAACTAGGAAGGAAAATACTTGTTCAGGTTAGTACAATTATAAACAAAAGGATTAATTCCAAATTTCTGACAAAAGTTTTTGGTCTTCTTTATTTAGTTGAAAGCATCTGAATAAAAAACTATATGTAGCTATATATTATTTGCAACTGGAAATCAAATTTGGAGGTTTTCGAAGGAATCAATGAAGATTATATTAATATGCTCATGAAAAACTCATCTGGCTATTACTAGGAAGAATAAGAAGAAAATATTCAAAGAAGTCTTCTTTGAAAAACATTGCTATCTTAATCAGCGATTTTGTTATCGAATTATACATATATCGTGGTCATTTAGGCATAAGATATTTATACTTTATTTTTAATGCAAATATTTTCAGGCGCTTTTGTTACATTTTCCTTTATATACTATATATTAAAAATAAAAATGGAATACAATCGGTTGGCAACAAATTCGGTTGTCACAACGAATCTGTTCTCTTTGTGTATTTAATAAAAATAATAAATTAAAAGAAGTTTTTTAAGCAAAAAAAAAAAAACATTATAAAAAACCCTTGATGCCCAATTTAGATTTACTTCCAGTGTATTATCTTGAGTAAAAGGATAAAATTTATTTTATTTATTTATTTATTTATTTATTTATTTATTTATTTATTTATTTATTGTTTTTATTTATTTAATCAATACAGCACATCAAGAACTAGTCTTATCTAATAGTACTGGGGAGATAATTGCACAAAATGATTTCACACAATATGTGCGACTGCATGTTGGTAAACCTCTAAATATATATTATTGTTTTGTATTTTTAAAAATTCTAGCTACTTTTGAAACATAATTTTTTAGTTTCGTTTGTGGCATGGTTTTTTTCTATTTACCACTAATATTATTTCTGTGTTCATTTTTTGTTTTACGATTAGATTTATTTAGTTTGGCGTGATTAATGCGCATAAATTAATTTACTTTAATGGAATTCAAAGAGATTTCTAGGATTAATATATCAAGAATACACATATTGAGAAAAACAAAATAAATAGAAATAGGAAATAATTCAAACTAAATATATGCGCGTACGAAATAATAGACCTTTTTAAAAAAATTACTAAAAAATTTTATACAATTGGCGAAAAGGAAATAGCAGTAGTTAGTTTAAAACTGCATTACAAACGAGTCAGTCAGTTTAGCCATGTAATTTTAACATTCGACAGAGAGAATATTTCGTCAATTTCACATTTTTCCTAAAACAAAAACCGCTACGTATACACTGAGAAACCAGATTCATTGCGACAACCGATTTTCTTGCCAACCGAATGGTTTGGTTGGAGCCACCGATTAATTTGTTTGTCGCGACCGAAATTCTGTTAATGCAACAAAATTTAGGTTGAAACCATATATTTCAATTGTATCAGGAATACATTTGGTTGCGGCAACCAAAATATTCAGTTGGCAAGAAATTCGGTTGTCACGATGAATTTATTTTCTCTGTGCACTTATGTAAAAGCACAATTTTTTGATTATAATTACATCTTGGTAAGATGAATAGCACGCATCAGCATAGCTGCTGCATTTTGAATTAATACATACATCTTTTTTGATGAATTTGGACGCGCTGATTCAGAATCTGTTTTCCAAACTTTTCCATCACCTCACAATTTGAAAATATTAACAGTTTATAATGCGGCATTATATCTTAAAAAGAGCGCAACCAAAACATGATAATGACAGCTCGTTACTGTCTGTGTAGATTACCATGTAATGATAGGTCGTTACTTTTTGCATTACTTTAAAAACAAAATAATGACATACTAATAATGTGTGAAAGAAGTACTTATATGTACACGCAAAATTATGATTTACTGGTATTTTTACCATAAAATTTGTTAATTGGTTTTGAAAAACTTTACAACAAAATAGAAAATTATCTGCATTAAATAGGGATTTTGCAATAATTTTAATATTTTAAAGGGTTTATAATATGAAATATAGCATTGAATTATGAATTTAAATTTTTGAATGCAAAATGTAGGTATTAAAAAGATTTTTTTTTTATAAATTTAAATGCAAAATATTCTTATCGGTTTCTTTAAGTAAAAAAATTTTTATTGAGTAAGGTCCACTATTATTTTATTAAGAGTAACTACTTACTTTGGTATTGTGTTATTTCTTCAATATGACTAACCATGCTGGTAACTCAATATTCAAACTTTTTTGTAAGCGAGAGGTAAATTTTGGGACATTGCGAACAAAAGTAATTAAGCGAGTAAATAGCCTGGTAACTGGGTGTGCTACTTAATCCATTAATTACTTGGTAATGTCTGTTTTTGATGGGAGTATAATTTTTTACTACACGCAGAAAATAAATCAGTTCCAAATCGAATATATATACACTCCGGGGAAAAAGGGGTCAGTTGGGAATTTGGACCTGTCCCGTGATAGGTGAAAATTTTACCGGTTCTGAAAATACATATCACGAGATAGGTAAAAAGAGGACCGGTTCCTGAAGTACCTACCACGCGATCGGTTTAAAAGTCAAGACATGTTCTTTTAGACCAGTCCTGTGACATGTCACAGAAGGCAATTGACCCCCTCCTAGGACAAGCCCATGTTAAATTGACCGCTCCCGTGACCGGTCCCTATAACAATGAACCGGTCACGTGACGTGTCCTGGGATAGGTCCTTTTCCCGCAGGATAGATAATATGATTTTTTCAGTGTTATAACACAACTTTTATTAGTATTACAAAATATTTAATTGTATTAGTAAAAAGCCAGTATTAGTGACCAAAAATTTAAATTTTAAATAAATGATGGTTACTCTACAATACCCAGCAAAATCAGCGTTTCAACTACTTACAAGCTTGGTATATACATATGTTTTTGCTGGGTATATATTGGGGGTATATATGGTGTTCCAAACCAAATCATATTAAAATAAAATTTTCAAACGATTTCGATAGTATCAGTTATTTAAAATCACTTTAATGCTACAATTTTCCCGATTAATATGTAACTGCAACAACATGTAGGTTGTCACAATTAAACTTGTATTGTTATTGATTCCTAATGGTTTACCAATCATTTTTACCGAATGGTGGTAACACCAACCTAAATATAGAAAAACACTAAGGCTCTGAAAACATTTTTCTATAGTAAAAGTTTTAGTTTCTAATTACTTTTTTCAAAATAAAAACACTCTGCTATAAGAAATTTTTCCTAACCTCACATTCAGATTTGTTTAAGAAACAAATATTCTGATAATTATTTTTTAAAAAAAGAAAACACAATTTTCAGGACTTTTTCATGTAAACAATTACAACGTATGAGAAAACTTTTTAGATTCGAAGAACTGTTTCTTATAAAAAACCTCAGATTTTATGGAATTACCGCAGTCATATTTTCAGATTATAAGAACTTTGTCCTTGAGAGAACTTTAGATTCTTAAAACCATCAGTTTCTGATTCATGTTCTCTTAATAAAAAGTAAACACAATATTCTTTTAAGAAAAACATTCAGGTCCTTACAGAAAAGCTCTCAGATTCTGATAACTTTTGATTATACATAAATCGAAATATTCTTTGGAAAATATGCCCAAAATATAAAATTAATATCTTTTATCTCTATATATAAAGGAATAACGTTACTGACTGACTGACTCATTCAATCCGCAAGAGGTAGGAGGTATGTAGGTTCCTCCTCCGCCGTAGACATCCGCTAAAACGGGGTTTTTGGAAACACCTTTGGAGATGGGCAAAAATGGGGAAAACTCCATTTTCATCACCTGCACATACCCCTTTAGCTAGAAACCAGAAATTTTAAATATGCCTTCCTGGGAGTATGTGCTAACTTGAAAAGGTATATTTTAAAATTTTAGCCAGTGACGTTGTAAAAATTAGGGTTTAAAGGGCGAACAGTCCCCCTTTGCCTGCCCAAACCGTTGGACCTAGGAAGTTGAAATTTGGTATTTAGGCTCCTTCTCCAGTGTAGATAACAGCAGAGACGTGATTTTTTCAAAATCCAACGGGAAGGAGCATAAAAGGGTAAAATTCTCCCCCTTGACGGCGTGCAAAACCGTTGGACATAGGAGGTTGATATTCGGTATGCAGGCGCCTTCTTCAATGGAGGTAACAGATAAGACGTGATTTTTGAAAAATCAAACGGGGAGGGGCAGAAAAGAGTTAAATTCTCCCCCTCGACGGCCAGCCAAAACCGTTAGACCTGGAAGGTTGAAATGGTGTATATTGGTTCCACCTGAGGTGTAGACATTAACCCAGGATTTATGTAAATTACTATTGGGAGGTGCAATAAGGGGAAAAGTCTCCCCCCGAACGGCTGCCCAAACCGTTTAAACTAGAAAGTTAAAATTTGGTATGCAGATTCCTTCTTCAGTGTTGTAAACAGATAAGACGTGACTTTCGGAAAATCTAACGCGGAGGGGCAAAAAATCGAAAATTCTTCCCCTTGGGCTTGGAAGTTAAAATTTGGTACATAGATTCCACCTCAATGTAAATGTGCATATGTGCAAATTTCAAGTGCAAATTTTAAAATGTCCATATGTGCAAATTTTCAAGAGTGCAAATTTGCAAATGTGAAAATGTGCAAATTTGCAAAAGTGCAAATTTGCAGATGTGCAAATTTGCAAAAGTCCAAAGGTTCCCCCTCCGGCGTAGACATCTAGAGGGTTTTTGGAAATTCCTTCGGGGAGGGGCAAAAAGGAGTAAAAACTCCCCTTTCACGGCCTGCCTAAGCCCCTTTAGCTAGAAACCTGAAATTTAAAATACGCCTTCCTGCGAGTATGTTCGAACTCCTTGATAAGACACATTTTAGAATTTTGACCAGGAATGACGTAAAAATGGGGATTTAAAGGGCGAAAAGTCTTCCCCTTTACGGCCTTCCCAAACCGTTGGACCTGGAAAGTTGAAACTTAGTATGCAGACTCCTTCTCCAGTGTAGATAACAGCTAAGACTTGAGTTTGAAAAATCCCATGGGGAGGGGCGGAAAAGGGTGAGATTCTCCCCAGCGACGGCCTTCCCAAACAGTTGGACATTAGAAGTTAATATTTGGTATGCAGGCTCCTTCTCCAGAGTAGATAACAGATAAGACGTGTTTTTTGAAAAATTGAACGGGGAGGGGCAGAAAAGGATGATATTCTCCCCCTCAAAGGCCTGCCAAAACCGTTAGAGCTAGAAGGTTGAAATTGTGTATATTTGACCCACCTGAGGTGTTGACATCCACCCAGGTAGGATTTTTGTAAATTACTGAGGGGAGGGGCAAAAAGGGGGAAAATCTTCCCTTAACGGCCAGCCCACACCGAAATAGAAAAATATCTCAAATTTTAAACATGTATTACCTGGAGTATGTACTAACTCACTGGTAAGCTACATTTTAGAATTTTAGCCAAGGACGTGGTAAAAATGGGGTTTAAAAGAATGAAATGTCTACCCTTTAACAGGTTGGCGAAACCGCTGGACCTAGAAAGTCTAAATTTGGTATGCAGGTTCCTTCTCCAGTTAATATGTCAATTTTGGAAAATCCAACGGGGAGGACAAAAAAGGAGAAAGTTCTCCCCTTGACGACTTGCCAAAACCGCTAGAGCTGGGCAGTTAAAGTTTTGTACATAGGTTCCCACTCCAGCGTAAACGTGCAACTAAATTGGATTTTCGGAAATTCCTACTGTGCAAATGTACAAATTTTTAAAAGTGCAAATTTACAATTGTGCAAATGTAAAAATTTACAAAAATTGAAATGTGCAAATTTGCAAAAGTGCAAATGTGTAAAAGTGCAAAAGTTTAAATTAAAAATATTCAAATTTACAAAAATTGAAATGTGCAAATTTGCAAAAGTGCAAATGTGCAAATGTGTAAAAGTGCAAAAGTTTAAATTAAAAAATTTGCAAGAGTGAAAATGTGCAAAAGTGAACATTTGATTGTTTGATAGATTGATGGTTTGATAGATTTATCGTTTGACGGATCGATGGTAATGTAAATGTGCACATGTGTTAATATGCACATGTGCAAATGTGTAAATAAGAAAATGTGTAAATACCCTGCGGGAAAAGGACATATCCCAGCACACGTTACGTGACCGGCTCATATACGACATGTCACATGACTGGTCTAAAAGAACATGTCATGACTTTTAAGCCGGTCACGTGGTAGGTTCTTCAGAAACCGGTCGTCTTTTCACCTATCCCGTGATATTTATTTTCGAAAACGGTCCAGTTTTCACCTACCACGGGACAGGTCCCAATTCCCAACTGACCCCTTTTTTCCCGCAGGGTATGTAAATATTTATTTATTTCATTCAAAATCTCCCAGCCCAAACCACAGGAGTTAGGACGCTAAAATTTGGAATGTAGGTTCCCCCTGCGGCGTAGACATTCTCTAAAACGGGGAAGAGCAAAACGGCTTGCCCAAACCCCTGTATCAAGAAACCTGAAATTTGAAATATGCTATTCTTGGAGTATGTGCCTACTCATCGATGAAGTCTTCCCTTTAACAGCCTGCACAAACCGTTGCACCTATGAAGTTGAAATTTAGTATGCAGGCTCCATCTCCAGTGTAGATAACAGTTAAGACGTTATTTTTGAAAAATCGAACGGGCAGGGGCAGAAAAGTGAAAAATTCTCAAAAAAATTGCCAAAACCGTTGGAGCTGGTAAGTTGAAATTTGGTGCAAAGGTTCCTCCTGCAGTGTAGACATTTACCTAGGTCGGATTTTTGGAAATGTGTACGGGGAGGGGCGAAAAGGTGAACAGTCTCCTCCTTAACGGGCTGCCCTTACCGAAACATGAAATTTTAAATATGTGAACTGGAGTATGTGCTAACTCATTTATCAGCTACATTTCAGAATTTTAGCCAGGTAAAAATGAGGGTTCAAAGAGAAAAACCTGAAATTTGAAATATGTGTTAACTGGAGTATGAGCTAACTCATTATTGACGTACATCTCAAAATTTTAGTCTGGGGCATGGTACAAATTGGGGGCTCCGGGTAATTATCGGGGAACTCCGTATATTCCCGGGCGTTAGCCCGTAGGGCTTTCTATTATTTCGTATTAATGAAATTGAATATAATGTACCTTTTTCTTAAAAATGAAAGAAGTATGATTTTCGAATATTTTCAAAAATGGCTTGTTTAAAATGCAATTAAATTAAAATGTTCAGTTTTTATTGTTAAGTACAGTAAATTGTTCGGGTTTCAAATGATTTTTCACGATAATGAATTTCACGTAAAAATTTATTACAATTTGTTTTTACGCAAGACTATTAATTTTTGTAGCGAAAAATTGACATTTTGGGTTTATTGCGATTGTTCGTATATTAAGCCGGTCGCTGAAATTTTTCAGTTTTATTTCGAAAACTTCCTTTTATTTTACAACACACAGTGAAAAAATTTTGTCAACTTCCAAGTGAAATTCAATTTCTATAGCTGAAATCGGTTGGTACAATTATATTGGTTTCCACAACAGAATTCTTTTAAAAATTTAATAAATGTGTTTGAGATATACCAATTTTATGGCTACGATTTTCAAAAATTTTCTGAGGACTTTGGCTAATAGGCTTCTAAATTGTTATTTAGTTCTGTTTAAAGATTATTTAATACCTATTAAAAGTTAATTTTCACTACAACCTTGTAAACAAATTATTTGTAGATTTCTTTATTTGACATTTTAAGCTTAATAAAAAAACTGAACATTAAGAAAAAAAATTATTTATTTATATATCTTAAATTCGTCCTTTATTAAGGTCAATCCAATCGGCAATATCCTTTGCTAGTGGGTATATTGAGAAATATCAGCGGCGGCGGATAATCCCAGAAACTTGGGCCGACTAGCAATTTATTTATTAAAATTGAGTTGTTTGTGGGTTTGGTGGTTCATAAAGAGGCTGATGGAGACCAGGTAGCTCAGGTCGAAAGTGTGCACTCCACTCTAGAGCTTATTCTCACAATTTTTTCCATCTAAAAAAATATAGTAACATTTAATTATGATATCGCAACTGATAAATTCTAAAATATAAAATTAAAACATTGAGATGGAATTATCTTAAGATCATTTTTAACTAATATACAAATCTAGTAGATCGAAGAAAACTAACAGATTTTTTAAGTGTAATTTTGATGGAATGTTTTGTTTGGACTAGGTCCTAAAATGAAACAAGCTAGTTCAAACTTCGAATATATAAAAAGGATTTCTAAAAATATGAAACAACTTAATTTGAGGCGCATTGGTCCTAGCAACATTTAATTATGATATCGACGACACGGCGCCTAAAATTGTTGCAAAAATAGAGCATTCTCTTGGTAGAAGATTTAAAACGAGCCAATATTTTAGCACCATATGTACAAATATACAGGACAATCAACAATGCAAAATGAATATCAAATACTAAAGAAACATACGCATCAAAGAAAAAATTAAAATTAAATATTAAGACGACAAGTGGAAAATATGCGCAGATTTATAAATTGCGTCTCTTTTAAGGGGCATGCAATTGGGCTATACCCAAAATATAATACGCGTTTTAATTGCGACCAGCACAATATACGGGATTGGTCATAACGTGACGAAATCAGATTGAAAAAAAAATATTATTGAATTTCCACTTGTGCCGATATAAAATGGTTTGCTTCCTCCACATCAAACTGGGAATCGTAAAAAAATTATAAAAGTACTGAACCCAAATGGAAATGCCACGGTTAAGCGGCATGAAAGTAAAAGAAGGTATGAACTCAAAACAGGGATGGAAAACATGGTACAATTGTACTTTTTTTGGTACATTTTCACCTTGGTTGGTACCGTGGTACTACCGCGGCTCATTTAGTACAATTTGAAATTTTTTTAAATTTTCAACTTATAACTTGATAAAACAACATAACATAAAGTCGACTTTTTTTAAAAGCAACTTAAAATTAAAAACCTGTTTATTTATTCAGCTACTATAGTAAAAAATAAAGTCAGTTTTAAGTTTAAGCTCTAAATTGGTGTCACATCAAATGTATCAAATGTTTGTCTACACATTGTACTAAGATATTCGGAAGTGGCAACATTGAACAGCTGATTTTAAATTACCTCTCAAAACAAAAGAAGAAAAAAGTATATTATTGTTAAAAAGCTATTAAATGCCTTTAAATTTTTAAGAGCGAATCTGAAAAGGTTAAATTGCCCTCCAAGGGAGGCGGATACACAGAAAAAAAGGTGTGACAGTTATAAAAATTATAGTAAAATTTTTACAAAGTTTTGTGGTAATTATACGAATACATAAAATTAACGATAAATTTTGTTCACCCCGTCAAATTAATTTTTTATGCCTTTTTAGTGTCTAAGCAAATCTGACTCAAGACGATAAAATTGTTAAAAAAAGCAAAAAAATATGGTACCGTGAGGATCGAAAAAAGTACAATTTGTTTGCCTGGTTGGCAAACAAATTTATTTAAAAAAAAATTATATTTCAAATCATAAT
>OX456523.1:91248807-91498593 GCA_949748255.1 Eustalomyia histrio
TCTAATTAAAACTTACACCTACAAACTTAAATTTCCTTAAAATGTTACATATATTAAAAAAGGGATCGGATCGTTTACAAATTTTTATACTAACTTTTTTTTCTAAATGTAAAAAGGTTTTTTAGTTCTAAAAATCTAATTTCATTGTACTAATTTCATTGTACTACACGTCAGCAGACATGTGTTGCTAAGATTAGCAAAAAATACCGCTGGGCTCAAATTAGCAGAATTTCTCGTAATAACAGCAAAATTTTCAGTTGCCATTACAGACTTTTTTTTGGTGAGTGTGGAAGGGTTTATAAAAGTGTATCATTCCGTTTGTAATTTCTCCAATATTGATCTTAGATCGTATAAAGTATATATATTCTGGGTCCTTATGAAGAGCGAAGTTGATTTAACGATGTCCGTCTGTGTGTTGAAATGGGTTTTCCGAAGACCCCAGACATGATGAGGAATTGATTGTTATATATTTCTGTTACATGTGATCCATTTCTGTTTACTATTGAAAATCAGCACGATCGGTTGATAAATGGCTGAGATATTAGCAAAAAACCAGAACTACCTCTATTTTTTCCGTAAAATCCCTTTGTTTAATATGTATGTAGAATTTTACGCATAACAAACACATCCATTTGTTGAAATTTAAACAAAAACTGTTTATTTTTTACTTCTATTAACGACGGTTGCAAATAAGCTTGAATAGCTAAGTGGTCTAAGTGCTATGTCACAAATAGTTTTTTTCTCTAAGGCGCGGGTTCGATTCCCGTCTATTCAACTTTTTTGTACAATTTTTTTTTTATATTTTCTTAAGACTTTTTTTATTTATTTTTTTAACATTAATAACAAATTTCAATAAAATTTAAAATTAATAATTAAATAATCCATAAATAGGCTAAAAACACCAAAATTTTTATAAAAGCCCTCTGATACAAACAAAATACAAACGGTTTTCTTTCTATTTTTTGCTCCCATTTAAAAGAATTTATAAAAAGATTTTTAAACCATTTTATTTCTCATACATAAATTAAGAAAATTTTATACATAATTCCTTTTTGAGCGAAACTATTTTAGGTCATAACTGATAATAATTTATAAAACAAATTTTTATAAACTATTTTCCTTTAAATTTTTTAAAATAAGCTAAAGAAATTAAAAACGTTTTTCAAAAAGGCGAAATCATATCCCAAATGCAAATTTGCCAGCTAAAAAATAATAAATTAAACGTTTTTGTGGAAATAAAACACATGCAGTTCTAGTGAAATCTTTTAACGATTTGTAAAAAAATATTGTTTTGGTCGAAAAAAGCTTTTTTAGAACTAAAAAGATTTAAAAAAAAATATGACAACACTGATTGACATTAAGATCGTGATTGTTGTTGTTTTTATTTTATTTGTTGGACTTTTTGTCTTTGACCTTTTCATCTTTTATACACAAACAACAAATCCATACAAAGGTTTGTCATTTAAATAAAACCCAAACAAATCTGTTTTAAACGTAAACTCTTTATTTACTTCTATTAACGACGTTTGCTTATGTCCTTCAATGGCTCAGTGGTCTAAGCGCTTTGTCACAAATACTTTTTTCTTTTAGTCGCGCGATCAAGCCCCGTCTTTTCAACTTTTTTTATTTTTAGATATTTTAACACTTTTTTTTATTTTCTTAAGACTTTTTTTTGTTATTTTTTTATTTTTGTTTAGCAAAAAAAATACGTCCAGGACAGTTGGCTTAACGATGTCGGTCAGCTTTTCTGTATAATTGGAAAACGGAAAGAGGAAAAGTTTGCAAATAAGGTGCAAGCACCTTGGTTATCAATACACAACATCTGACCAAATGTGGGCGGGATCCTTGAATTGGGCGTGGCACAAAATAGATTAATTTATATCTTAAGAACGGTAAGACCGTATTTAAATACTCCATAAATAGGCTTAAAACATCAAAATTTTTATAAAAACTAAAATTTTAGAGCTGTAATATGACCTATGGGTACGTCTTATATATCCAAAGATCGAAAATCTTTAGTAGAACATATTTGCTGAAATTAGTTATGACCAAAACATACATTTTTTTAAATACCTATTTTCGGGAACCATAAATCTTCCCGAGTCCAAGTTTTATCACCAAACTAAATGGTGAATTTCCTCTTAAAGATGTCCGTATGTAAATATGTCCATATATAAACTTCACTTTTTCCCCTCCATAGTGAAGGGTATATAAGATTCGGCATAGCCGAATTTAGCCGCTCTTACTTGTTTGTAACTATTTTTGCCTAGAGTACCTTATTTTGTAAGAAAGATTGTATTATAACTTGCCAATTAGTAAAGTTAGGATGTTAACGGACAGATTATAAGTTTTTCGTTATTATAAGTATACTTTAATCTTAAAGTGATCAATTAGCTGAAGGCAAGTTCATTTTACCTTTAACTTTTAAGTAAGGTTTATTCAGTTGAAGTTGCCATATTTTCTGCTCTGTAGTGCAGTTGCCGTGTAGTTTTTTGTCGGTTTCCTTGCTGTTTGGTTTATTTCTGTGTTCGGCGTTGACAACGTAATTTTTTTACAACAAACATTTTTATTTTTTACACAGTTTGAAGAAATTTTGTTTTTCGTTTGTATTTTTTCTTTGTTGTAAGTAAATAAATAAATAAAAGTACGTCATTGCCACTACGTATTTTTAAGAAGCATTTTAATTTGTCAAAAGTAATCGGTTTTTGCTCTGGTAATGTCATATTTTCAAAAAAAATTTTATTTTATAAGGAAGTTGTAATAACCAAAAAAGTTAAAGGTCACTTCATTGCCACTTTAGCTAAAGTTAACACGCACTTTAAAGGCAAGTTATAATAATAGACTTTAGGCCCATTATTATAACTTGCCGATAGCTAAAGTGAGGTAGGTTCATCTTACCTTTAACTTTTAACGTAAGGTTTAAGCATTTGAAGTTGCCACATTTTCTGCTCTGCAGTGTAGTTGCCGTGTAGTTTTTAGACCGTATCTTTGCTGTTTGGTTTATTTCTGTGTTCGGCGTCGACAATGTAAATTTTTTACAACAAACATATTTATTTTTTACACAAATCGAAGAAATTTTGTTTTTCGTTTGTATTTCTTGTTTGTTGTAATTAAATAAATAAATAAAAGTATGTCGTTGCCACTACGTATTTTTAAAAACCATTTTAATTTATTTAAAGTAATCGGTTTTTGCTCTGGTAATGCCATATTTTCAAAAAACTTAATTTTATTTTATAAGGGAGTTATAATAACCAAAAAAAGTTAAAGGTCACTTTAATCCTTACTTTGGCTAAAGTTACCTTTAACTAACACGCACCTTAAAGGCAAGTTATAATATTGGGCCTTAATCTAATAATTTCAATTATTTGCTTGAATTTGGAATAATATTACACATTTTTTTAATCTTAAACTTTTATATATGTATAAAGATGGTAAAAATACTCCATAACACCGAATCGTAAACAAATCTATAAATTTTCTACAATAATATCCATATACATACATATACGGATAGCATGCATTTACCTACCATACTACCAATGCACTATGGATAATTTGATACATTTTTTTGGCCAAAATTCAAATTTCGCACATTTGAAAATCAAGCTTTTGTTGTCGCAGTTTAATTAAGAATACTTCAAAGCATTTAGAAGTAAATTTTGTTTTTGTAAAAAACCAAAAACTGCTAATCAGCTGACTCTCAAAGTCATTGTTTAAAAACAACAATTTAAGTGGAACGTGCTTCATGTGATTTTTTGATGACTTTACAAGGCAATATTTCCTAATAAAAAAGCGCTTGAAAAATAAAGTTAGATATGCAAAACAACAGTAATGGTAAGTGGTAAATAAATAAATAATCATTTTAGAAATAAAATAATTTATTGCTAAAAAAAATTCATTCTTTCGGCCTAACCTCAGTTTTCAAAAAAATAAAAATTCTTATCCAACTTTGGATAAGCTTTTAAAAATGCTTAATATTTTTTAATGCTGGAATTAATAAAGTTTTGTTAAGTATTTAATTTTGAGTTTATTTCATTAATTTTATGCTGCGATTTTTTGTGTTTTTTTATATATGCCATTTTTTGTAGGCAACCCCTACTTGGCTCATAGCGAACTTGCTGAGGTTTGGTTCTAAGAAAGAAAAAAAGGAGAGAAATAAACTGCTGTTTTGAAGTATATACTTAGGAAAATAGGTGATGGCGAAACGGTGAGTGAAGAAGTGATTGTTCTTAAACGAAAGACCACAAATTTTTGTCGTTATTTGTCTCAGATATGGCAAAATTCACAAAGAAAACGTGTTGTCTTTGAGACGAAAAATTCAGAATGGTTAAATGCTCAGTTCAATATTGAAGTTAAAAAGTTTTCCGCTGAGCCGAGTACATCCGGAGTTGGACGCAAAAAAAAAAATTGGAAAGAAAAGCGAACGTTCGAAAATAAGGGATGCTGATGAACTCTCAAAATCAGTACAACATGAAACGGAGCTGTGTGTTCGCGCAGCAACAAAATCTGCTCGAAAGCAAAAGTAGCTAGACTTAGCATTGGTTTTCAAAAAAACTCTAGCTAGCCCAACAAGGCCCTCTAAATTGAGGAAAATATCAGAGTGCGACGAAGAATCCAGTCAGACTTACGACAGAAAAGGCACTATCCTTTATATTGGAAAACCAACACTAAATCAAGTCAAACTATATGTGGAGCAAATCCAAAGGACTTTATGAAAATCACAAACTTTGAGAGTGAAACATTTTATGCGAAAGAAGGTAACCTAAAATACGGATTTAGTCCTTTGCATTGTTGGATTCGTGTTTTTGAGTTCATATTGCACGCAGGCTACAAGTGCGAAATAAAGAAGTGGTAAGTTAGAATAGAAGAGAAAGGTCTTTTTGGAAAAAAAGAAAAATTCAGAATTTGTTTTGGAAAAAATGTCTCCACGTAAACAAGCCAAAAACGGGAGGATTTGGCAGAAAGAATGATGGAAACACTGCAGTTAGTTAACTATCTTTTTTACTAACTAATTTTTTTTGAGTGTAGAGTTGATATTTTTTTAGATCTTCCCAAATCATTAAATAAGGGCCCTCTTACTTCAAAACGTCTTTTTTTTTTGCAGTTCGAAAAACTTTCCAGACTGGCAGTTATTAGTTTTGGCCAAAAAATTGGCAAATATTACCCATAGTGCAATGCAAAGAACTTAATGCGCATTTTACACATATGTTATATTGCATTTTTGCATTTATAAAAAGATTTTTAAACCATTTTATTTCTCATACATAAATTAAGAAAATTTTATACATAATTCCTTTTTGAGCGAAACTATTTTAGGTCATAACTGATAATAATTTATAAAACAAATTTTTATAAACTATTTTCCTTTAAATTTTTTAAAATAAGCTAAAGAAATTAAAAACGTTTTTCAAAAAGGCGAAATCATATCCCAAATGCAAATTTGCCAGCTAAAAAATAATAAATTAAACGTTTTTGTGGAAATAAAACACATGCAGTTCTAGTGAAATCTTTTAACGATTTGTAAAAAAATATTGTTTTGGTCGAAAAAAGCTTTTTTAGAACTAAAAAGATTTTAAAAAAAATATGACAACACTGATTGACATTAAGATCGTGATTGTTGTTGTTTTTATTTTATTTGTTGAACTTTTTGTCTTTGACCTTTTCATCTTTTATACACAAACAACAAATCCATACAAAGGTTTGTCATTTAAATAAAACCCAAACAAATCTGTTTTAAACGTAAACTCTTTATTTACTTCTATTAACGACGTTTGCTTATGTCCTTCAATGGGTCAGTGGTCTAAGCGCTTTGTCACAAATACTTTTTTCTTTTAGTCGCGCGATCAAGCCCCGTCTTTTCAACTTTTTTTATTTTTAGATATTTTAACACTTTTTTTTTATTTTCTTAAGACTTTTTTTTGTTATTTTTTTATTTTTGTTTAGCAAAAAAAATACGTCCAGGACAGTTGGCTTAACGATGTCGGTCAGCTTTTCTGTATAATTGGAAAACGGAAAGAGGAAAAGTTTGCAAATAAGGTGCAAGCATCTTGGTTATCAATACACAACATCTGACCAAATGTGGGCGGGATCCTTGAATTGGGCGTGGCACAAAATAGATTAATTTATATCTTAAGAACGGTAAGACCGTATTTAAATACTCCATAAATAGGCTTAAAACATCAAAATTTTTATAAAAACTAAAATTTTAGAGCTGTAATATGACCTATGGGTACGTCTTATATATCCAAAGATCGAAAATCTTTAGTAGAACATATTTGCTGAAATTAGTTATGACCAAAACATACATTTTTTTAAAAACCTATTTTCGGGAACCATAAATCTTCCCGAGTCCAAGTTTTATCACCAAACTAAATGGTGAATTTCCTCTTAAAGATGTCCGTATGTAAATATGTCCATATATAAACT
This sequence comes from Eustalomyia histrio, assembly GCA_949748255.1. NCBI lineage: Eukaryota > Metazoa > Arthropoda > Insecta > Diptera > Anthomyiidae > Eustalomyia > Eustalomyia histrio. Next base: position 91,255,234 of record OX456523.1, read on the forward strand.
TCACTTTTTCCCCTCCATAGTGAAGGGTATATAAGATTCGGCATAGCCGAATTTAGCCGCTCTTACTTGTTTGTAACTATTTTTGCCTAGAGTACCTTATTTTGTAAGAAAGATTGTATTATAACTTGCCAATTAGTAAAGTTAGGATGTTAACGGACAGATTATAAGTTTTTCGTTATTATAAGTATACTTTAATCTTAAAGTGATCAATTAGCTGAAGGCAAGTTCATTTTACCTTTAACTTTTAAGTAAGGTTTATTCAGTTGAAGTTGCCATATTTTCTGCTCTGTAGTGCAGTTGCCGTGTAGTTTTTTGTCGGTTTCCTTGCTGTTTGGTTTATTTCTGTGTTCGGCGTTGACAACGTAATTTTTTTACAACAAACATTTTTATTTTTTACACAGTTTGAAGAAATTTTGTTTTTCGTTTGTATTTTTTCTTTGTTGTAAGTAAATAAATAAATAAAAGTACGTCATTGCCACTACGTATTTTTAAGAAGCATTTTAATTTGTCAAAAGTAATCGGTTTTTGCTCTGGTAATGTCATATTTTCAAAAAAAATTTTATTTTATAAGGAAGTTGTAATAACCAAAAAAGTTAAAGGTCACTTCATTGCCACTTTAGCTAAAGTTAACACGCACTTTAAAGGCAAGTTATAATAATAGACTTTAGGCCCATTATTATAACTTGCCGATAGCTAAAGTGAGGTAGGTTCATCTTACCTTTAACTTTTAACGTAAGGTTTAAGCATTTGAAGTTGCCACATTTTCTGCTCTGCAGTGTAGTTGCCGTGTAGTTTTTAGACCGTATCTTTGCTGTTTGGTTTATTTCTGTGTTCGGCGTCGACAATGTAAATTTTTTACAACAAACATATTTATTTTTTACACAAATCGAAGAAATTTTGTTTTTCGTTTGTATTTCTTGTTTGTTGTAATTAAATAAATAAATAAAAGTATGTCGTTGCCACTACGTATTTTTAAAAACCATTTTAATTTATCAAAAGTAATCGGTTTTTGCTCTGGTAATGCCATATTTTCAAAAAACTTAATTTTATTTTATAAGGGAGTTATAATAACCAAAAAAAGTTAAAGGTCACTTTATTCCTTACTTTGGCTAAAGTTACCTTTAACTAACACGCACCTTAAAGGCAAGTTATAATATTGGGCCTTAATCTAATAATTTCAATTATTTGCTTGAATTTGGAATAATATTACACATTTTTTTAATCTTAAACTTTTATATATGTATAAAGATGGTAAAAATACTCCATAACACCGAATCGTAAACAAATCTATAAATTTTCTACAATAATATCCATATACATACATATACGGATAGCATGCATTTACCTACCATACTACCAATGCACTATGGATAATTTGATACATTTTTTTGGCCAAAATTCAAATTTCGCACATTTGAAAATCAAGCTTTTGTTGTCGCAGTTTAATTAAGAATACTTCAAAGCATTTAGAAGTAAATTTTGTTTTTGTAAAAAACCAAAAACTGCTAATCAGCTGACTCTCAAAGTCATTGTTTAAAAACAACAATTTAAGTGGAACGTGCTTCATGTGATTTTTTGATGACTTTACAAGGCAATATTTCCTAATAAAAAAGCGCTTGAAAAATAAAGTTAGATATGCAAAACAACAGTAATGGTAAGTGGTAAATAAATAAATAATCATTTTAGAAATAAAATAATTTATTGCTAAAAAAAATTCATTCTTTCGGCCTAACCTCAGTTTTCAAAAAAATAAAAATTCTTATCCAACTTTGGATAAGCTTTTAAAAATGCTTAATATTTTTTAATGCTGGAATTAATAAAGTTTTGTTAAGTATTTAATTTTGAGTTTATTTCATTAATTTTATGCTGCGATTTTTTGTGTTTTTTTATATATGCCATTTTTTGTAGGCAACCCCTACTTGGCTCATAGCGAACTTGCTGAGGTTTGGTTCTAAGAAAGAAAAAAAGGAGAGAAATAAACTGCTGTTTTGAAGTATATACTTAGGAAAATAGGTGATGGCGAAACGGTGAGTGAAGAAGTGATTGTTCTTAAACGAAAGACCACAAATTTTTGTCGTTATTTGTCTCAGATATGGCAAAATTCACAAAGAAAACGTGTTGTCTTTGAGACGAAAAATTCAGAATGGTTAAATGCTCAGTTCAATATTGAAGTTAAAAAGTTTTCCGCTGAGCCGAGTACATCCGGAGTTGGACGCAAAAAAAAAAAAATTGGAAAGAAAAGCGAACGTTCGAAAATAAGGGATGCTGATGAACTCTCAAAATCAGTACAACATGAAACGGAGCTGTGTGTTCGCGCAGCAACAAAATCTGCTCGAAAGCAAAAGTAGCTAGACTTAGCATTGGTTTTCAAAAAAACTCTAGCTAGCCCAACAAGGCCCTCTAAATTGAGGAAAATATCAGAGTGCGACGAAGAATCCAGTCAGACTTACGACAGAAAAGGCACTATCCTTTATATTGGAAAACCAACACTAAATCAAGTCAAACTATATGTGGAGCAAATCCAAAGGACTTTATGAAAATCACAAACTTTGAGAGTGAAACATTTTATGCGAAAGAAGGTAACCTAAAATACGGATTTAGTCCTTTGCATTGTTGGATTCGTGTTTTTGAGTTCATATTGCACGCAGGCTACAAGTGCGAAATAAAGAAGTGGCAAGTTAGAATAGAAGAGAAAGGTCTTTTTGGAAAAAAAGAAAAATTCAGAATTTGTTTTGGAAAAAATGTCTCCACGTAAACAAGCCAAAAACGGGAGGATTTGGCAGAAAGAATGATGGAAACACTGCAGTTAGTTAACTATCTTTTTTACTAACTAATTTTTTTTGAGTGTAGAGTTGATATTTTTTTAGATCTTCCCAAATCATTAAATAAGGGCCCTCTTACTTCAAAACGTCTTTTTTTTTTGCAGTTCGAAAAACTTTCCAGACTGGCAGTTATTAGTTTTGGCCAAAAAATTGGCAAATATTACCCATAGTGCAATGCAAAGAACTTAATGCGCATTTTACACATATGTTATATTGCATTTTTCGTTAGCAGAATTAAATTTATATGCTACGTTAGTGGTTTTCGTGGTTGCGGAGTATAAGATTTTGATAAATTGTAAACCATTTATTACAACATTATAATTTGTTACAAAAATATACTTTGAATGTTTATCAAAATTAACAGAAAACTACTACAAAAGTAAAATAACAAAAACATTTTATAAATTGTTTTAATAACATACATTTAAAATTTTACTAAATACATAAGTACTTTTAATGAAAGATATAATCTGTAAATGTATATTTAAAGTTGCTAATATACATATGTATGTACAATATTAGAGTATTCAAAAAACCGGCCTTTTGAAAAAACCGGTTTCGGTTTTCTTCGAAAAATAGAATTTAAAAAAAATCGGTTTCGGTTTTGGTTTTTGCAGAAAAAACCGGTTTTTTCGTTTTTTTTTTAATTTGATAAAAAGCTTATATAATTCGTTAATTGTTTTTATTACAAAAAAAAAAAAAAACAAATTTAATATATAAAGTAATAAAAATAAAAAAATACATTCTTTGAAAAAAAAAATATATATATACCCAACAAACAATACGTACAGTTTACGTATCGGTTTCGGTCCGTCAAAAACGAAATCCAACTCCGTTTACGTACCGTTTTCTTTATCCGTAAACGGACCAGAAAACGGATTATAAGGAACATTGAAACTGATTCGAATCCGTTTAAAAACCGTCAATGACGGACCGGATATATCGGATGAAAAACGGAGTTGTCCGTTAATAGTCCGACAATATTATAAAACTATATTCATATCAAATGAAGAGAGATCATTAAGTTTGTAAATTTGTAAAATTAGGTACGTTAGTAATTTGAACGTTTAAAACGTTTGGCATTAAATAAGTTTTTTTAATATTAGATTTTATATATGTAAAAAGAAAATCTATTTTTCACTTCTAAAATAATATTTTAGAAATAATATGCAATGTAAATGTTTCGTTTTAAGACGATTTTTTTGTTTGCTTTTGATAAAGCTAGAAGTGGAAAATACTCTTTCACTAATAGTAGATGTTGTACAAATAGTCAAAAGACAATTATATAAATTTTCCAACTTTTCAGTTCTTTTGACGCATTTATCAAGATATATGAAATCATCATATAATGATGAATGATTTTGTACAGTCTCTTTTTAGGATTTTGAATACTGTTTATTGTGTTATTTAGATCAGAAATTAAACTATTTGAATTTGGAATATCCAAAGTTAAGTCTTCATCGGAATCTATCAGACTTACATCTTAATCTTCATAACCAAACAAACGATTATAAAAGTGTTCGGAAAAATAAAAGAGACCAAGTAACCCAGTTGGTGATGTAATTAAAAAAACCGGTTAACCGAAAAAAAGACCGGTTTTCGGTTTTCTTCGAATTTACAAAATATTCGAAACCGATCGGTTTTTAAAAATAAAGAAACCGGTTGACCGGTTTTCGGTTTCGGTTTTTGAATACTCTATACAATATAAATAATTAAAATACATAGCTGTAGACCCAACTTTCCAAAAATAAATAAAAATGAATAAAAATAAAATAAACGTAATTACAACGAAGTATGGAAAAATCCGTTAGAAAATTTTTAAGTTACTTGAATTTCCCTAGGAGATTAATACGTCAAAGACCACTTGAAATTTTTTTACAAGCTTTTGTTTATTTATTAAATCTTCACTTAAATCATGTGAACTAACAATAAGTTTTCAAATCTTAAAACTAAAACTTAATATTAAGTCCAGCAAATGCCAGACGAAAATTTAATTCTCTTATAAATTTATATTCGTGGATATGTTAGCATCTGTATATTCCTCCTTCATATCGTTGATAGGTCTGCAGTGCCCCTCCTTCTTAAGAACCGGTGCCCAGCCTTATTCAATAGATTCCGTGCTAGAGTATTGGGATAAGTTTCCAGTTTCCACTTGTAGTTGTTTCTATTTCTAGTGATTCCGTTTCTAACTAACATACCAGGGTGCCTTCGTTATAATCTTCAAGATTTTGTACTGCCTCCTCTGAGTTTTCGCAATGTTAGACAATGAGGCAGTACCCCAAAGCTGAATTCCATAGCACCATATGGGTTTTATGATCGAGTTGAATAGTTTTTAACTTTATCTGGGTAAGTTTTACTTCTATATGACATTTGCATAAGAGACGAAGGTCAAGATGGATACCAAGGTATTTCACACAAGTATCCTGTGGTATAATCTGATAGTTAATCCGGACTGGCGGGGCACGATTCTCTTCTCAACGTGAAAGTCATATGAATACATTTCTGCTCATTCACCTTAATTCTCCATCTATCTAGCCAATCCTCCAATACTAAAAGGTGGTTTTGTAGCAATCTAGATGCTATTACCGAGTTATTATGAACGCTAAGTATTGCCGTATCATCAGCGAATGTTGGGGGTGTGAGTGTTATCATTCATTGGCATATTCGAGGTGTATAATATATATAGCAGTGGGCCCAATATACTATCTTATGGGACTGCCGCCTGTATATCCTGAGGAGAGCTGATAAGGGCAAATTTCTGTTCGTGATATAGCTCTCTAGCAGCTTATGGGTATTTGGGTATAACATCTTATATAATAGTCATACATGGGACTAATGCATTTGCCGTTACATTGATTACAATGGTAATAAAATAAATTTCAATACCATTGTTTTAATTAATGGTAATGATTTAAGAATCTGATTTCATTGATCAATGACAATGTTTTTCATTATCATTACTAATGCACCAATTAAAAGAATCCATTAGCATTATTAACCGTCATTATATGTGTATTTGTATATTTTATATTTTGTTTTATTATTTTCTTTATAAAGCTACTTTGATAATTTTCAAATCGTATAAACTTTTTTGTAAACAAATGATTTTTCAATCAATTATACTTAGTTTTTTTATGCATTTGTGCTATTCCATTACCATTAGTAATAAAATTTTTAATGGAAAAAATTTTATTACCATTAAATGGTAATACATTTTTTTTATTTGAATTAGTCTCAACTAATGGTAATAAAATTTCAATCGTAATGAAAAATTCCCAAGTATGATAATAGTCCCTCATGCCCCTCATCCTCATGTCCCTAAATGCTTAAGATACGTCAATAAAAAGAGTAGAACAGTATTTTTTACCTTCAAATGTTTTCCTTTACTATTCTATGAACTTGCTCGATGGTGCCGTGTTTCCTTCTGAAACCAAGTTGATGCGCTGGGATTAAATTGTCTTGGTCTATCAGTACGGTCAGACATGCTTGCCAATAGACTGATTGGTCTGTACCAGGGGTCGGCACCCTGAGGCTCTTTAGTTCCATACGGAAATATTATTTATTTTATCAAAAAACCATTTAAAATCGTTCTGAATCGATTAACGAGGATTAGGTACCGATTCTATCAATCCTACATAGAGATCCGACGGCGGTATCATTGGAGAGCTTTCGATCGACGGAAGGGGCTAGCATTATATATATATATATATAAATATATATATGTGCACAGTGCATGTTGCGGGGACGGTTTTTCGTTTCACAGGTTACTATGAAGACATTTTGATTCTTTGGAGACTGACCTCAAACATTACATTAATCTACTATATACACTTCAGAGTAAACACTAGAATAACGAAAAGTTTAAGGACAGTCCCCAAAGTAACAAACATAACATATATATATATATATATATATATATATAACATATATATATATATATATATGTGCACAGCACATGTTGCGGGGACGCGTTTTCGTTCCACAAGTTACTATGAAGACATTTTGTTACTTTGGGGACTGTCCTTAAACTTTTCGTTATTCTAGTGTTTACTCTGAAGACATTTTACTGGATACAGCTCATATTACGGGGTCTTCTTTGGCTGTATATACAGATGTCTTCAAAGTATGTGAAATGCATATATATATATATATATATATATATATATATATATGCATTGCCCATACTTTGAAGACATCTGTATATACAGCCAAAAAAGTCTCGCTGTATCCAGTAAAATGTCTTTAGTGTATACAGTATATTAATTAAAAGTTTGAGGACGGTCCCCAAAGTAACAAAATGTCTTCATAGTAACTTTTGGAACGAAAACCCGTCCCCGCAACATGTGCTGTGCACATATATATATATATATATATATATATATATATATATATATATATATATATATATATATATATGTATATATAATGTCTTCATACTATACGCTCGATCAGGGATCGGCAACGTTTTTAAAACTTCAAAGTTATAAAAAAGACATAAAATTTTTTCTTTTCCTAGGGTGCAAGCCCATCGGAATACTGTAATTTGAAAAATTTAATTTTTGCTTATTTTTTTTTTGCTATGAACAGTTACAAAGTGCTCCTGGACGATGGACCGACTTTCTCGGCAGTCCCTTTGCAACTGTTTACAAAAGAACACAAAACCCGAGAATTTTGACGGGACTGACTTTCTCGGGAGTCCCTTTGCAATTGTTTCCAAAAGAGCAAAAAATTAATAATGAGTAAAAATTTATTTTTTCCATGATTTTTTCATGTAAAGTACTCCCTTGGAAAGTGGATCCATCGTAGGTTTCATCGAGAGGAGCAAGCTCTTGAGAAATAGGTCCATATTATCGGTCTCCTCGTGAGTTATAATCTGCTGCACAAAGTTCTAGGTAATCCAAATATTTTTCAGGGATTTCAGTAAGAACAGGTAGCTTTGTCATACACTCATAATATTATTTCGTTAAAAACAATGTAAAATACATATTAAATTAATCGAAAATACAATCAAAAAGAGGACTACTGATTTTTCATTATATTCATCCCATTTTGCTGTTTATTTTCAATCATTGTTTAATAATCTTCAAAATAGTAAAACCAATCGAAAGTCGTTTAAGATAACCATCAATTTTTAACTGACAAAACGTTAGAAAAAACGATATTTGTAGATTTTTTTTCTAATTGAAAGTTTTCTTATTTGTATGTACCCTGTCGGACAAAGAGTAGCTGACTACAAAAATAGACAACTTTAAGTTAACTTTTATGGACTAATTTTAAGCTATCTACTACGCAATGCAAAATTTCCGTTAACAAAAGTGTATATACTGTAGAATAAATTTTTTGTTGCAAATTTTTCCTCTAAAAGAACCCAAAGTTGATTAGCAGTAAAGCGTCTCCAAGGACGTTTTATTCAGTAAGTAACGTCGGCTGAGCCGTCAGAATAAAATGCATTTGCGTATACATATTTTAGTTTTAATATTTATCTACATAAAAATATGCCAAAATTGTCCATAAATGGTTAAAAATTCGATTATTTTAGGAGTTAAATATATATCGCACCTTATCAGTTAAACTGTATTAACTCAAAATTTCCAGTTTTTCAGTAGAGACAATCAATAAAAATCTCCAATTTATTCAGTTAAATGAATCGTAGTGTTGAAAATAATGTTCGTTTATATTGCGTCCTGGGTCACATGTGTGTAAAATATTTTTGTGAAATCGATAACATTATTATTATTTAATCTAATTTAATTGTTTTAATCTAACAAATTTTTAAATTAAAATTATTTTAAATATATTTTTATTAAATATCGGCTTCATTCAGCTTCATGCAGCTACCGGCCACTGTCGCCGCCTAACTGTTGACGCCGTCGACTTAAGCTTACAGCTTAGACTTTTGATTAGTAAACATTGTCGCGCGTGGTATCGAAGTTTTTTTATTATTATTAATATATAATTTTTTTCATTAAAAAGATTTAAAGTGTGGGTTAAAGTTTAGTAAAATAATAAAATCACATACATAAACTTATTTTACATACATACATAATTTACGTTAAAATATTTAGATGGCGCTTCCACAAATTACTCGTTGTAAGATTGGCTTACAACCAATTGCACCATGTAAGTAATAATAAAATTAATATTATATTTAGTTCCTAATTTTTATAACTGGTATTAATAAATTATGTTACAGATCAGAAGAAAACGGAGCCATGTCCAAATTGTTCCAAACATTTTGAAGAAAATTTTAAGCAGATAAACAGTAAGATTCGATTTTTAAAAAATTACCAAACTTTAAATTAACCAATATGTTTTACACTTTCAGATACACTACAAAATCTACAAGGTAATTATTTGTTTATAAAATTATCTTTCATTATTTTATACATAATTATCTTCATTATCCATTTACAGAAATTATTGTGAACCAAAACGACGTAATAATGAAGGCCTTGGCTGAGCAAAAAGTGCTAACAGATAGGATTCTATACCAAGAAGTAACTAAGAAAAATTTACCCTCTACATTCCCTATAGACAACATAAATGGCTTAAATGAACTAAATTACAGAACACAATCGTGAAACTTATGTAAGTTTTCTGATCAAATGCCCAAATGTATTCATATGTATATACTTCTATATAACTTTATTACTTTCTGCAGATTAATACAATGAAGTCGCTATTGAAGGGGCGGCTATCGAAAACATTAACAGAAATAATCTCAATAAATTTGTGCATGGACATAAATTTGGATGGGATTCATGGTAAAAAAAGGTTAAAAGACTTTGAGGTTTTCTTTCGCGCCTTGACAGGTAACCGATAATTTGAAAATTTATATATGTATGTATTCATAAAAAACAAATATGTACGAATGTATATTTCAAACAGATGCCTGGCGTTCACTTGGCTCTGAAGATGTTTAAAAGGACATACGAAACGCTTTAAAAATAATAAAAAAGCGTTATATTCATGCGCAGTGCATTAAAAATAAAAACATGAAATTAAAAAATTAAAATAATGTATGTATGTATATACCTTAAAAAAATCAAAATAATATCTATAATATTTTTTAAATCTATGTAAATATGTATATAATAGTGAAGTTTTTAAAAAATTATAATTTTTTTAAATTACAACAAAACGTGAAAAATTTGTATTTATGTATTTTTAAACAATCAATAAACAATATAATATTTTTGTATATGTATTTATGTAACTCTGTAAATACAAATGTATATAATAGTAAATTATTATATAATTTTTTGAAAGAGTTCCTTTAATTTTTCAATGATACGTATGTATGTAACTTTAAACAATCAACATAATTTCTATAAAATTTTTTATATATATGTAAATATATAATTAGTGAATTTTTATATACTTTTTTAAAATAGTTCCTTTAATTTTCCAAAGATATGTATGTACCTTAAAACAATCAAAATATCTATAATATTTTTTATTCTTACGTTAATTTGTACATAATAGTGAAGTTTTTATAAATATATTTTTTTCTAAAATTACAACAAAATATCTCAAATATTTGTATGTACTATGTACCTTAAAACAATCATAAAATTAATATAGAGCAATTCCATATGAAAGCGATCACCTTTTGGACGACCCCTCTCCGATTTTAAAATAAATAGTCTCAATCGATTGCCCAGCAAAAAATAATGTACCTACATATTTTTTTTATTTTTTATAGTGACTGGTTTAGTGGTGGTGTACACCACTGTCATGTGACAAAATTGAAGAATTCTTCATAAGGGACCTCATTGAACTACTAAAGCGATCGCAACGAGTGATAGCTCGTTGGAAAGGTATTGAATCAGGCTTTAATTGAAAAATAAAATTTTCCTAATTTTTCTCAGAAATTTACCTTTTTTCCCATGAAAATTAAATTTTCCGATTTTCCACAGAAGCTCCTAAATTTTCCGGCTAATTTTATTTTTTTTGGATTCCTCATAATTTTTGCTTTAAGAATCAGCAATAAAAAAATGGGCCCAGACTCCTTGTTTGGACAGGAGAAGAGCATTTAAGAGACCACCTTGTTCTCATTGTTTTTATATTTTTTATAATTGAATTATTTTTAATTATTTAACATTATTTTATTTTATTATTAAAAATACATTTTAAAAATTATTTTACAGTTAAAAATACATTTATGAAGAAAAAATCAATTTTTTTTAAGAGCCCCAAGTTGAGTGTGTAGTGAATATGGTCTGCCTGCCTTCACAAGATCGGCCATAAATCCATGGATAATAGCAGCAGTGGCATGTAATGGCACACTAAACCCGACTGAGGCTACAGATCATAAAATGTTTTGTAAATTTTTTAAATTACCAGGTAATAAATATTTCGCCTAAAATGACACGTGCAGAAACAAGTCATAAACCACGGATTTTCCATAAATATGGCGAAATATTTATTACCTGGTAATTTACAAAACATTTTATGACCTGTGGTCGGCTTATTGGCAGTAACCAATTAAGTCCCTCTTTAAAAAACATTTTATGACCAGTAGTTCACGCAAATTTTCCTATTAAAGAAAAGCAAATATCGCTTATTTTTTTACCTATTTTTTACCAAAAAATAAATATAAATACTTCACACACTCTGAGTCAAATTTCAGTTGAATACTAAACGTGAAAGTGTTAAAGTGTTTTTTTGTAAAGTAAAGAGTGAAGCTGTAAAGACAATTTAAAGTAAAATGAATAAATTTTGCTGCAATCCGTTTAACAAGAGTGGACATCGTTCGAAAAAGATAAAAGTATTAAAATTAACTGGTGTTTCGAAGCGATACATGAATGAATTAAATATACAATACGGTGAAAAAGCACAATTCATTTGCCCCAAGTGTAAAATCGATTTGTCTCAACAAGCAAATGCAACCACAATCCGAGAGTGAAATGACAATTGCACAAAATGTTTCATCTGATAGTGAGGCAGACATTCCGATGGTCAATATGTCTTTGAGTCCTTTGAATGAGGCTATTACCACTTTAGGTGAAACGCCTATTAGAAAAAGAAAGTTGCGAAATGAAAAATACAGGAAAGATAAAAAAAGGCAAGGTTATGAGTGCAATCGCGACAATATTTGATGAAGGCTCTGATAACGAATGCAGTCAAGCAGATGACGTTGATGACGGCAAACAAATGATTGAGCAGTTGAAAAGAAAATTCAATTTAGCGACCACTTTTCCGGAGAAATATCTCATTTTATCTGTGCTGCCTCAATCATGGTCTATACGCAAGATTTCTGAACAGTTTCAAACATCTTTTTACATCGCGAGAAGAAGCAAAGAATTAGTTCGACAGAAGGGCATATTGGCGACTCCCACCAAGAAATTTAGCTCAAGGACCCTCAGCGAAGCAACGGTGAAATTGATTCAAGATTTTTACTGCAATGATGACAACAGCCGCGCCTGCCCAGGTACACGTGACTATGTTATCACACGTGAAGATGGAGAAAAAGTACACAAGCAGCGCAGATTATTATTATGTAATCTATCCGAAGCATACCATCAGTTCAAAGAGAAATACCCAGCAGAAAAAGTGGGATTTTCTAAGTTTGTCATCCTACGACCAAAAGAATGCGTGCTGGCATTAGATAGGCACGGAACGCATTCAGTCTGCGTTTGCATGTTTCATCAAAACATCAAATTAATGTTTTTTCCATGCAAGAAATTGAAAGTATTTCACGGTGAAATTGAAACATATGGTCCCTATATGTCGAAGTCGTTGTGCGCATACCCCACGGAAAATTGTCATTTGTCCAAATGCGACAATTGTCCGAAGATTGACGAGCTAGAGCAATATTTGGCAGAAAAGTTGGAACAGCTGTTAATTCAGGAGGTGCATTTCAAATAGTGGATAATTAGCAGCGGCAGATGTTCCCTTGAGACCGTGGTAAAGCAGATTCCGGAATTCATCGAGGAATTCGACATTCAAGTTGAATGAACTGAAGGCGCACCATTTCATATCCGAGATGCAATCGAAATTTCTAAAGGAAAGTAAGGAGAAATTAGCCCAAAATGAATTAATTGTGATAAGCGACTTTGCCGAGAATTACACTTTTCTCGTTCAGGATGAATTTCAGGCTTATCACTGGGCAAACGACCAGTGCACGGTGCATCCTTTTTGCATTTATTTCAAAAACGAAGATAACGAACTACAGACCGTAAGCCTTGTTGTTGTCGCGGAGAGTTAAGCTCATAATTATGTGCGTTTATTTATTTCAAATGAAACTGTTTGAATTCTTAAGATCAAAATTCGATGCAATCGACAAAGTAACGTTTTTCTCATACGGCGCGGCTTCTCAGTACAAGAATAAAAAAAATTTTTACAATCTTTGTATAATTGAAGAAGAACAAAACTGCAAGGTCGAGTGGCACTTTTTTGCGACGTCCCACGGTAAGGGCCCATGCGATGCGTTAGGGGGAACCCTAAAACGCATGGCGACTAAGGCAAGTTTGCAAAGGCCATATACTGATCAGATCTTAAATGTACAACATTTGTTTTCGTGGATTCAAAGCAAGGAAATTGCCATTAACACAGTTTTATGCACTCAAAAAGAACACGATGCCATGGAGCGACGACTTCAAAACAGATATAATAATGTCAAAACTATAACTGGAACGCAAAAGTTTCATTGCTTCATACCAAATATTTTTGATATGTCAATTAATGTAAAGCGGTACTCTTCGTCTGCCGACGTGCTAAATTTAAAGTTACTTTAATTTTATAATGATGCCAAGACAATTGAAATTTTTAATAAATATTATAATTAAGTATAAGCAGCAAAATAAGAAAGATTTTTTCTTCATAAATGTATTTTTAACTGTAAAATAATTTTTAAAATGTATTTTTAATAATAAAATAAAATAATGTTAAATAATTAAAAATAATTCAATTATAAAAAATATAAAAACAATGAGAACAAGGTGGTCTCTTAAATGCTCTTCTCCTGTCCAAACAAGGAGTCGGGCCCATTTTTTTATTGCTGATTCTTGCAAAAATTATGAGGAATCCAAAAAAAATAAAATTAGCCGGAAAATTTAGGAGCTTCTGTGGAAAATCGGAAAATTTAATTTTCATGGGAAAATTTAATTTTCATTGGAAAAAAGGTAAATTTCTGAGAAAAATTAGGAAAATTTTATTTTTCAATTAAACCCTGATTCAATACCTTTCCAACGAGCTATCACTCGTTGCGATCGCTTTAGTAGTTTTTTTAAAACAACTTTCAATGATGTCCCTTATGAAGAATTCTTCAATTTTGTCACATGACCATGGTGTACACCACCACTAAACCAGTCACTATAAAAAAAAAAAAATATGTAGGTACATTATTTTTTGCTGGGCAATCGATTGAGACTATTTATTTTAAAATCGGAGAGGGGTCGTCCAAAAATGTGCCAATTTTGATCGTTTTTATATGGAATTGCTCTATAAAATTCGCCTCTAACTGTTTTACTTGAAACAACAAACTATACGTAACAGCCAATGCACGTCGAAGGCGAATTAAAACCTACAAAGAAACATCCGAAGCCGGCGCACAGTGTAAGATTTTGCCAATCTAGGGGGACTTAATAAAAAAAAGTGCTTCAAATTTGATCATATGTTCCTAGATGTTAGAAAAATATCCTATTGTTACGAAAATAAACACAGAACGTAATACAAAAATGTTGTTAATATGATGACGGCTATCAAACAGGTGTTATTGAAATGCATTTAAATGCAAGTTTGACAGTCATTAAATTAAAAGTGGTAAGAATTAAATCGTGTGTGCTTTTTTTCCAAATTTTTTTTCTTTTATCTCAATAGTTCAACTATAAAATTTTGAATAAATTATTCAAAAAATTTGAAGTGGAGTATTTAAATAATTTTGCTTCATAAAAAGCTAAAAAGTAAGTGTTAAAAAATCTTAAACTTTTCATAGACTAAAACTTTCATATTCTATCAGATTCTACTTTGCCACCACAAGGAGGATCATCGGAAGGATTACCGAAACTGATTCCAAGAATAAAATCTTGCCCAAAGGTATCGTTTTTAAATATATCTGAAATATCGCGCCAGGAACTTTTTCATGTTTGGTTAAACAACATCAAACCAGAAAGGTTCGAAGCGATTTTAAAATTCGTTTTAACAATTTTTGGAAGAGATGTGGACTGTGAAAAGTTAAAAGCACGTTTACGAAAGTTATGCTACGATTTTCAAGTGAGATGGGATAAATCTCGACAAGTTAAGCCCAGATTTGTGCATGATAATGCTTTATGGCTTAAAACAACAATTCAAGCTGCAGAGTTCATTCTTGATGTTGCGCCATCAACTTCAAAAAAAGTCTCAATGTCGGAAGAGAAGAAAAATAATTCTCAGAATGTTGTCTTAAAACGAAACAACGAAAATGTAAGGAGCTTATATCTAATATATCTACAGATCACTTGATAATGGCAACTGAACTGAAAATTTGATCTTGCGGGAAAAGGGACGCAGCCGATCTTGTGAAGGAATTAGCAAACGCTTCTCCATCAAGAGGTACAATTATAAAAAAGGCCAGACTAAGTGTTGTGGAATCAAAGCAGCTTTCAGCGGATAAAGCACTGGCCATGATAATAGACGCAAATTTATCAACGCACCAATATCTAGCAATACGGCAGCACACAAAGCATTGCAGTCCTAAATTATATCCGTGTTATGACCTTGTAAAGCAGTCAAAACTTTTGTGTTATCCAAATAATATTACTGTGACGGAAACATGTGCAGAAATTAATTTGCAGTCGTTAATAGATCACAAAGTAAAACGATTGATAAGTGCACAAGAAGAGGTTTTCAAGTCGTTACCTGATCTTAAAGATGAAGTATGCATAATAATAAAATGGGGATGCGATGGTGCTGAACAGAATCGGTATAAGCAAACATTTACGAATGAAAATTTGTCAGACGAAAGTTTATTTTATATATCTATGGTACCTCTTCAACTTTTTTCAATAATTAGAGGGGAAAAGAGAATTTTGTGTCAAAACCCTGCTCCATCCTCGACCAGATATTGTCGGCCTATCAAATTTATTTTTACAAAAGAAACACGTGAGGTAATTATAAAGGAAGTGAATCACATTCAGGATCAAATTTCAGTTTTGATTCCTACTATCATCAAAACTGACAATTTTAATTTCAAAGTTAGAGCTTGTACCATAGAAAAGACATAATCTCTTCCTGCATTCTCCCCATTGGCAATTTTTCCGAAGAAGCGCAAGAGTCTAGAAATAACGATTCAAGAAATTACCGCGAATTGTTTACCAGAAAAACATCAAGAGTCTGTGCAATAGCACAGACTGCTTATTTCATCGGACCCATACATTGCTAGTTTGCGCTTAACTCCAAAAACCCAGCATGGAGCTTTATCTGCAGAAGTGCTTGCGTTATTGTTAGACCATCAAGAATTTGAAGAAAGCTCTGATTCAGATTAAATTTTGTTAAATACAATTTTTGCATACATATTATATAATAAGTACAATATAATACAATATTGAATACAATAAGTGAATACAACCCTGAAAACAACAATACAAATTTTTTTTATATATTTTCTTATATATTTTTCTAGTAAAGAAATAGTTACTTTTATAACTTTTAGCATACTCTACCTATAGTTTATCAAAAAGCCTTTTTTTGGCTTAATTCTAGAAAAAAAATGTGGGGCTAATATGGGAGGGGGGAGTAGTTTTTGTCCCATGTTCCTCATTTTAGATCTGAGCCTGCACATTAAAAATAAAAGCTTATGTTCCAAATTTCAAGTCTATATCTCTTAAACTTTGTTTGGTTAAAAGTGATTACAAGTGGCTGATCCTCGTTAATCGATTCAGAATGATTTTTACATTTTTTTTTTTGATAAAATAAATAATATTTGCGAGCCGCAGGTTGCCGATCTCTGTGCTAGATCAGTGAACACTTTGAGGACAGTCCGCAAAGTAACAAAATGTCTTCATAGTGCTGTGCATATAAAGGGTGGTTACATTTTAAGGGCCGATGTTGATTTTGAATAAAACACAAATTTTTTAGGAAATTATTGTCATTTCTTTTTATAGTGATAATATGGTATGGTTCAATTATGTATGTAACAAAATATCTGCCAAATGGCCGCCGCGACGTCGGCGGCACACCTCCATCTGTAGTGGGGCTTGCCTCACCATGGTTTGATTTAAAAAAAAAAACAGATATTTCCGTTTTCAATTTTTGGTATATCATGTAATTTTAATTTACATACTTTACACTATATTTCAACGCCATCTAGGTGTTAAGTTAGTACATCACATTATGTTACACGTATTCTACATCATACATCTATTTACTTATAGAGTTGGTTTTAGTTTTGGAAAAGATGCGTTAGATAACAATCTTTGCAAATAACATCTACCGAAAACCAAGGTTTCTTGTAAAGAAGAGTGATAGCGTTCAGCCTTTTTACTACCAAGCTGTCTTCGAGAAAGGTCCAATCTTGTGAAACTCAGTGAAATTTTTTTTTTTGTTTTCTATAAAGAACAAGTGTTTTAAGGTTTAACTCATTTTGCCCAAAATTTTATTAAAGTTTTATAATTCAAAAAAATTTATGTATGTATGGTGTTCATAAAAATGTAGTTTGTTTTAATTAATTTTTGGGCTTATAATTTTTTTTTTATTTTGTTTGGGATATTTTCTTGGTATATTTTTTATTAGATTTGTGCCAAATCAAGACCAAATTTATTGACGTTTTAATACTCTGGAAGCTGAAAATTCCTAGGGTTTTTGTCGGAAAATAATACTGGTGTCAGGAAAACTTGAGAATTGTATATTTTCTTAATACCCGTGGGAACGGTATTGAATTACCATTTTGGAATATTGGCTGTTAAATTTTCTTTTGATTAAAGTGCCAAATCTTTATGATAAATATTTTATTATTAATAAAAACAAGTTTTCGTGTATAAAATACCGTTTTTCATAAAAATGTATTATCTATGCAGGTTTGGCACTTAAGGTACAGTTACAAAGAGAGCAAAAACAAAACGACAAACTGCCAGTAAGGGAATGAAATTGATTCTCTTCAATCATCTGTAGCTCAGTCTGGTTTTGGTGCAGTGCGGTGACGTTTTAGTTTGATTGGATCGCGGCGGTGTTAAACTTGTAGTGAAAAAGTAAAAGAAAAAAAAAGGAAAACGGAAAATTTGTATAAATACCTTAATATTTAAATCAGGTAAAGTGTTATTGGTTAAAAGAGTTACGAATTGGGAAAAAGTGCAGTAAAGCGTAAAAATAAACCCCTTTAGAACTTGTTATAGAGATTTCGAGAATCCCCACCGTAAAATTGAGAAAGCAACAGTTTTAAAAATTTTAATTAAAAATATGGTGTTTTAAAAGTTTTTCCGAATATTTTTCTGAACTATTCCAAATTCGTCTAAATTATCCTAAATTTTTCTAGTTACATTTCTATAAATTATCCTATTTTCTTTATTTTAAATCATTCTAAATCGTTCTAAATTATCACAACTTTAAATATCCAATTCCATTGTTTCTTTTATGGTTAAAATTATTTCTTGTTAAAATTGTGTCATTCAGTTTCGATTAGTAACAACAGTGTCAGCTAGTGTTAATAGTTTAGTTGTCAAATACATATGTTTTTTTTCTTCTGTACTTTCACTGCATTTTTCATTTCAACGAAAATATAAAACCGTAAATACACAAAGCTACAATTTTTTTTGTGTTTTTTTTTTTGAGTAACAATATTAAATGTAAATTCTTTCAAGTGATGATGGTTTTAAATAGTTAAAATATAAATGCATTGGGGAAAAAAAAACAAATGTAATTAATCCGAATATATCGAAAGTTTATACAGCGGTCAAAACAAGTATTCGTCATTAACTGAATTTTTAGGAAATCCTGCTACAATGGCAAAACGGAGCGAAAAATGTGAATCAAATAATTGAACTTTCAGCGGATAACATATTTTTTTTAATTTTTATTGTTTTTAAAGCAAAAAATTAAATAAAAAATAACAAAAAAGCATTTCTATTGCGTAAGACCAAAAAATAGGGTAAAAAAAGTATTCGTCGTTTATGCAACACTTCTACAATCACTGCAATTTTGGCAAAAAAAAAACGGGGAAATCCCGTTATTTTATTTTCTATGAATAGGGAAGCGTTTGGTTACTTGTCATGAAGTGTTTTATTTAGTAAAGTTTAATTTTTTTCAAAATGGGTCGCAAGCAAAAAGAAGTTTCTGATGAAGTGAAAGTTTTAATAATTAAACATTTTAGAAGTGGATTAACTGAAAAAAAAAATTGGCGAAATCGTCAATAGGCCAAGAAGTACAGTTCAATACATTATAAAAAAATGGAAAGAAACAAAATCGGTCGAAAACAAGCAAAGATCTGGCCCACCTCAGCACTTTCTGTAGCGGATAATCGTTGGTTAGTACGCCAAGTTCAAAAAAACCCAAAAACAAATGCCACGATTCTCTGCAATAACGTTTAGGAATATTTAGGAAAGGAGATTACTCCACAGACCATACGAAATTCCCTTAAAATTCATGGTTATAGAGGAAGAACTGCGCGGAAGAAGCCATTTGTGAACAAAATTAATCGAATTAAAAAGGTTAAATTTGCAAGAGCTTATGTAAAAGAACCAGAATCGTTTTGGACAAATGTAATTTTTGCAGATGAGAGCAAATTTAACGTTTTTGGATGCGATGGCAAGGTAATTGTGTATAGAAAAGCAAATACGGAGTTTGAAGAACGCAATACAGTTGCTACTGTTAAACATGGTGGTGGCGGTTTAATGGTTTGGGGATGTATGGCGGCATCAGGTGCAGGAAATATTGAAATTATAAATGGAACAATGGATCACAAATACTACATCGACATATTGAAGAGGAACTTGAAGGAAAGTGCACAAAAACTGGGCATTGGTAACAATTTTCAGTATTATTAGGATAACGATCCAAAACATTCTGCGCTAAATACTAAGCTTTGGATGTTATATAATTGCCCAAAAGTAATAAAAACACCTCCACAAAGTCCAGATTTAAACCCCATTGAACATCTTTGGGAGCATTTGGAATTAAAATTGAGAAAACGCAGTTTCTCAAATAAAACACAGATGCAGCAGATTTTAATGGAAGAATGGGCTAATATAGATCCAGCTATTACAGCTAAATTAGTCTAATCAATGCAAAGGCGTTTAAAGGAAGTAATAAGATGTGGAGGACGTATAACAAAATATTAAACATCCGTTATTGCTACATATCTAAACTTATGTATGTAAATGACGAATACTTTTTTTGCCTTATTTTTTGATGTTACGCAATAGAATTGCTTTTTTGTTATTTTTTATTTAATTTTTTGCTTTAAAAACAATTAAAAATGAAAAAAAATATGTTATCCGCTGAAAGTTCAATTATTTGTTTCACATTTTTCGTTCCGTTTTGCCGTTGTAGCAGGATTTCCTAAAAATTCAGTTAATGACGAATACTTTTTTTGACCGCTGTATATAATATGAGTTTCAGATCGGAGTCAGTGTGTTTCATGATAGAAATTTTGGAATTAAAATCTCTTAATAATTTAAAAAGTAAATAAAAGAAAATGTTGCTAAACTTATAAAGGGAGCAACTCTCTTATACTTATCTAAACCACAATAGAGATAAGGAGAAAGGAGGAACTGAATATCTAACCAACGAGAACTCAATTACAGATCTCATCGAAGGTACCTTCGTCGTGGGAGTACATTTTGTCAGAGTAAGTTACTTATTTTATTTATCTTTTCTTTTGGTTTGCAATTTTTTTTTTCTTTTCTCATTTATTTATTTTTTTTTGTTCTGTTTATATTTGCATTTATTTTTAATAATGAAAGACTCCAAATTGAACGTGACCAACTTAGCATTTTGAAAACCGTGTAAATCATAATTAACTGTTAGCTGTATGTATTTCTTAAAAATTTTATTATTTGTGTTATCATAATTTTATTGTTTTATTTATCTGTGATGGCATAAAAATTATGCCATGAAACACCGGCTTATCCATTTCCTTTTTTTTATTTTAATTAAAAATTTAAATTTTTTATTATTTAAGTTATTTTTTTTTTTAAATAAGTAATTTGTTTTAAAATAATTTTTAATTTTTTTATACTTAAATGAAATCTAAAAAATTTGAGTTGTGTGCTCATTCGAAATCGATTATAGTTTTTAGTTTTCTATTCAAATTTGCAATAAAATAAATTAATTTCTTAATACATCATAATGATTTGTGAGTAAAATCTAAAGTATCTGTTTTGGTTTTGAAACTTTTGTGAGGAATCCGTTGTGATCAGGTATGGGATCTCAATTTTATTTTTTTTTTTGGTTTTCAATGTTCTTGTGATCATGGCTGGGAGGGCAAGTAGTTGTAATCATTCCATCTAGTTACAATCAAGTATGACTTTTGTTAAATTTATATATTTCAGGCATTTGATTTTTTTTTTGCACGCGAAAAACATTAAAATTTATTTTGTAGTAAGTTGGCAAGAGTGTGGATAAGTTTTATTTTATATTTAAACCTGACGAGCAATAAGGCCGAAGTTAACGCGTGCCTGCTTAGCTATATTTCAATATTCCATCCGCCAATACCACAATATTACTTATTATATGCTACACATTCGATGGTCCAAATATTCGATGACGCTGAGGCATAATTAAGGTTCTATGCCGTTAATGTGCCGAATTATCTCATCCTTTAGCTCTTGAATTGTTGCTGGCTTATCGACGTACACCTTTTCATTCAAATAACCTCAAAGAAAGAAGTCCAACGGTGTCATATCACATGATCTTGTCGGCCAATTGACATCGCCCACAATTCTCCCGATTGTGGACACATTTGGTCGATTATGCTGACAAAAAAAAGCCACGAAGTGCACGAAATGCATTTTGATTTGAACGCCCATTTTCATAATAAGCCTGAATAACTTTAACGCGTTACTCGATTGTGTATCTTTCAATGGTTTAAATTGAGTTAGTCTGAAATTGAGAAATGTCAAATGAAATGCAGAAAAAAACTTGACGTTTAGGTGTAGTTTACATTCAACATCGGCCCTTAAAATTTAACCACCCTTTATATATAACATTTATATACACACAATATATTTTCCGTTACCGACTGTAGTTTATTTAAAAAGTAATACTTAAAGTTTGTTTTTAAATGAAGAATCAATTAAAATTCATAGAAATATATTTTTTAACTATTTGAATCAGTCATTCAAAAACAAACTATAAAAATTTTCAGACATTCAGTAGGAGTTGATATTTTCTGTTAAATGTAAAATTTTATGTTTTATGTTTCTAAAAATTTAAATTAATATAATTCTTTTTGTATTTTTACCAAAATAGTTAAATATATACAAAATTATTTCAATAAAAATTACAAGAAATTATTGAAATAAACATACACACAAAGCCAATAAAAATATGTAAATCTGTGTTGTGTTCTGTTTTGTAATTACATACAAATAAAAAAACTTTCAATTTGAAAAACAAACCACAAAAGTAGTTCTTTCTAACTTTTTGTCAGTAAAAAATTGACAAATAAACAACTATCTATTGTATATACTACTTTTGTCGATTATTAAACAATGATTGAAAATAAACAAAAAAAAAAAAAAATAGACTGAATATAATAAAAAATCAGTAGTCCTCTTTTTGATTGTATATTCGATTAATTTAATATGTATTTTAAGTTGTTTTTAACGATATAATATTGTGAGTGTATATATATCTACGAAAAGAATTGAGCGCTTGATGTCAAAATGTTTAAACTAGCAATCAGTAAGTCTTAGAATTGAGTAACTAAGCTTAGAAAAATAAATATTTAATTACAAAATGACTGTATTAAAAATTGCTAAGTCGTTTAAAGTGTTTTTAAACTCACGGGAAAAAATAGAAGTACTACCCCGCAGGGAGGTAACTCATTTGGAAATTTAGGCTCGGTGGCTAATGTGGTAAAATCACTTTCATTGTCGCGTGCAAATTAGTCAATTCAATTAAACATTATGAAAAATATAAGACGTTCAATAATTTTTCAAGGAAAAAACCGAATAACGGTTTTTCCGCAGACAGGTTAATTACTAGAATGAGTAAAAATTACACTTTCTTAACATCTACGCAAATAAGTTCTACCAAGGAGGAATAGAATGTTAAAATATCAACAGGAACTGAAAAAAGGTGTTTGGTCGAAAATAAATTAAATGATCGCATAGGAAGACAGTAACCGAATGTGCCGAAGAAAAATATTAAGCAGGGCTTAGAATTTGCATAACACTATGACCAAAATTCTTTGAAACTGGTTGCCTGAAGCGATAAATCTAAGTTTAATCTTTTTGGTAATGATAGAAGATCTCCACAAAACTCTCATTTAAATCCCAAATATACAAAAAAAAAAAACTACTGAAGCACGGTGGGTCGTTGGTGATGGTATCAGGATGCTTTACCGTATCTGGAGTTAGTTCGATAGTAAAAATTTACGGCAAAATGAAAATTGAATGGATAGGCGTATCTTAGAAAATAAACTGAATAGTTATTATGTTGACGATTTGTCACTAGCATGTATATTTCAACAACTTAACGACCTGAAGCATAATCAAAATGCTTTTAATTCTAATTAATTAAAATAATAATTATTAAATGACTTAATTATTTGTCCACAAAATAGAGTAATCGTGAATTGTTTATGTCTTTATGTTTAATTTAGTTTATAAGATTTTCGATAAATTAATAAAACTTATTTTTTTAAATGTTATCAAGAATGAATGTTATTCTTGATAGGAATTTCATGAGTACAAATGACTTAATTTTGTGACCACAACTGTAGATATATTTATAAAAGGGTTTTCCAATAGGTACTTGAGAACTTTGAATGTAATTTGTGAACGCACTATTTCACTGATCATCTAACTGTTACATTCCTTTTTTTATTTATTTATTTATTAATTGTTTAATGTCATATCCTGCACAACAAGATTTAATCTTATAATTACAGTACAGGAATTACTAAGCAAATATTATAATCGGTGACCGCAACTTTAAGACCAAAATCATCTTCAGGGACGAAGCTCATTTTTGGCTCAATGGGTTCGTCAATAAGCAAAATATGCGTTATTGGTTTGGTGAAAATCCACATGTGCTTCATGAATCACCATTTCATCTACAAAAAATAACTGTTTGGTGCGGTTTGCATGCCGGCGGCGTCATTGGGCCATATTTTTTCGTCGACAATAACGATCGTTATCGCGCCATGATTATTTGTGGCCCGAATTGGAAAACATGCACTTGGACGGCATGTGGTTTCAACAAGACGGTGCCACAAGCCACACAGCACACTTTACAATCGATTTATTGAAGAGTAAGTTTGGTGGGCGTGTTATCTCAAGAAATGAATCAGTCAATTGGCTGCCTCGGTCGTGCGATTTAACGCCTCTAGACCTTTTTCTTTGGGGCTACGTCAAATCATTGGTCTATACCAACAAGCCAACGACATTGTAAGAACCCAGAGCCAACATTGAACGCGAAATAGCGGTCGTTACGGCCGAAATGTGTGACCGAGTCATCGAAAATTGGGTCCAACGAATCGACCGCTGCCGACGTTCCCGCGGTGGCCATATGAACAAAGTCGAGTTCCATTCATAAATGTTTTGATTGTATTTCAAGTCGATCATAAAGTTTTGGAAATATCTCAAATAGTTTGCGTTTTATTTAAAAAATAAGTTGTCAAATCCTTATTGGAAAACCCTTTATATTGGAGGTTATAAAAAAAATCAAAAAGTTTCAAACTTGTGTCCTTTGTGTAATATTTTAGACACCTTAAATGTTTTAATACAAGTATGTCTGTGTATAACTAAATATTGTCAGCAAAAATTGTACATAGCAAAAAAAAATTAAACCGTGTTTTGAAGATTGTTATTGCACATACAGAATTTTAGTCTTCTACGATAAAAAAAGAGATTTAATTAAGAAAATTAATATATTTTATGTTTTTAATTCCAGGCGATTTTTAAGTTACATTTAAAAATGTAAATTAATATTGATTTAAGGTATGATTTTTTTAAAATGTTAAACACACATTTTGTTTTTTTTTTATTGTAAAAAGGTTACAGTGGTAGTTACGTCATTTTGCATTTTAGTAGCGATATGTCTGTGTGCTAATAAAACTACAATTTATTAAATTTCACAAAACAAAATAATGAACATGTAACTACTCAACAACAAGTCGTACATATTTTAAAACTGATGTTTTATTTCTGCAATCTTTGTTTCTTTTATTTAGACAAAGAAATAATTCCTGCTGTTTTTTCTTTCATTGTATTCATGTTCATCTATTGAAACGTTTACAAAAATTGTATGTATGCTGCAGAATACTACGATTTAATTTTGAAGTCAATATTTTTTCTTGGAAAAAGATCATATAGAAAAATGGAAAGTAACAAATAGAATTTAGGAACACATTCAAATCACATCGATCTAACGTTTTTTTTAACTAGTGCTTATTTCGTGAATGGTAACATTTAGCTCATGTCTGATTTGACAGATAATTAGTTTTATCCTTCCGCTGAACGAATATGGTTGTGTATACGCTTGAAGAACGCTGGGAAATATTGCGACATTACTTTGAAAATCATGGTAATGTTGCAGAATGTCATCTTTTCAGATGAAGCTCATTTTGATCTTGGCGGGTATGTAAACAAGCAAATTGTCGCATTTGGGGCACGAAAAACCCGCACGCATACATTGAAAAGCCGATGCACCCAAAACTCACTGTTTGGTGCGGATTTTTGTCCAGAGGCATAATTGGGCCATTTTTCTTCGAAAATGACCAAGGAGTAACCGTTAAAGTCAATGGCGATCGTTATCGGGCCATGTTGAACGAATTTTTGTTCACAAAAATTGAAGAGGAGGATATTGGCAACATTTGGTTTCAACAGGACGGCGCTACGTGCCACACAGCCAAAGCTACACTCGATGTTTTGCGCCCTGTTTTTGAAGATCGCATTATCAGCCGCAGAGCTGATTTCGTTTGGTCACCTCGGAGCTGCGATTCGACTATTCGGTTTGACTATTATTTGTGGGGTGCCGTCAAAGATAAGTGTTACGCCGACAAGCCAGAGACAATTGACGCTTTAAAGGACAATATTCGTGAAGCCATTGATGAAATACAGCTGCAAACAATCGATAATGTGCTTAAAAATTGGACCGGTCGTGTAGGCTACTGCATAGACAGCCGAGGCAGCCATTTGAATGAAATTATTTTTCATTATTAACCGGAAGGATTGTACTTTCAAATAAAAAAAGAAATTTAAGAAAATATTCAGTAGTTTTTTTTTAAAGCATTTTCAAAAAAAAAACTTATTTGGCGGACCCTATAATTTGATCAAAATTTTTTGTGTAGTATGTCATTCCTTTTGTAACATGTCGAAATATGGAGTATATATACATTCGTGATCCTTATGCAATTTTCAGTCGTTTTAGCAATGTCCGTTCGTCTGTTAAAATGGCGATCACGACGCGAAGACGCAAGCAGGGGTGCTCATTTTTACTTAGGTTAATCTACATCCTTCCGGGCAGCTTGGTATTGAAAATTAGCAAAATCGGTTTAGCGGTTAAAAAGTTATGAGTGAAAATGTGGGGATACCGCTAAATTTTCGATACAAATTTGTGTATTTTAGCACAATTTCATAGTAGCGACTGGTACCTAATATATTTTCTCATATTTTTTCACCGGTCGCTTATTTACCTCAAATATTTTTCCACTCAAAAAATTTTTCTTCACGTCAATTTTTTTTTACCTTAAAATTTTTTTTCCTCCAAAAAATTTGTTTTCCACCAAAAAATTTGTTTTCACATCCAAACAAGGTTTTCACCACAAAAAATTTTTTTCACCTCCATAATTTTACTTCAAAAGTTTTTTACAGTAGAGAACATTTATTTAAGCATATTGGTGGAGGGTATTCAAAGATTCGCCACAGCCGAATTTAAGCCTTTGTTACTTGTTTTAAATTAGATTTTTACCACTTTAATTTAAAACGTTAAAAACATAAATTTGGACAATAGTTTCCCCATAAATTTAATCATGTCGAAGAACACAAAAAATCGGTATTAATCGGATATAGTATACACTGATCGTGGTTCCTTCAAAACATCTTTTATCTGATTACCAGTTTACACGTATGAATGTAGGTAGTTTCTTTGAAATAAACAAAAAATATTTAATAAAATTAATAATAAGGGTATGGGGACGTTCATGCACTACAAAGCGTATGTCATGTTCATAAAATACAATGGTGAGATAAAGTATTCGTCGCTTAACCTATTTCTATCATCGCAGCAAAGCTCTTGCAAAAAAAAATTCTAAATGTTCTAAAAAGTTTATTATATTTATATAATTTATAAAATTTTTTTTAAACGTTCTATATTGTTTGAAAAAAATTGAGATATTTGCAAAAAGTCAAATATTTTTCCCGAAAAAGTATTCGTCGTTTTGTAGTTTTGTACGAATTTCCGCCAATAAAAAAGCCATTTAACGTATAGCAGAAAACCAGCGTCAGACTTAATATTTTGTTTAGTTAATAGTTTTATAAAGAAATAAAGGGTGGTCCAACCATTGTTAATGTGGGCCACACCTTAACGTCAAGCTTTTTCCCAACTAAATTTGACATTTCTTTGTTTCAGTGTTTGACAAATTCAACCATGGAGAGGTACACAATTGAATAGTACGTTAAGATTGTTAAACCCTTTTACGAAAATTCGTTAAAATATCAGTTTCAATATACAGACGAATACTTTTTACTTATTATTTATAGTTTTTTTTTCTGTATTCATTTTTTTGCCATATTGCATCAATTTTTTGTTATTGTTTCTTGCATTTAATACGATATATCATATAATAAACGATTCCTATGTTGAAAAAAAAACAAAATTTCCCGTTTTTTAACAGATTTTAAGTATTTAAAACAAAAAATAAGAACGACGAATTCTTCTTCTTGCCACTAGTCGAAAATATTTATTTAAAATGTTAAGAATTTTAGCGTTTTCAATATATTCAATTCAATTTTAGTTTTCAATTCCATTCAATTTTAAACAATCAAAATTGCCATTGTCCAAAAATTTGTTATTATATTTTCTAACATTTTCGCCTTCGTGATGAAAGGTAAAAATATGTATAAATAATTCTGGCATATACCGAAAAACATTTGAGCAATTCACAACCAGTATTTCATTTTGTATATTGTATTAAAATACACTATACTACAAATATTTTGTTGTTAACAGCCAGCTATATTTTCATTTTTTAAACTTCAAATAGTAAAGAAGAAAAAAAAATATTTATAAATTTATAGAAGCAAGACAAAAAAATATTAAATTAAAAATAAAAGTGAAAAAACTGGCATTTCCTTGAGACTGATACACAATAAAACATTTAATAAACACAGCAAATGAAGCTGTAAAACTGTATTAGATTTTTAAATGTAAATTACCAACAACAGTTATACACTTGGGCAATTCACAGCTGGTATTTTATTTTGTATGTTGTATTGAAATACAATTGGGCAATTCACAACGGGTATTGTATCGTTGTATTTGTTGTATCGTGTATTACTTTACAATAGTGTAAAATTGTTGTTGGTAATTTGCACTTTACAATTTCATTTGCTGTGTTTATTAAGTATTGTATTGTGTATCATAACATATCAGTCTTAAGTTAATGCCAGTTTGTAATAAAAAGAACAAACAAAAAGAAAATTCATTTGTTAATAAACAATACAAATTAGAAAATGGCAAATAATACAAATACATCGGTAAGTTTATTTCTTTAAAAATATACGTTTATATATATCTCATATGTATTTTATCTTTTTAGTCTCAACCAAAACGCATTCGCCTAAACCCAACAAGAAAGTGGTCAGTGGCAGAAGAAAAGTCTTTAATTGACTTTTCAATGGAAAATCGGGAATTCGAGGTATGTTTTAGTGCCTGTTTGTGTCAATGAATGTGTATTCTAATATTGAGTTTTATTTCAGAAGCCAACAGCTCAAAGCTATTACAAGCGCTTCTGTAGGGAAGAAAATGTTCCAATTGATTGGACGCATGTTAGAGCAAAAACCAGAAATATGCGAGTTAGCTACAACAAAGTTAAAGCATAGGAGGGGTCAACAGGAGCCGGCAATATGGATGGCGGAACTGTTAAAAGTAAGTTTTTTTTACATATATACTCGTAGTTTTATCATTCAATAATTTTTTTTTTTTTCATTTTAGGTACTTTATTAAAAATGTGCAACTACTTCAATGAGCTTTGCGATTTGTTTGGAAGCCGAATTCTAGAGTGCGCTATTATTTAAGACAGCTTGGTATCTGGAAGCGATGTTATGTTTTTCAGATAAAGCAATAATTAGTTTGTGTTTTTCACTTTCACCTTTATTGTTCGTTTTATTTATAAATATTTGTATTCTTCTTCTTTACTATTTAACGTTTTACAACATGAAAATACAACTGACTGTTCACAACAAAGTATTTGTATATTGTATTTCAATACAACATACAAAATACAATACCAGCTGTGAATTGCCCAAATATACAAATACTTTGTTGTGAACAGTCAGTTGTATTTTCATGTTGTAAAACGTCAAATAGTAAAGAAGAATAAAAATATTTATAAATTTATGGAAACAAGAAGAAACGAACAATAAAGGTGAAAGTCAAAAAGACAAACTAATAATTGCTTTATGTGAAAAATATAACATCGCTTCCAGATACCAAGCTGTTTTCAATTATAGCGCACTATAATTCGGCTTCCAAACAAATCGTCAAGCTCAGCGAAGTAGTTGCACATCTTTAATAAAGTACCTAAAACGAAAACAAATTTATTGAATGATGAAGCTACGAGTATATATGTAAAAAAAACTCACTTTTAACAGTTCCGCCATCCATACTGCCGGCTCCTGTTGACCCCTCCTATGCTTCAGCTTTGTTGTAGCTAACTCGCATATTTCTGGTTTTTGCTCTAACCTGCGTCCAATTAATCGGAACATTTTCTTCCCTAAAGAAGCGCTTGAAATAGCTTTGAGCTGTTGGCTTCAGAAATAAAACTCAATATTAGAATAAATATTCATTTGGGCAATTCACAGCCGATATTGTATTTTGTATGTTGTATTGAAATACACTATACAAATATTTTGTTGTGAACAGTCAGGTGTATTTTCATGTTGTAAAACGTCAAATAGTGAAGAAGAAAAATAAAAATATTTATAAATTTGTAGAAACAAGAAAAAATAAAAATAAAATGCAAAATAAAGGTGAAAGTGAAAAAACTGGCATTCACTTGAGACTGATATGTTATGATACACAATACAACATTTAATAAACACAGCAAATGAAGTTGTATCAGATTTTTAAGTGTAAATTACCAACAAAAATTTTACACTATTGTAAAGTAATACAATGATACAATACCCGTTGTGAATTTGAACAATTGACACAAACAGGCACTAATACATACCTCGAACTCCCGATTTTCCATTAAAAAGTCAATTTAAGACTTTTCTTCTGCCACTGACCACTTTCTTGTTGGGTTCAGACTAAAAAGATAAAATACATATAAGATATATATAAACGTATATTTTTAAAGAAATAAACTTACCGATGCATTTGTATTATTTGCCATTTTCTAATTTTTATTTTTTATCAAAAAAATGAATTTTCTGTTTTTTTTTTGTTCTTTTTATTACAAACTAGCATTCACTTGAGACTGATATGTTATGATACACAAAACAACACTTAATAAACACAGCAAATGAAATTGTAAAGTTGTATCAGATTTTTAAGTGTAAATTACCAACAACAATTTTACACTATTGTAAAGTAATACACAATACCCGTTGTGAATTACCCAATTGCATAAAATTATTTGCTATTTTTTGTATGACACCACATTTTTCCAAATTTCAGTACATACAATATTATTAAACAGCCACAACAATATTGTTGTTTTAATAAGGGACATCATTTTCTGGCATGTTATTGCATGCTGCTCTATACTATACATATTGTATACAAGTATAACAACAACTTAAATAACCATAGAGCCATAACATCAATGGGGTCACCTTAGGAGATTTTGTGTATAATATTTAATTAAATATTGAAAACCGCCTCATAAATTCTAAAAATCCTATTTATGTCATTTATTGGTATGACTTTTAATTTAAGGATATTATCTTATTTCGACTTATTTCCCTTTGTATATATACATAGATTTGTGTTTTTAATGATGTAAATTTTTGAAATATATTATTGTATTCGGAATTTAAAATTGGTTTGGAAAATTTCCTTATATAAATAAAAAAAAATGACCCTACGGGAAATGATCCAAGGTGATAAATCTACGATAGCTGAATGGGGGACATGTCGCAGAAGTGATGTAAAATTAGAAGTGTTCCAACTATTGAAATGGTACCAGAACATTGACTGGTGCTTTCTACATATATCATGTAACTAGCTAAGATAATCTCTCTCTCCTACCGGAACCACCCTACGGAGCACTATACGGAGCAACCTACAGAGTACTCTACGGAGCAGCCTACAAAGCACCATACAGAGCACTATACGGAACACCCCACGGAGCACCCACGCATCCCCCTACGGAGCACCGCGGAGCACCCTAAGGAGCATTGCGATTGATATATAACCAGTTTTTTTAATTATTACGTGTGCACAGACTTGTGGTATGTACATTTGGGAAGGTCACGTAACGTTTTATTTTGCACTAGTTCTGATGCACATCACGTAGTGCCTAACATGAGCCTAGTTATGTGTAAGATAATTCTAACCTGTTTTGTTGCGCATTCACTTACACCAATGAAGTGATATGGTACCCTAAGCAAGGTGGGCGATAAATCGCAAGTAGCTTCAAAGGTAGAAATTGCCACCTCCTATGACAAGCGCATGTTAAAGTTACCGGTTACTTTCATATAAGAGAACCAACTCCAGGACTGGTTTCTGCCACAAAGTTCCGGTTACGTGACCAACTCTGTGACTGGTTCATTTCCCGTAGGGAAATAACAAATGTCAACATTAAATTAACAAGGAAAGTACCCTAACGTAAATACTCTGATTTTGATGAAGTTTGGATGCACCCTAAAAACTGTTTGTAAATTTATTACAATAAAATAGGTAGAAATATTTTGTACACACTTTCATATACAATAATACACACAAAAATTATTTTTAGACATAATTCGTTTAAAATTAAACACTTGACTAAAATTTGTATTTTTTTGTTAAATTAAAATTTTACGCACAAATTTTGTAAATATACTAACTTAGAATGGTAATAAATATTTTGACATTTTAAAATTTGAAAATATTAAAAAAAATTATAAAAAGCTAAAGCCAATAGTGATTTTTTAAAATTATAAAAAATAATATAATATTTGTGAAAATTTATATCAAATGATTTGGTGAAATACCAAAAACACCTACACGTCCATACAAATAAAGTGAATAAAATTTAAAATACATGAAACTAAATTGTGTCAACATATTTTCAAGACAAAACGTCTCACTGTGTGTAAGTACGGATAAATCAAATATGTATATCTGGAAACGTAGCTCTTTAAAACGGAGAAGATGATACAATATTGAAGATGACCATCACTGCACATTAGACCGTACCTCAAAATTTAACCAATTTTAGGTGGATCGCTCTGAAACATACACTTTATATAAAAAACTAAATTATCTAAAGAAAAGCGTATGAGTTTTTGGGTATATTAATTTTTGACAAAATAGCGAAGTGTTAAAGTCAAAATATCTATTTTTTATACTCGTAAAGAAACAGCTCTAAGTCAAAAAGTATTTGACCTATCAAAAACTCCTACGCGCATCCATAGAAAATTTAGTTTTCCATATGCATTATAAATTTCAGAGAAATCCACCAACAATTGATTAAGTAATGCTGCGTGCCGTGGACCTCTATTGTAAATAAACTATCATTTTGTAAAACTTTGTGTAAAAGAAATATTTTTTTGTACTCCTTCATAAATCTTGTGAAAACCAATCTTTGTTAACACATCTCCGTAAATAAAGAAAATAAAAAAAAGAAGTTTTTATATATAGGCTTTTAACGTAGGTGTTACCCCTTAAGTAGTATAAAAGGGTGCTTGAGGTCAATGATTTTTGATGTAACAAATTGATATCATTGCGACAAAAACATTGATATATAACCCTTTAAGATCCGACTGTAAATACAGAAGATAAGACACAAAAATTAAAAATGCCCTACATTCGGCAACAAAAAAAATTAAAAAAAAAAATAATAGTTCCGCTGGAATTATTGGAATACTTTCCTAGCAAAAGTTTATTGCTTTTTTGCGAGCTTTCATTTTAAAATATTAGGGCAGTACATTAAGGTGGTAGCAACTGAGATCTGGTGGGTTAATACTAGAACGGGTTACTTGAGGTCAATGGCTCCTTCGAGGAAAACATCGGTCTTCGCGAGACAAAAAACATTGATATACAACACTTTAAGATCCGACGGTAAATGACGAAGATATAAAGAAAAATATAAAATGGCGACCCCTACGTTCGGTCAAAAAAAAAAAAACATTTTCGAAATTTTCTTGTTAAAATACTTTATATTTGAGGGTGTACGGTGAACTTTTTTTTTTTTTTGCCTATAAGGTGGTACGGTCTACTGCACATGCTCATTCGAAATATCATTACGGGAAATGAAGGGTCGATTGATCCAAGGTGATAAATCTGTGATAGATAAATGAGGGACATGTCACAAAACTGGTTTAATATATAATTTAGTGTCTGAAAAAGTGGTAATTGCTGTAAAATTACCACACGCAGAGAATAAACATGATTAATGAATGGTCAGTACGACCATATTTATTCATATTAGCCTTATATGTTTACCCTAATAAATTTATTATAGCCCTAGAATAAATTGAACAAAAAATTTTTGTCTTGAGCATTTTTAAATTCACCATAATAATATTTTATGGTGTTTTACACCATAAATATTAATTTATGTGAAATGTTTGCTACTATAATATATGTTTTCAACTAGACAATTAAAATTATAATATAAGTTGCACACAAAAGTGTATGTTTGTTACAAAAATTTATGTTTGCCTTTGAACACATTCTCTAACAGAATCCGTTGGCAGAACCTAGTAATTTTGGAGAGAATTTGATTTTCTGGTACAGTATAATCTTTAACTCAGTTTATGTTGAGAAATAATGGAAAAAGAAACTACTCATTAGTATTTTTTTATATTTTTAAAGCAATGTAGATATTCCAATGGTAATTATACATTATTACCGATTCTACACTGTTCTTTTAAGCTCTTTTTATCCATCGAAGGCCCTTGCAATGCCTTTGGAATTGACTAAAAAAAATTGATAAATTTGTTTTGTGCAAAAACATTTCAACAATAATGATATCTCAATATCAAAATTATAAAATGAACTCTAGTAAATATACAATTAAATCTTGTTCCCTTTTGAACTTCAAAAACTTAATTACAGTTAATAAGATTTTATGTACATATTTATTGAAACTTAATATTCTTATGGCACATTTAATGCAAGTATTTGTATGGCATCCTTAGTCGGCATGCTGTTATTTCTTTAGCAAATATTGGTTATTTTTCAGCAACAAATTAACAACCATATGTATAATTTTCAGTATTATAAATCATACGAAAATGGAATACAAAATGAACAAAAATATATAACTACTTAAAAAAATAGAAACTTGTAGCAAACATAAAAAATCAAAAAAAAAAAAAAAATCCGCATTGCGACAAATTATTGCATAGAAACTTTTCAACTTTTGTGTTTTACGTCTTTTTCTTTTCTTAAAGTTTTCTTTTTACTTAAATCAAAAAACTGTTGCTATTTGTAAACATAAATCATAGTTTTGAAAGTAGTTTTTTATTTTCAATAAGATTTAAAAAGATTCTAAAAATAAAAGTTTTAAGTAGTCGAGAAATATTTAAATTGAAGAAACGAATTATTCACATTTGATAAATAAATTTTTGCATATACCCAGCAAAAATAAATGGAAGTTATTCTTACCCAGCAAAAATATGGTATCAACTCGTTTGATTACTTTTGTTCGCGATGTCCAAAAAGTAATGAGTACTTATTATTTTTCGGCTTTTTGTAAGCGAGAGAGTAATGACCACTCATTACTTTGTGTTTTTTGTAAGTGAGAAGGTAATGACCACTCATTACTTTTGGGACATCGCGAACAAAAATTATTAAGCGAGTAAGTAGCCTGATAAGTAGTTAATAGCATGTTTTTGCTGGGTAACAAATTTTTCATTGATTTCATTCCATTTAGATCTTATTGTCCCATTCTAAAGCAGTTCTTTTTCTTTATAAAAATGGGTCACCCTGTGGCTATTTTAAAAAAATATATACCTCGGGATGTCATCTGAACCGCAATGGACATTTTTGAAAGTCAAATAAAGTAGATGCAAAAGACTTTGAAAATAAAAAATCCTCGAAAGTAATCGAATTATTTTTTGATTACTTTTGATTCTTTTTGATTATTTTTTCGTAATCGTTAGGAATCATGATAATTTTTGGATTATTTGTAAACAATTAGTAATCAGAAATTGTTCAACAATTACGATTCTTTTTAAAATGTAATCTAATTGATTACTAATCGTAATCAAAAGTTAACAGCTATGATAATACACATACATAAAAATATTACATCATGGACGAAAAATCATAAAATAATGTGCTGTTGCCTCTGTTATTTACCAGCAGAGGGCGGATTTGATTACTAATTGTACTGCTTTCTGAATAACCTCTAAAGAAGTACGCAAAAGTACTTTTTTCAGCTTCTATAGTTCTTTATGTACTTTGTTTTAGAAACATTAAATAAAAAATATATGTATATTCCTCATTGATAACAAAAATTCATTCTCTGCACAAAAAACTCAAATGCAACCGATTTGAAACGCATGAATCTTTACTGAATCTTGTCTGTAAATAACAAGGCAAAACGACCAAACAACCTTGTTTAGCTCAACTTCTTAGTGACATTGTCAACAAAGCGTCTATATATTTTACTTTGCCTTTTTTTAAAAGCTGCAAAAGTGTACTTCTTCCTAATTTTTTACCTTTAAGTTCTTACTAAGCTTTAATGATTAGGTACTATGAAACGTAAGGGAAGTCCAAAAACAAATGTTCGAATTCACGAACTCCCCAACCCTACAAATATGCCATTATGGAAAAATATGGTATACATACTAAAGAAATTTTTAAAAAAGTTGTACTTACAGGTTGCACATCGTTATTGAAGTTTCAAAGTTTTACTTGTTCTAAGTAAATTAAAAACTTAATATAATAATTGGGATCGCGATATTAAATCTCATATATTTTTTGGTGTATATTGCGAATATAAAATCAAAATTAAATTCTAAGTCGCAAAATTCGCGAACATTTTATATAAAAAATGTTCGATTTTAAACAAAAAATTTTGCTATATTCTTTTTTTAATAATTATACCTAAGCCAAATAATTATATGTGCAAAGATATTTTATGTTTCTATCTAAAAACTAACTGTAATTTGACTTTGAATGCCAAATTTGTTTGCTTATATTATCGTGTAATTTATTTTTTCTTTTGACTTCATTTGTGGTCCCATTAACTGAGATTATCGCTTAAAGTTGTCAATTCAATAGAAAATAATTATATGCATTGATTAACACTCGCGTTTCTGATGCTGAAAAGTGCACATCAATATTTTTCTTTTGTGTTCAATATAAAAATCGACCCGGAAGTGAGTAATTAAAGCTTTTTTTATATATATTTAAAGAAAAATTGTATTCACACTTTTGCTTTTAGTTGAAAATTCCGCATGAAGCTGAACTTTCAAATCTGGAGCGCGGAAAAATTTATGGAATGCCACTTGCTGGCAAGGGAATTGGTGAAATCGCAGCTGCGATAAATCGGCACCGCAATACTGTGTCAAAATATGTCAAGGACCCGCTGGAACGACTGCTCATATTCAAAACCAAACTGTTCGGGAGGATGTCCAATAGTCTAGATGAAAATAGCC
This sequence comes from Eustalomyia histrio, assembly GCA_949748255.1. Taxonomy (NCBI): domain Eukaryota; kingdom Metazoa; phylum Arthropoda; class Insecta; order Diptera; family Anthomyiidae; genus Eustalomyia; species Eustalomyia histrio. The sequence goes on from OX456523.1 coordinate 91,292,180, forward strand.
ACGACCGCTTGCGTCTTCGCGTCGCAATCGCCATTTCAACAGGCAGGCGGACAGACAGACAGACAGAGAGACAGTCAGTCAGACAAACAGACAGGGATACAATCATATTTAACTAATTTTGAATTTATTCATAACCCATTTCGAAATATACAAAGGCAAATTCGCGCAAGACCATTTTTTCTCATTTGGATATTTCTATTGTGTAATATATTCTATATTAACATTATTATTATTATCATTATTATTAGTATTATTATTATCATTATTATTATCATTCTCATTATTCTCTTTCATTTTTACTGTTATCCCTTTAATAATATTATAAATATGTGCCACCCTAATTAATGGGAAATCTATTGGAATTGTAGTTTGAATACAACAACTATTTTAATGAATTTGTAGTTTTAAGGATACCGTTGTTTTTATTTAAAGGGTGTCCCAAGAAGAACGCAATTTTTAAATCTGGCAACATTCGAAGTGTCATTGTTTGACATTTGAACAATTGTTATTGTTTGCTAGTAGAAGGTACGAGGTTAGTAAAAATGGAGCGCTACACGAATGAACAACGCATTCTCATTGTGAAATTGTTTTACCAAAATGGTGAAAGTTTTGCGGCTACAGTTCGCAAATTGCGATCAATTTGGGATCACAATAATGATTAATGGATAAATTTGCCGAAACTGGGTCTGTTAGTGATGTAAAGACAACAACGCGCCATCGACCAGGTCGATCGACCGAAAATGTCGCAGCTGTACGTGATGATGTCGCTCAAACTCCATCCACCTCAATTCGACACCGAGCTCAGCAAATTGGTGTCTCCAAATCCACTTTGCAGCGAATTTTGACGAAAGATTTGCATCTTCATGCATACAAAGTTCAATTGACTCAGGAACTGAAGCCAGCTGACCATGGACAGCGAAGGGAGTTCGTTAATTGGGTATTGGAGAGACAACATGAAAATGCTGATTTTGCCGATAAAATCATCTTCAGTGACGAGGCCTATTTTCATCTTGATGGCTTCGTCAATAGGCAGAATTGTCGCATTTGGGGTGAGGAAAATCCTCGAGTGATTCACGAGAAGCAAATGCATCCTCAACGTGTCACTGTGTGGTGTGGTTTTTGGGCTGGAGGAATCATTGGATTTTTTTTTAATGAAAATGAGGCAGGTCAAGCGCAAACAGTCAATGGTGTTCGGTATCGTGAAATGATAACCAGTTTTTTCTTGCCTAGAATTGAAGAAATGAATGTGGAGGGCATGTGGTTCCAACAAGACGGCGCCACATGTCATACAGCCAGAGAAACAATTCAATTGCTGCATCAGTCATTTCCCGGTCGTGTTATTTCGCGTTTTGGAGATCAGAATTGGCCGCCTAGATCGTGCGATTTAACACCATTAGATTTTTTTCTTTGGGGTTTTTTGAAGTCGATGGTTTACGCGAATAAGCCGACGACGACTCAAGCCTTAAAAGAGGAAATTGGACGCTGCATTAATGAAATACCGCAGCATTCATGCAAAACGGTCATTGAAAACTTCATTAAAAGATCGCGTGCATGCCAGCAAAGCCGCGGCGGCCATCTGCACGATATATTGTTCCATACATAACCTCATTCTGTCTACTTTACGATATAATAAAGTTTCACGATTTTTTTTTAAATATCTGTGTTTTATTTAAAATTTAAAAATTGCGTTCTTCTTGGGACACCTTTTATAAGCAAAAGAAATTTCAATAAAGAGAACATTCCTATCTTGCCTCTAAAATTTTCGGCATATAAATCTGCCTTTTAAGATAGCATAAATACCAGTGGCGTTTGTTAGCGCCGGTATAAATTTTTATTGTATATTTGCATCCCAAAAAAATAAAGATCAAAAGATCATTACAATTGCAAGTTTTGATAAAAGTTCTTAAAGAGAGGCTTTTGCTTTCTAAAATCTTTCTCAGGGTACAAAGACTCAAATTAGATAACATAAGAAACAATGCGATTGAAAATAACGGAAAGTTTTTGCTTTGCATTATCCCATATTTCGATATCACATGCGACATTGAAAGCGCTTCGTAAGTACACGCAGAAAACTCATCAAAAATTGAGTAAAACAGAGTTTTTTTATACAATTAAAATAAAAAAACCCTTTCTGAAAAATAAGAATATTTGTGATCTCGGTACTTATATAAAGTTGGTCATTTTCGACATCGTAAGTATAAAATTTGAAAATTATTTTTTCATATATAATCAATTTTTTATTTAAATACATACTTTTAAAATAATCAAATCTAGATGAGCAGATAATGCAGTGAAAAAAAACAAAGAGAGTTGCAAACGGCGGAAAAAGTTGAAGATTAATAAAAATTACAATTAAAGAATGTGGAATGCTAGGCAAAAGGGGAAAGCGTTGGCTAAAGGAATTTAGAAAAGGATTGAACAGAAAACACGGGATTATCGCATACGTAAGAGAAAAAGTCGGAAGAAGCTCTTAAAAAAAAGTTAAAATGTATTACATGCCATCTGATTAAATCGAAAAGCATTCCTTTTTATATAATTTAGATGAAAAAATGGAAAGAAATAAAAAGCATTCCAGGTATATCCCAGTTTCACTTTTTTTGTTGCGGTGGTAAAGAAGTAAAAGCAGCTAGGACTGCTTATTCTAAAAAAAACTGTGTTTGATATACCTGATACTGCAAAAAGTTACAAAGGATAGAGAGAAGTTCGCTCTCACAAACTTTTTAGTATCCTCTTAGAACACGAACATGGTTTGGCGGCAACAAAGGAAAGTTTTGGTCGGCAACTTTTAGTAGTGTTTGGCGGTGCTACCATATAACCAATTTTAACTATTTTTTGCCGTTTTTTGGGATGCTTGGGATTTTTCAGATTTTTCATCAAAAAATGTTTTTTTTTATTTTATTCATATATTTTTTCAGATTTTTCATATAAAAATATAATATTTGTTCAATATACTATTTATTTTTACTAAAATTAGACATATTTAATATAAGTAAAAAATACTACCAAATTTTGCAATTGTTTTAACCCAATAGTTACGAATTCAAATATAACATTGTGACATGAAAAGTGTGTACACACATTGACCAACTTTGCCTATTCATATCCATTATTTCCCATTTCTATGGTAAAAATATATAATAAAGAGAGCAAATATGCTATTAATGGTTGCAACATATTATTAAAAAAAACTATAAAAAATGCATGAATTTGAAAAAAGTTATTTTCATAAAAAAACTGGAAAACAGTTAAGAATCCCAAAAACTGTTATCAACAAATAAACTGTTTATATGGCAATACTGCATACACCAAAGTTAATGTTTTTCAACACATTAGTAACTTTGAAAATATTGCATACTTATATAAACATGTTGCCGCTTAGCTCTGTATCACACACAAAAAAATAAAATTCATAATTTTTATGAAAATTGTTCATAATTTTAAACGTTCATATTATATATGAGCTTACTTACTATTTATGAACTGTTCCTAATTTCCCAGTGTTTTTTTTTATAAATTCGATCATAGTTATTATGAATTATGTCCATGAAAAAAAAAATCATATTTAATGTGTCCAAATTCTCAAATATTATAAAAATTTCATAATTTAAAAATGTTTCTACAATTCCCTATTTTATATTATGACGACGCACATACATAATATAAACCTCTTCATACGTTTTAAGAACGGGTCATAATTACAAAATATTATGAAATACTTCATATTTTACAGGTTTCGGTTTCCATAAATATTAAGAACTAGTTCATAATAATTCAAATAACATAAAATGTGAGAAAAGAATTTCTAAAGTAATTTTGTTGTTAACTTTTGAATTTAAAAAATACAAACGCGTAAAAAAGAACATATAAAATTTAACTCAAATATGGCTAAAGATATTAAGATGAATAAAGTTTAAAAATTATAAAACCTTAGAATTTAACTATTTGCACTTTTACAAACGTCTATTGAAATATAATTTCATATTTCAAAAAATATTTGTTTTTCGCTTACCCACAGCGTATTCAAATTTAATAACTTAAGCACAAAAGCAGCAAAATGGCAACATTGAAAACCGGTTTAATAAAAATATGACGCTAGTTTTGTTATAGAAACGATGATGCTGTATTTTTTATACCCTTCACCACAGGTGGAAGGGTATATATCAGTTTGTCATTCCGTTTGTAATTTCTACAATATTGATCTTAGACCCTATAAAGTATATATATTCTGGGTCCTTATGAAGAGCGAAGTTGATTTAACGATGTCCGTCTGTGTGTTGAAATGGGTTTTCCGAAGAACCCAGGCATGATGAGGACTTGATTTTTTATTTCTGTTACATGTGATCCATTTCTGTTTGCTATTAAAAATCAGACAGATCGGTTAATAAATGGCTGAGATATTAGCAAAAAACCAGGACTACCCCTAATTTTTTCCGTAAAATCCCTTTGTTTAATATGTATGTATAATTTTACGCTTAACAAACACATCCATGTGTTTAAATTCTTTTCTTTCATCTCCACCTTTTATACACAAACAACACACATACAAAGATTTGTCATTTAAATAAAAACTAAACAAATCTCTAATGAACGAAGACTTATATATGTACCTCTATTGACGATGATTTTGTGTGAGCTTCAATAGCTCAGTTGTCTAGACGCTATGTCACAAATACTTTTTTTCTCTAAGGACGCGGGTTCGAATCTCGGTCAATTCACTTTTTTTTGTACATTTTTTTTATTATTTTCTTAAGACTTTTTTATTTGTTTATTTTTGGTTTTTTTTTAACATTTAATAATTAATTTATATAAAATGTTATATTAATAAATAAATAATCCATAAATAGGCTACAAACATCAAAATTTTTATAAAAACCCTCTTATACAAACAAAATGCAAAAATTTTTTTACCCTTCACCACAGGTGGAAGAGTCGCGGGTTCGAATCCCGGTCAATTTACTTTTTTTGTTAATTTTTTTTTTTATTTTCTTAAGATTTTTTTTTTTGTTTATTTTTTGTTTTTTTTAACATTTAATAATTAATTTAAATAAAATTTTATATTAATAATTAAATAATCCATAAATAGGCTAAAAACATCAAAATTTGTATAAAAACCCTCTGATACAAACAAAATACAAACGGTTTTATTTCTATTTTTTGCTCCGATTTAAAAGAATTTATAAACAGACTTTTAAACCATTTTCTCATATAATAAGAAAATTTTATACATAGTTTCCCTTTGAGTGCAACTATTTTAGGTCATAACTTATAATAATTTATAAAAAAAAAATTATAAACTATTTTCCTTTTAATTTTTAAAATTAAGCTAAATAAATTAAAAATAAAAAAGCGAAATAAATCCCAAATGCAAGTTTGCCAGCTAAATCAAACTTTTTTGGAGAAATAAAACACATGCAGTTCTAGTGATTTCTTTTAACGATTTGCTGAACTTCTTTTCTTTCACCTCTTCACCTTTTATACACAACAACAAACACATACAAAGATTTCTCATTTAAATAAAAACCAAACAAATCCCTATTGAACGAAAACTGTTCATTTAACTCTATAAACAATGATTCCATGTAGCCTTCATAGCCGAGTCGTCTAAACGATATGTCACAAATACTTTTTTTCTCTAAGAACGTGAGTTCGAATCTTACTGAAGACACAATTCAACTTTTTTTTGTACATTTTTTTTATTTTCTAAGGACTTTTTTATTTTTGTTTTAACATTAAATAATTAATTTAAATAAAATTTTATATTAATAATTAAATAATCCATAAATAGACTAAAAACATCAAAATTTGTATAAAAACCCTCTGATACAAACAAAATACAAACGGTTTTATTTCTATTTTTTGCTCCGATTTAAAAGAATTTATAAACAGATTTTTAAACCATTTTCTCATATATTAAGAAAATTTTATACGTAATTTAGCTTTGAGTGCAACTATTTTAGGTCATAACTTATAATACTTTATAAAAAAGAAATTATAAACAATTTTCCTTCAAATTTTTAAAATTAAGCTAAAGAAATTAAAAATATTTTTATTTTTGCTCCGATTTAAAAGAATTTATAAACAGATTTTTAAACCATTTTCTCATATATTAAGAAAATTTTATACGTAATTTAGCTTTGAGTGCAACTATTTTAGGTCATAACTTATAATACTTTATAAAAAAGAAATTATAAACAATTTTCCTTCAAATTTTTAAAATTAAGCTAAAGAAATTAAAAATATTTTTAATAAAAAAGCAAATAAAATCCCAAATGCAAATTTGCCAGCTAAATCAAAAGTTTTTGTAGAAATAAAACACATGCAGTTCTAGTGATTTCTTTTAATGATTTGTTGAAATTCTTTTTTTCACCTCTTTACCTTTTATACACAAACAACAAACACTATTCTAGAGCTGTAATATGACCTATGGATACGTCTTATATAGCAAAAGATCGAAAATCTTTAGTATGACATATTTGCTGAAAAACTCGGAAATATCGGTTCAGATACAAAAAAGTTATGCCCAAAACATAATTTTTTTTTAAATACCTATTTTCTGGAACAATAAATCTTCCCGAGTCCCAGTTTTATCACCAAACTAAATGGTTAATTTCCTCTTGAAGGCGTCCGTATATAAATCTGTCCATTCCATATATGTCCATATATAAACTTCAGTTTTTTTCCAACCATGGTGAAGGGTATATAAGATTCGGCATAGCCGAATTTAGCCGCTGTTATTTGCTTTTGCACAAGACAAAAAAAGGAAGTGTATGTGGTTGAATACAAATATTATTTTTGTTATAACAAATAAAACAAACAGTGTGTTTTTTTATCAATTAAATAAAGTGTTTGTAAATAAAAAAAAATTTCGAATTTTCGATTTTTAAGTCCAGTATCGTTCCATGTCAGAATTTTTCATAATTTTATGTAGTTTCTGACCACACGAAACAAAAATGGGTATTCAAAATTTACAATCCGTTATTTATAATTTTTTATCTAATTTTAACAATGAATTTTATATATTTTTTTTTTGTTAAATAAAAAGTAATTCTTTAAAAAATAATAATAAAACTTTAGAAAAACAATACAAACAGCAATTTTATTTATATTTTGGAAAAGTTCCTAGCATATATGAAAAGGTACATAAAATTTATTTACGTTTTTTTTATAACTTTATATAAGGGAAATAGCCCCAGTAATAAGCAAAATAAGGCCTATGATGGGCAATCTTCTAAGAGATTCGAGAAGTTTTAAAAATAAGATACGTTTTTAGTATTGCAGTACACTGTAGAAATCCATTACGTCGTTCAAAGGGTTCCACCCATGCTTGCAGTGTGCTATGTTTGGCCACAGTTCGGCAAACTGTTACAGGAAAAATAACTGTATAACTGTGGACGATTATTTGATTTGTCCTGTTTATAAAACTCCAGTGGTAAATTAATGCTTCACTTGTGTTAAAAATAAACCAAAAAACGTAAATCAACGGGCTGACGACGCACGTTGCCCTTCTATACGAGAATATCTGGAAATTAATCAAAAAGTTTCAAGAAACCATAGACAAGTGAGGGGTCGTGGGTTCAATTCCCACCAGAGGTTCTGGTCTGTTTTCGCTACAACGAGCCGATAGTTTTTATTGCTAGTGCTCGGTTAGGGTATTAGGAAATAATTTGTAATTATATGATTAATATAAATAAAAAAAATAAAAATTAAAAAATTGAATAACACCACACCAGAGTTTAATCTTTCTACAGACGATTTACCACTTTTGAATAATAACGTTCAAAGATCAAAAAGTATGTGGCCAAATAATTCTAGTGATGAATTATTAATCAAACTCTACAGATCGTAAATACAAAGATAATTTGATGAAATTTGATACGCAGAAACTTAAAATTTACTAGCGGACAATACGATATTCATTTATTTTGAAAATTTTCCCCTAAAATCGGACTTTATGCTTGTTCGCAAATGCATAAATACTTGACTTTTGATATATTAGCTTAATGCTATTAACTCAAATCAATCCATGTTGTGACCTATTCCCCATGTAGCTAGGGCCTTGTATTTCTCGCATCGATAAAGTTTTCACAAAATACATGTAAAATGCAACCTTGTTCTGTTTTATATAGGGTGATTCACAGGCAATTATATATATAATCTAAAGATGATAATAATGCGCTTTATTCATGTTATCTCTCTATCTAATAAGAAATTTTTCAAAAAGCTCTAAAGAAAATTTTGAGTAAAAATACAATCAACTTTATCATCTATTAATTCACCCTGTATACACGATGCGAACACTTCTCGCATCAGATACAGAAACGGGGTGCAGAACAAAAAAGTCAAATTTTTTAGAAAGATGTGGTTTATTGTAACCATTGAACATATGCAATATTTTTGGACGTTAGTGCTTTTCAACCCACTTAAATGTCGGACCCAAAAAAAAATGTCCGAGTTTCTTCCCGCAATTTAACCCATTAGATCTTCGAGGTGGCTGAAAATACAGACAGGTAGTTCTTAGATTTTTTCCATTAACTACACTCTAACAAATTTCTGTTGAAATTTACCAAACTTATAGTAGGAAACTGTACTCGTACTATAAGTTGGGTAAATTTACTGTGTGTGCGTAAACGAAAAAATGTACACACATTATGCGTAAATTGGCTAATTTTACATTGAAAGTGCGTAAAAATTAAATGAAATTGTAAATTTTGAATATTATTTGATCTATATATTTTAATTATATATTTTTAATTTTATCAGGCTCAAGATCATAATTTTTTTAATGATACTAACGAAAAGAGCGCTAGAGGGAGTGCACACTTTCGACCCGAGCGACCAGGTCATCTTCAGCCTCCTTCTGAACCACCCAACACCAATAACTCATGGTTTTGAACAGGCATTTATATCACACACTTTAAGGAAAATGACTATGTCAAATTACATTTTTCAGTTAGTGAATGATTACCCGCACAAATGAGCTTTTTCCATCTATTTATAGAAATACCCTTTGGCAACCGTCTCCGATTTTCGAAGCAAGGGTTGCCATTCCAAATGTTAATGTTTCCATTTCTGGGAACGAATTGGGAATCTGGCATACTAATATTTTTTCTTTCACAACATATTTGAGTGTTGTTTATTATATTAGATTATAAATTACATCGTGCCCTATGTTTCTGTATGTAAATTTTGTATATTATTTGATCTATCTGTTTTAATTATATATTTTTAATTTTGTTAGGCTCAAGATCATTATTTTCCTTTTTTTTTAGTGATACTAACGAATAGTAAACACTCATTTTTTATTAAATGGAAAAAATTGTAAGGATCAGCTCTAGAGGGAGTGCACAATCTCGATCCGAGCGACCAGGTCATCTTCAGCCTCCTTTTGAACCACCCAACACAAATAACTCATGGTTTTGAACAGGGATTTATATCACACACTATGTGGTATTACATTTCTCAGTTAGTGAATGATTACCCGTACAAATGAGCTTTTTCCATCTATTTATAGAAATATCCATCCATCCATCTTCGATTTTCAAAGCACAAATTGACAGGGTTGCCATTCAAATTGTTAATGTTTCCATTTCTGGTAATCATTCACTAGCTGAAAAATGTAATTTCACATAGTCATTTTCCTTAGAGTGTGTGATATAAATGCCTATTCAAAACCATGAGTAATTTGTGTTGGGTGGTTCAGAAGGAGGCTGCAGATGAACTGGTCGCTCGGGTCGAAAGTGTGCACTCCCTCTAGCGCTGATCCTTACAATTTTCTCCATTTAATAAAAAATTAGTGTTTACTATTCGTTCGTATCATTAAAAAAAATTATGATCTTGAGGCTGATATAATTAAAAATATATAATTGAAACAGATAGATCAAATAATATACAAATTTACATACAGATTCATAGGGCACGATGTAATTTATAATCTAATATTATAAACAACTCTCAAATATGTTGTGAAAGAAAAAATATTAGTATGATGATGTAATAATATCAGGAGATTTTAACTCAAATATTATGATATAATCAGTTTTAACTGTTAAAATGCTATTACTTGGTCTTGAGCCTACAAATCGCACTAGTCCTACACTTTACAGACATTTTTTAGAGTGTAGTATTTCAATTTTATTCGTACCCTTTCCATTCCATTTCTGTCCTCTTTTCAATTTTACCTTTCTAATATTTCCCCATATACACCATAGCGGGCAAAGCCCGCTACGTTGTTACATAGCGTAGAAAATGGAAGCCCGGGCTAACGCTTGGGAGTATACAGTGTTCCCAGATAATTACCCGGAGTCCGTAATTTTTACCATGTCCCAGACCAAACTTCTAAGATGTACCTCAATAATGGGTTAGCCCAGCTGCAGCTGATCAATGAGCTGGCACATACTCTAGTTTCAGGTTTCTGGCTACATTGGAGGGGGCTGCCCCATAAGGAGGAGATTGTTCACCTTTTTGCCCCTCCCCGTACACATTTCCAAAAATGCGATCTAGGTGAATGTCTACACCTGAGGAGGAATCTTTGCAGCAAATTTCAACTTCCCAGTTCCAGCGGTTTTGGTAAGAATTTTCCCCTCTTTTGCACCTCGCCATTGGATTTTCCAAAAATTCAGTCTTAACTGTTATCTACACTGGAGATGGAGCCTGCAAACTAAATTTCAACTTCCTAGGTCCAACGGTTTGTGCAGGCCGTTAAGGGGAAGACTTCATCGATGAGTTAGCACATACCCCAAGAAAAGCATATTTCAAATTTCAGGTTTCTAGCTATAGGAGTTTGGGCATACACAATTTCAGCGTCCTACCTCCTGCGATTTGGGCTGGGCGATGTTTAATGAAATAAATATTTACATATTTACACATTTTTACATTTACCCATTAGCACATGTGCGTATTTACACATTTGCATATTTGCACATTTACATTTCCATCAAACCATCAAATTTTCACTTTTGCACATTTTTCAATTTGCACATTTTCACATTTGCACTTTTGCAAATTTGAACATTTACATTTGCAAATTCGCACATTTGCAAATTTGCACATCTTAGAAGGAGCCTGCATACCAAATTTCAACTTCCTAGATCCAGGGGTTTCACCAAGCTGTTAAATGGGAGACATTTCATTATTATAAGCCCCATTTTTACCACGACACTGGCTAAAATTCTAAAATGTAGCTTATCGGTGAGTTAGTCCATACTCCAGGTAATACATGTTTAAAATTGCAGGTATCTTGCTGTTTCGGTGTGGGCAGGCCGTTAAGGGGGAGATTTCCCCCTTTTTGCCCCTCCCTGTTGGTATTTACAAAAACTAACCTGGGTGGATGTCTACACCTCAAGTGGAACCAATATACACAATTTCAACCTTCCAGCTCTAAAGGTTTTGGCAGGAGAATTTCACACTTTTCTACACCCGTTTGATTTTTCAAAAATCACGTCTTAGCTGTTATCTACACTGGAGAAGGAGTCTCACCACCAAATTTCAACCTCCCAGGTCAAACGGATTGGGAAGGCCGTAAAGGGGGAGGCTTTTCGCCCTTTAAAACCCCATTTTTACCACATCTCTGGTCAAAATTCTAAAATGTACTTTATCATGGACTTAGTACATGCTCCCAGAAGACATATTTAAAATTTCAGGTTTCTAGTTAAAGGTGTTTGGGCAGGACGTGAAAGGGGAGTTTTACCCCCTTTTTGCCCCTCTCCGAAGGAATTTCCAAAACCCCGCCTTAGGGGACGTCAACGACGGAGGGGGAACTTGCATCCAAATTTTAGCCTCCTTACTCTTGCGGTTTGGGCTGGGCGATGTTGAATGAGTGAGTGAGTCAGTCCACCCAATAAACTTCCAAATAAAGATTAAAAATTTAACAATTCAAGTACTTTAACCCTTTGACTGTCCAATGTATCACATATGATGCATAGGCGTCACGATACACAATTTGTCTTATTTCCTTTAACTCACCCAATGTGAAGACGAAATATTGGAAAATAAATAATCATTATTATTTTTATACAAAATTAGATATGAAACCGAAAATCATAACAAAATATGTTGATGATGTATTTTACATTATTTCAGAGAGTTCGGTTGATAATATTTTATCAACATTTAATTCGTTTCATGATAATAAAAAATTTACAATTGAAAAGGAATATGATTATAAAATTCTTTATTTGGACACATTAGCAAAGAGAAGGGGTGATAAATTATTAATAGATTGGTATCAAAAATCCACAGCCTCTGGAAGAATTATCAACTATTATTCAAAACACCCAAAAGAATCATAATTAATACTACAAAGAATCTAATTGAAAGAGTATTGAATATAAGCGATTTAGAATTTCATAAAAACAATATAAAAAAGATTCAAAATATTTTGAACAATAATAATTACCCAATTTAACTGACCTGTTGATTCATAAGACAATATTAGAACAGAAATAATTTTAACACAGGAAACGTTATTGAGCCTGAAATTTATAAATCTCTAACTTATGTGCTTCTTATATCTGAAACGTTAGAAAAATGAAAAATTTATGATAATAAGAAATATATAGTAGCACATAAAACATATAAAATATTAAGGCCCATTATTAAAACTTGCCTTTAAGGTACGTGTTAGTTAAAGGTAACTTTAGCTAAAGTGAGGAATAAAGTGACCTTTAACTTTTTTTGGTTTTTACAACTTCCTTATAAAATAAAATTAAGTTTTTTGAAAATATGGCATTACCAGAGCAAAAACCGATTACTTTTGACAAATTAAAATGGTTCTTAAAAATACGTAGTGGCAACGACGTACTTTTATTTATTTATTTACTTACAACAAACAAAAAATACAAACGAAAAACAAAATTTCTTCGAATTGTGTAAAAAATAAAAATGTTTGTTGCAAAAAATTTACATTGTCCACGCCGAACACAGAAATAAAACAAACAGTAAAGATACGGTCAAAAAACTATACGGCAACCACACTGCAGAGCAGAAAATGTAACTTCAAATGCTTAAACCTTACGTTAAAAGTCACTTTTAGGTTAAAGTATACTTATAATAACGAAAAACTAATAATCTGTCCGTTAACATCCTAACTTTAGCTATCGGCAAGTTATAATAATGGGCCTAGGTAGACTATTTAGCAACACAAAAGACAAAATAAATAAATCAGAAATGGCAAATTTAGTTTATACAAGTAAGAGCGGCTAAATTCGGCTATGCCGAATCTTATATACCCTTCACCATGGTTGGAAAAAACAGAAGTTTATATATGGACATATATAGAATGGACAGATTTATATACGGACGTCTTTAAGAGGAAATTAACCATTTAGTTTGGTGATAAAACTTGGACTCGGGAAGATTTATGGTTTAAGAAAATAGGTATTTAAAAAAAATTATGTTTTGGACATAACTTTTTTGTATCTGAACCGATATTTCCGAGTTAAACTAAAGATTTTCGATCTTTTGCTATATAAGACGTATCCATAGGTCATATTACAGCTCTATAATAGTGTTTGTTGTTTGTGTATAAAAGGTGAAGAGGTGAAAGAAAAGAATTTCAACAAATCGTTAAAAGAAATAACTAGAACTGCATGTGTTTTATTTCTACAAAAATGTTTGATTTAGCTGGCAAATTTGCATTTTTGATTTTATTTCGCTTTTTTATTAAAAAATATTTTTTATTTCTTTAGCTTAATTTTAAAAATTTGAAGGAAAATAGCTTATACATTTTTTTTTATAAATTATTATAAGTTATGACCTAAAATAGTTGCACTCAAAGGGAAATTATGTATAAAATTTTCTTAATATATGAGAAAATGGTTTAAAAATCTGTTTATAAATTCTTTTAAATCGGAGCAAAAAATAGAAATAAAACCGTTTGTATTTTGTATGTATCAGAGGGTTTTTATAAAAATTTTGATGTCTAGCCTATTTATGGATTATTTAATTATTAATATAAAATTTTATTTAAATTAATTATTTAATGTTAAAAAAAACAAAAAATAAACAAAAAAAAGTCTTAAGAACATAAAAAAATTGTACAAAAAAAAAAGTTGAATTGAGCGGGTGTAGGATTCGGACCCGCGGCCTTAGCATTTGTGACATAGCGTTTAGACAACTGAGCTATTAAGGTCATGCGGAATCATCGTTAATATAATTAAATAAACAGTTTTCATTCATTAGAGATTTGTTTGGTTTTGGTGTTTGTTGTTTGTGTTTAAAAGGTGAAGAGGTGAAAGAAAAGAATTTCAACAAATCGTTAAAAGAAATCACTAGAATTACATGTGTTTTATTTCTACAAATTTTTTTTTTATAAAAAAATATTTTTAATTTCTTTAGCTTAATTTTACAAATTTGAAGGAAAATAGTTTATAAATTTTTTTTATAAACTATTATAAGTTATGACCTATAATAGTTGCACTCAAAGGGAAAGTATGTATAAAATTTTCTTAAAATATGAGAACTAAAATGGTTTTAAAATCTGTTTATAAATTTTTTTAAATCAGGCAAAAATAGAAATAAAAACGTTTGTATTTTGTTTGTATCAGAGGGTTTTTATAAAAATTTTGATGTTTTTAGCCTATTTATGGATTATTTAATCATTAATATAAAATTTTATATAAATTAATTATTAAATGTTAAAAAAAAAACAAAAAAAAAGTCTTAAGAAGATAAAAAAAAATGTACAAAAAAAAGTGAATTGACCGGGATTCGAACCCGCGGTCAAAAGTATTTGTGACATAGCGTCTAGACAACTGAGCTATTGAAGCTCACACAAAATCATCGTTAATAGAGGTACATATATAAAAAGTCTTCATTCATTAGAGATTTGTTTGGTTTTTATTTAAATGACAAATCTTTGTGTGTGTTTGTTGTTTGTGTATAAAAGGTGGAGATGAAAGAAAAGAATTTCAACAAATGGATGTGTTTGTTATGCGTAAAATTATACATACATATTAAACAAAGGGATTTTACGGAAAAAATTAGAGGTAGTCCTGGTTTTTTGCTAATATCTCAGCCATTTATTAACCGATCTGTCTGATTTTCAATAGTAAACAGAAATGGATCACATGTAACAGAAATAAAAAACAATCAAGTCCTCATCATGTCTGGGTTCTTCGGAAAACCCATTTCAACACACAGACGGACATCGTTAAATCAACTTCGCTCTTCATACGGACCCAGAATATATATACTTTATAGGGTCTAAGATCAATATTGTAGAAATTACAAACGGAATGACAAACTTATATACCGTTCCACCTGTGGTGAAGGGTATAAAAATACCGTGTAATGGTAATAATAATGAAAGTTGTAATAATGTATAAGTATGTAGGTACACCAAAAAATAAACTTAAAACTAGAATTGCAGGACATAAATCTGATCAAAAATACAGGAACACCACTCCTACACAAAAAACTGCATTAGCATTACACTGCAATTACTCTAATCATTATCCTGATTTGTAAAATACGACAATTTTGAATATAGAGAGTAATTAAAGACTTATATATAGTTAGAAATGTTACAGATAATAAAAAAAAACCATATACACAACGCATTAACTATAAAACAGATGTAGCAAATATAGCCCAAAATTATAGACATATTGTAATTAAAAACTACCCAGCAAAACTTTGGTAATGGGTGCGATATTCTCATGCGTTACCTTGTAATGAAAGCTCGTTACCTTTTTCATTATTTGCAAGCATAAAGTAATAAGTTACTGATTATTGATTACGTAATATATGATTTATAAATGTAAAGTAATAATTTAAATATTTTTGAAAATCTATTTTTGGATACATTTCTTTTCGTTTTTTGTAAGCAATTCATTTAAGTTTAAAGCAATCAAATACAATATGCGTCGATAGCTCAGGGGGTAGATTTCTTGGCTGGCAACTAGAGTTCCCTGGTTCGATTCCCATCATGACCACATTATTTTTAATAACGTTTTAAATATTTGTAATATTTTTTAAAATAAAAATTCCTCTTTTTAAAAACTCTATTTTTAGACACATTACTTTTACCATTCTCGTAACCATATAAGTAACCCCTTACATTATCCATTCTAAAGTATTTGGTATATACATTACTTTGAGGCTCATCGACTGTAAAATTCATCAGTGAAGTAAGGAGTAAAGTAATCCATGAGCCCCTATGGATACACATTACTTTACACATTATTTGGTAATTTGTGGTTTTGCTGGTTAAGCTAATTATTATAATGTTAAATAATATATATATTTCAAAATAGGTTTTTGTTCTATATAATATTTTTATTTTAATTATTTATAAAAACATTTTTTAAATTTAAAATATTTTTGTTTCCAATGATATTGTTTTTATTATGTCAAAAACTTTTTTTTGGTCACCATATAAAGACGAAATATTGGAAAATAAAAAAATCATTATTTTTATACAAACAAGATCTCAAGCTCAATTTAAAAGAATAATATAATTAATAATTTTTCAACAGATCGCGATAATTCAAAAATGTTAAAAATTTTTATTAGCTGAAAATGCTTTTTCATTGCGCATAATAAAAATACTACCCAACAAACCAAACGATAACATTTCAACATCATTTCTATGATAAGTTTGCCCGAGAATAATATAATCGATACATTAATTATAGGTACTGTGGAGAAAATTACACTTTTCTTAGTGATATCGTTATTCCATAAAATAACGATATCATTATAATATCCAAAATTACGGGCAGCGCGATAATAAATTCGCTATCTATCGTCAATTTATCGTTGTCCCAGGAAAATATAATATCATTAACGATATCGAAATAAACAAAAATATGTTATATTTTTAGTGGTATCGAAAATATTGCTTAAAGTATTAGTATTTATGATATCTTACACGCTGCTACAAAAAAAAATTGCAAGAACTTGTGAAATGACCTAGTGTAGGTTGTAGGTCTAGCTGAGTGTATTATATAACCGGTTTTATAAGTTGCAATATACCCTCAGAATATCGAGATATGGGGAAAAGAGTAGATTTTTGTACTGGCGCAATAAAACTTTTCTAACTCATTTTTTATCCGATTTCGAAACGGTCAACGGCATTAATTAGAAATGAACGCGCTCTTTCGAAATATATATTCTTCCCGTATACTGTTTATATAAATGTGTAGAGATTTTTTTTAAACTTTTTCATTTTCTATGAGGGTTTTTTTCGAATCTTCTTTTAAAACTAAAAATTAAAAATAATCTCAAAGTCAGTCTCCTTCTGAGTAAAACAAGCTTTTATTCGTGTAAATCGGTTAAAAAATGACAATGTTACTACTTTTTCTAAACAACGAAAACCCGATTTCGGTTATATGATTCAACAAAAGAAATAATTTAATGTACGAACAATTTTTTATACCCTCCACCATATATGGTGAGGGTATATATCAGTTTGTCATTCCGTTTGTAATATGTCGAAATATAGGTTTAAGACCCCATAAAGTATATATATTCGTGATCCTTATGCAATTTTAAGTCGATTTAGCGATGTCCGTCTGTCTGTCCGTCTGTCTGTTGAAATCACGATCACGACGCGAAGACGCAAGCGGGGGTGCCTATTTTTACCCAGATTATTGAACATCCTCCCGAGCAGTTTGGTATTTAAAATGAGCAAAATCGGTCAAGCGATTCAAAAGTTATGAGTGAAAATGTGAAGGTACCTCTAAATTTTCCATACAAATTTGTACAATTTTTCTGTATCTATTTTTTTTTTCTGTTAAGTAAGTAAAAATGTTATTAAGTCTTCTTATTGTTCGATTACATTTATTGTCTTACATACAATGATAACTAAGTTAACGTAAAAATGAACAATGTTAAAATCGCTAACAGAGCAGACCTCTGTAAATAACATTGATAAAACTAAATAACAAAAGTTTGTTACATAAATTGACAAAACATATTCATATTACAGTTCATGCAAAATTTAGTATATACGTATATCATCTTCATCCCCTTTGGTGGAGGGTTTCAAAGATTCGGCACAGCCGAATTTAGCGCTTTTTTACTTGTTTTTAATTACGTTTATTTTTTAAAAATCTTTACTTAATCTACTACGTTTGTAAGGCAACCAGCAGTAATTCGCTAGCATTCTGATCTGACTTTTTCCTTCGAACCGCTTTTCCATTGTTGATAGCTCTTGGTGGATGCGTTCGCCTTGCTCGTCTCTAAATTGACCCAGATTTTCTGGGAAGAATTCCAAGTGAGAGTACAAAAAATGTATTTTGATTAACATTCTGCATCCCATTTCTCCATACGCCTCTAAAAATTCACTAACACACTCAACTTTTCATAAATCAAATGATTTTTATTAACACTTAGCTTATAGCACATTTAAATACTTTGGTTAGTTTTTTTAAGAAAAACATGTTGTTTTTTGAAGCTGCACCACTAAAACTAACTAGTAAACAACTTTTTTGCAAGCATGAAAAAAGTAACGGTATTATTACAAAAATAATTTAAATAATGCCTTATTTACAATGATAGAGTACTAACCTATACAGAGTGGATTTCCTTTATTTCTCCTTCGCACTTATGTCTTGTTTGTATCATACTCGTATAATAAGTCCTAAAGGCTAGAACTGTAATTGACCTAAGTTCTTAAGTTGGCTTTGGCATACGCCAAACTTGAGTAACAATCTAAAGTAAAAAACAAAAAAATGTTTAATTTATTTGTTAATTGAAACGGAAATAATAAAACAAAAGCCAATTTTAATTGGACTTTAACGGCGATTCGTTAAGAAAAATAAAAAAAAAATTGTTAAGGAACTCTAATATCTCTTGATTAGAAAAAGTACTATAACTTTGTCAATTTTTAACCGATTTACACAAATAAAAGCTTGTTTTACTCAGAAGGACACTGACTTTAATATAATTGTTGTTTTAAAAGAAGATTCGAAAAAAACCCTCGTAGAAAATGAAAAAGTTTAAAAAAAAAATGAAAAATTTTTATATAACTGAGAAAATCTCTACACATTCGTTTCTAACGGTCGTTGGCCGTTTCGAAATCGTTTAAAAAATGACTGAGTTAGAAAAGTTTAATTGCGCCAGTCCAAGAAAATACTCTTTTCCCCATATCTTGAAATTTTGAGGGTATATTGCAACTTATAAAACCGGTTATATAATACACCGTGGTTTTAATAAAAAAAATTATATTTTCGCATTTCCAATAAGGACTTGGCACCTTTTTTTTAAAAAAACGCAAACCATTTGAGATATTTCCAAAACTTTATGATCGACTTGAAATACAATCAAAACATTTATGAATGGAACTCGACTTCGTTAATATGGCCACCGCGGGCTCGTCGGCAGCGGTCGATTCGTTGGACCCAACTTTCGATGACTCGGTCAAACATTTCGGCCGTAACGACCGTTATTTCGCGTTCAGTGTTGACTCTGAGTTCTTCCAACATCATCGGCTTGTTGGTATAGACCAATGATTTGACGTAGCCCCAAAGAAAAAAGTCTGGAGGCTTTAAATCGCACGAACGAGGCGGCCAATTGACTGGTCCATTTCTTGAGATAACCAAACTTACTCTTCAATAAATCGATTTAACGTGTGCTGTATGGTTTAAGACACCGTCCTGTCGAAACCACATGTCTTCCAAGTCTATGTTATCCAATTCGGGCCAAAAATAATCGGTAATCATGGCGCGATAACGATCGTTATTGTCGTCGAAAAAATAGGGCCCAATGACGCCGCCGGCATGCAAACCGCACCAACAGTTATTTTTGTGGATGAAGTGGTGATTCATGAAGCACATGTAGATTTTCACCAAATCAATAACGCATATTTTGCTTTTGGATTGAGCCAAAAATGAGCGTCGTCACTGAAGATGATTTTGCTCTTCAAGTTGCGGTCACCGACTCCGAATTTCGGTAGTACATTTTTGAAATTTGCATACGTTGTTCGTTCGTGTACTTTACCATGATGAAAATGTTGAGTTTACTGAAAAAAAAGGGAATGTAACAGTTAGATGATCAGTGACATAGTGCGTTCACAAATTACATTCAAAGTTATCAAGTACATATTGGAAACCCCTTTGCAATGATTTTATTTTTTGGAAAATTAAATTTATTTAAATACAATTTAAAATAATATTAAACAAAATTAGCAACAAATAAAACATACATACATTACAATTAGAACACACTATATGTTTCGCTGAATGCAAAATGAGATCTGTTTGTTTTTCTACAGGAACATTTGCTTAAAAAATCATTTTATACACAACGAGCCCACATACGTATTAATTAAGATTCAAACTAGTCAGATTTCTAAAAGAAACAGTTTACATCATTTTGTTATGAATTGCCTTTAAAATATGTATTTTTCTTAATATGTACCATTCAAAATATTTTTTTGCATCAAATCTAAGAAGGTTTTTAAAAATGTAAACTAATTCCAATATTTACATATATTATTTTTTAAAATAAATGAAGTTTGTTTCAAAACTCAATAATTTTTTTAAATATCATAATGGTATCTATATTTTTAAAAATATGCTTCTAGGTTTATTTATATGATATGACAATATCGTTATGATATCGAATCTATCAGCCAGCGCGATAATATTTTCGGCATATTAAGAGAAATTTATATTTATTTTATAATTATTCTAAATAAATATATCATTAACGATATTGGAAAAAGAGTATTATATTATATCATAACGACTACAATTTTTGTTCTTAATTTTATCTATGGGTACAATATTATCCTTACAGAGTAACATCTTTACAGCTAATTTAAAATATATTATTTAAAAAGATTTTAAATTGAGAATGATAAACACTTATCTCTAATTGATTATAATACATATTAAATAACCTCATAGATGTTGTTTAGTTTTAAAGTTTTGCTGTGTTACGTTCACTTGGTTCTTTCTTATTTGTTTTTGGTTTGTTAAAAAAACACTTTTGTTCTGTTTTGTTTTCAATATTTATTTGTTAAATTCACGTTTTTTTTGCTCAAAATTGTTTGTTATTTTATTTTAATTTTCAAAACAAATTAAGTTTTAATTTAAGATTTTATTTTTTTTGTATTGTAATTGTTGTAATGTTTATATGTTCCGTTTGTGTTTTTATGTATATCCACTTTTTTTCATGTTCTCTCCACTGATGTCGAAACTAGAGTGCCTTTTAGTTAAGCTCAGAAACAAAAATAATTAATTTAAACGAATGAGCGAAAGTGTCATTTGTGTAAATTCGACCTGTACCGTTTTCGATACAGGGTCTTAAGGCTTCATTGAACAGATGTAGTGGTTCATTTAGAGCACATTCAGTAACATGTTAATCAATATTAAAAATTTAGTTACATTTCCAAGTGTTCTTGAAGGAACATGTATTGAAATTAATTTAAGCAATTCAGGGGAGTCAATAACACCACAAATAATACCATACAAAAAAGTTAAGGCAGTGATATTCTTTCGAGTTTCAAAAGTTTTCTATGAAATAAATACACATTTATCTTCATATGAGGAAATTGAAAAAGAGGGAACATTATAAGAATTATAATAATTAAAAATTGTAGCGCAGACTAAGTAAACTTTCTTTGAATTTTCTCAATACGAGCAATATGGAAAGCTGCACTGGGACTCCAAATAAAAGAAGCATATTCTAACCTTGATCTTAATGAATATACAATTTTTTTTAAAAGGGTCAAAACGGTTTTCCAAATTGAGGCATATTAATGCTTTGGGAATAATAAAATTTAAATGGCAAGCAAATGATAATTTAAAATCATACACCAAACTCAAATCACTCGTCATTCTATACTCAGAAGGAAAGACATTGCGACGTCTATGAAAAGACATACGGAAACATTTAGAAAAATTAAACGGTAAACCATTTCGATGTGACCAGAAAGTTACATTATTCAAATCATTCTGAAGGTCAGAAATATCCCGTAAAGGAGAAATTGGCTTAAAATTTTTTAGATCATCAATATACATTAAAAATGGGAATTTTTAAAGCAGTAACTAATGTCGTTAATAAATATGTTAAATAGTATAGGTCCTTAAATGCTACCTTGAGAAATACCAGAAGTGGGAATAAAAGAAGCGGATCAAAATCCATCCAAACATACCGTAGCATACCTGCCAGTTAAATATTGCCGGAACCAAGTTAACATTTTAAAATAAAAGACGATTTTAAAAAACTTTAATAATAAAAGTTCATGTGGAACACGGTCAAAGCTTTTGCGAAATCCGTGTAAATTGTATCAATTTGAACACCTTTTCCAAATGAAAAAATACAAAAGTTAGTAAAATAGGCAAATATGTGGTTGTTGATCTTCAAGTCATGAATCCATGTTGTGACACAGAAATAATTAGCAATGTTATTTCTATTACCACTCTTTAGAATATAAGTTGTAAATTTGCATTTCTGAATAAAATAACCAGCTCTCAATGATTTATTAAAAATTATACTGAGAGGCAAAATAAATGAAGAAAAACATTTCTTTAAAAGAAAAGCTGAAAGACCATCATTATCACGCTTAATAGAATTTGAAAAGCTAAGATTGAAAATACATTGCATGAGGTTTAGAGAATCTTTCAAGTTGTCAGAAGTAAGATCATTATATGACATAATTAATGGTATGGTAGAGGCACTTCTTTTCGAATTAGTAAAACTCCAGAAACTTTTCGGATTAAATTTAATTGATTCATTGAAACTCATCAAATATTGGTTATACAAAAACTTATTATTACACTCTTAAAAATGTATTTAAAACTACTGCTATCAAGTGTGTAAATTATTATTTAAAATAACACACAATGCTTATATATAAGCATTTTATGTTTGAAAAGTTAATTTACGCATTTATGTCTTTCTATAAACACATATTGGTGTAAATTACAGGATTGATATAGTATTTTTTAATTTTAAGCACAAATGTTTAACTATAAAACTTTGTCTGTTATCAAAAATGTCAATAATTTATTATTTTTATAATATATATAAAACATCAACACATTTTGGTAAAAAATTATGATAAAAACTGTTTTAGACAATAAATGGATAATTGAGTTCAAAAATCGAATTGCAAATCAACGCACCATGGTAAGTAGTTACGATTTTCATTAATTGTTAAAAAAAAGATAATGTATATTTTTTAATATTTTCTTGTAGATTTATGTTTATGTTAATAGCCGCAAAAACATATGTCGTTTATTAGTTATTGTTTGTCAGAATATGAATCAACCATCGAATAAACAGGTTTTTAACGAAAAAACAGGAAAAGGGCTGAAGAGTGTATGTTGATTTTTTGTTAATCACTCGCATTGTCCACACGGAGATCCAAAACTCCAGATCCTGGTATCTATACAAAGATTTTTGGAACTGTATATCCGCAGAGAATGGTTTCTTCAAAAAAAGTATTGTAATATAACTGAAGAATTCAAAATGCGTTTTGTTGTTATTACATTTAGATGACTCAAAGAGGTTTGTGAAGAAAAATAACAATAGCTTTTCTGTAATAATTGGCGCATAATCATAGTTAAAATAAAGTATACTTTAAGAGTTCTAAAGTTGACTTTTCTTAAAAGTATACTTTAGGCATACTATAGACAAGTAAAAGTATACTTTAATCGCTAACGTCTGCTTAAAAATTAAAACTAGCTGAAGTTGACTCTATCCAATTTAACAACACACAACAGCAGAAGAAAATTTTTGTGAAAAAAAAATGTTTGAATTGCAAATTATTAAAAGGAAAATTATATCAATAAATACGATATTTTGCATAACATTTATTAAGTTAATAAATATTTATTAATAAAAATATACCTTTTAAACCTTTTTTATAAAGTTGTTTTCCTTTTTACATTTTGCAAATCTTTTATTTACACACTTTTAATTTTTTTCGGCAAATATAAAATCAGCTGATCAATGTTGCCACCTGCTTCTTTTTTAGTACAAAATGTATGCGGGCATTTGGTATATCTGATGTGATACCCATTTAGAGCCGGTTCAACTTAAAACTGGCTTAATTTCTGACTATAATAGCAAAATAGATAATAACAGGTTTTAAATTTAAAATCGTTTTTAAAAAAAGCCGACTTTAGTGCGGGACTGTGATTACGGGCCATAGTTTTTAATTATTAAGTTATATGTTAATAAAAAATGCGAAAACAAACATTTGTTGGTTTCATTTAAAATTTAGGAAATAATTGCGAGAATTAATTTTAGGTATTTAATAAAACAAATTTCCATAAAAAACAATAAAAATTCATATATATATTTATGTTTTCTTAGACATAACAATTTTAAATTTACACAAATGCAGTATGTTTCTAATATAATTTACAGTGTTTTATTATTACTTTTTGTGTCTAAAATTTTTAGACACAATGTGTCTATACATTCGAATTTTACAGACTTTTAGTATTTTTAAAGTTTAAAAGATATTCATTAAGTTACCTACCATTATGGTAGTAAATTTAAATGAAAATTTATTAGAGTGTAGAAGCATTACATTTCTTAAACTTTTAGTGTACCAAGGAAGCTTATGTACTTTAGGATTAGATAAAGGGGTATTATGATCAATAATTTTGAATACATTAGATAAAAAAAATTTCATAGCAAATAGATACAATTTTATTATTCAATAAATAAGGCCAATTTAAATTATAAAACTTAGCATTAAGAGCATAAAGATTAGAAGCATAATAATTATAACCTATTTCATCATTACCAATTTTACGAATGTACTCATAAAATTCAATATATGTAGATTCCCAGAGCACAGTGTATATTTGAGGGAGAAATTGGAAACTTCGATTCAGCAAGTGGAAACTTTAAATCAGAGCTAATAAAAACTAAACCCAAGATTTTATTTACTCTATTAAAAACAGCATTAATATGAATTACATCAAGGCTAAAATCTGCATCAATAGTAACCATTTCAAAAGACTTATTTATGTTATTAGGCAAAAAGGAACAGGAGTTATAGGAATTACAGACCATATAACATCACCTGAATAAAAATCCGCAAGAACACACAATATGGCACCATCATTAAAACAATCAACTGGAGTAGATATATTAGAAGCATAAGCAGAATACAACTCTTCCGATCTACGAGGTGGTATGTAAGAAACAATACTGAGACACATAGTTGATCCAATTCAGAATCCATGTTAGGCAACATTATAAATTTGCAGCAAAGCGACTTTTTTACAGCGATTAGGAGATCAACTTTTCATGTCCAGTTTTTAGAGCAACTCGATAATTACGAAAAACCACATTTTAGAAGGGATTAAAAAATCTTTCATAACAAAAATCAGAGTTTAACCAAGTCTTCGTAAACACAAAAACATCATAATCACGATGAGAAGTAAAGAAGCTAATCAATTATGATTTAGTTCTCATACCAGAAAGGTTTTGGTAATAAACCTTAAAGATTTAGCTGAATTATTTAAGTTTGCTCATTTATTAGGAATTTTTTCGGGAAAAACTGAAAAGGAGGGACTGTAGCATCTGATGTCCAGAGCTGAGGCTTAAACAGGTGTTGATAAAAGGCAGATAAAACACCCAGTTTAAAATTAACAAATTTTAAACTCTCAAGAGGAGTATCTTTTTTGGATAATTTGTGGCAAGTAACAAGTGATAAATCAATATTAAAATGTTTAGTGATATAATTTACAATATTCTCTTCAGTAACTGTTGGTTTAAACGATGAGAGATGAACCCATTTCGATTAAGTTCCGTCATCCAATTCAGTGTTATTATTATTACCGACTATATGTTTAGGTTTTTTAGATTTTTTTACGATTAGTAACATTAGTCCAATCATAAGTAGTTTTCTAATTTTTTTTTAAAGCTGGCAATTGCTAAACTTAATATTTTGACCTTTTTGAAACATTTAAAACAAAATTTACAGTTTTTAAATTCATAAACAAATTTTATTTAAAACTTATCTGATGTATACGTTTAATATTAAGTACATTTTGATTGTTTTTGTGTTATCGTGACCGGAAAATCTATTTGTCAGGCGAAAATTTTTACTAAAAATCGCGCGATTTTCGTTAAAAAATTTTAATTTTGTTTTTCGTATATTAATAGTTGTAGAAGTTGGCGCTCAGGCGAAAATTAAAATTTTTATACATTACAAATAAAATTCTTAACAAGTTTCAAAGTTGTCAAGCTCTAAGACGCAATGTCATAGAAAACCAATAGCTCCAAAACTTTATAAGATCGTCGGATGCTGCAAAAACCGCGTATCGGAAATTGATGGCTCTTCCATTGTTACCAGCAAATTTAATAAGAACTGGCTGGAAGGACACACTCATGGACGGAGAGCAGAAATTTACTAAATTTTTTAACTATTTTGAAAGGCAGTGGTTGCGCATCCCTAAAATATTTGATTTATATAAAATGATTTTTATTCTAATTCTTTAAGATATTTCAATTTAGGTTGACCCAAGTTACTTTAGTGTTTAGAAGGATCACATTCGGATGTTATTGATTCCATGCAATATACTTAAGTGTATTTTTGGTAGTTTTTACCTAAATAATATCACGACTGTGGAAATAATTAATAATAAAGGAAGGATAATAATAATAATTTCTATAAATTTTTTTGATAGAAGCGGCCAAATAAAATATTGTACATATTACCAAGTTAGGTAACTGAGAGAAAATTTCCCTGGTTACAAAGCAAATTTTTATCAATTCTGCACAAATTTCAGCAAAATCTGGTAAAACCCAATTGGACTTGCAAAAAAATCAATTGGGCTTGCACCTGGGCACGCCACTGGCCCACACCATGAAATTCTTAGCTGATTTACAGAAACACTTAGCTTCTAGTTATGGTGCTAGCCCAAGTGCAGTGATTATGATATGTATGTATACATACATATTATATTTTTTTTGCCTAAGACAACAAAAAAAAACCAAAAAAAAATTAAATATGTATGTATACATTCACATCACAATCACTGTACTTGGGCTAGCACAAAAAACAAATTCATACTATTTATGAATATTTTATGAAAATTTGCCAATGTACTAATTTAAGAACTTTTTCATAAACTCAGGTTGTATTTATTAACAGCTCATTAAAAAAATACTAGGAAAGTTTGTGTACTCGTTTATTATAAAATCGTTCTTAAAATATCTGCAGATATACTTATTATTTATGAAAAAGTACTTAAAAAATTTGCCAATGTACAAAATCTTATTATTAAGGAACGAGTGCATAAATACATATATGTACATAATACTGGGAATTTAGTAAGGAAATATTTTTTATTATAAATATATTTTATCTACCTATTCATACAACCTAGGAAAAATTAGGTAAAACAAATATAAAAACAATAAAATAAGATATATATAATATGAAGTATTTCATAACATTTTGTAATTCTGAACCCGTTCATCGAATAACGTAGGGAATTGTAGAAATATTTTTATGTTATGAAATTTTCATAATATTTAAGAATTAAGACATATTAAATATGATTTTTTCTTTATGAACAACGTTCATAATAATTATGATCGAATTCATAAAAAAACATTGGGAAGTTAGGAACACTTCATACCTAGTAAGTACGCTTCATATATAATATGAACCTTTAAAATTATGAACAATTTTCATAAATAATTATGAATTTTATTTTTTTGTGTGTACACACAAAATTGTTCTTAACTTTAAATGTTCATATTATATATGAAGCTTACTTACTATTAATGAACTGTTCATAACTTTCCAGAGTTTTTTTTATAAATTCGATCATAGTTATTATGAATTATGTCCATAAAAAAATCATATTTAATGTGTCCAAATTCTTAAATATTATGAAAATTTCATAATTTAAAAATGTTTCTACAATTCCCTATTTTATATTATGACGACGCACATACATAATAAAAACCTGTTCGTACGTTTTAAGAACGGGTTCATAATTACAAAATATTATGAAATACTTCATATTTTACAGGTTATGTTTTCCATAAATATTAAGAAGTAGTGTATAATAATTCTAATAACATAATATGTAAGAACAGAATTTCTAAAGTAATTTCACAGGTGCTGTCAACTTTTAAATTTAAAAAATACAAACGCGTAAAAAAGAACAAATAAAATTTTACTCAAATATGGCTAAAGATATTAAGATAAATAAAGTTTAGATAATATAAAACTTTAGAATTTCACTATTTGCACTTTTCAAACGTCTATTAAAATATAATTTCATATTCCAAAAAAATATTTATCTTCGCGACATTTTAGAATTATTGAAGGGACTGTGAGTTTAAGTGCTAACTTGCTATCGTTGTAAAATAGCATTTTGAAGTTTAAACCATTTGCAAGTTTATCACTTAAATAGCAATTCGTTCATTTTTGCGTTTCGTGAGCCGAAGTACTTCAGTAAAATGCAACTTCAAAAGTTATTTAGTTAGTTACACAATTTTTTAATAAAATAAAAATATAATATTTTCTAATACGAGTCTCAAAAAAAAAGTAAATAAACGTGGGTAACTTGATATATTTTAAAGTGCGACGGAATGGAACAGGGCAGAAAACAAAAGCAAGTTGAGCAAAACAACAATTTGATAAATCCACATGTGTCTTTTTATTAACTTACACAAACTACTTTTTAATTGTATTTTACATATGTAAATACTTCAATAATTTTAAGCTTTTGATTTTTTGCATGTTAATATTTTTTTCTGTGACACGTTATTAACATATGTTACATGCCATTACAATACGTTGTTATTTTTCCGCTTACCCACAACGTATTCAAATTTAATAAGTTAAGCACAAAAAGCAGCAAAATGGCATCATTGAAAACCGGTTTAATAAAAATATGCCGTTAGTTTTGCTATAGAAACGATGATGCTGTATTTTTTTGTATTAAATTTGCACAAGACAAAAAAGGAAGTGTATGTGGTTGAATATAAATATTATTTTTGTTATAACAAATAAAACAAAAAACAGTGTGTTTTTTTATCTAAAAATAAAGTGTATGTAAATAAAATAAAATAACGAATTTTCGATTTTTAAATCCAGTATCGTTCCATGTCAGAATTTTTCATAATTTTATATAGTTTCTAACCACACGAAACAAAACTGGCATTCAAAATTTACAATCCGTTATTTATAATTTTTTATCTAATTTTAACAATGAATTTTATTTTTGTTAATTAAAAAGTAATTCTTTAAAAAATAATAATTAAATTTTAGTTTTAGTTCCTAGCATATATGAATAAGTACATAAAATTTATTTAAAATATTATGAATTATTTCCTAACATTTAAGAAAAGGTACATAAAATTCCCAGTATTATATATATTTATGTACTAGTTCCTTAATATTATGATTTTGTCCACTGGCAAATTTTTTAAGTACTTTTTCATAAATAGTAAGTAATCTACATATATTTTGAAGGGCACTTCATAATAAACCAGAACAGAAGCTTTCCCAGTATTTTTTTACCAACTGTTCATAAATACAACCAGAATTTATGAAAAAGTTCTTAAATTAGTACATTGGCAAATTTTTCATAAAATATTCATAAATAGTATGATTTTGTTTTTTGTGTGTAGGGGATCGAATGCACAAATGAAGGCAAACTGATCAAACTTGAAGGAATTATTAATGTCATCGAAAATTTTAGCTTTTCCCAACTTTGAAAAACTATTTATCGTCCCATTCCCAGCAAAACAACACATTACCAAATAATGTGTAAAGTAATGTGTAGCCATAGGGGCTCATGGATTACTTTACACCTTAATTCACCGCTGAATTTTACAGGCGATGAGCCTCAAAGTAATGTATATACCCATTACCTTAGAGGTGATAATGTAAGGGGTTACTTATATGGTTACGAGAATGGAAAAAGTAATGTGTCTAAAAATACATTTAAAAAAAAGAGGAATTTTTATTAAAAAAAATTATTACAAATATTTTAAACGTTATTAAAAATTATGTGGTCATGATGGGAATCGAACCAGGGCACTCTGGTTCCAAGCCAAGAACTCTACCCACTGAGCTATCGACGCATATAACTTCTGATTGCTTTAAACTTAAATGAATTGTTGCGCTTTGGTTTTTCACTAGTGTTGTCAAAACATACAAACATTACCCTTGTGATGCAGTTAATTTTCCAGCTGGGGTATAGCTCAGCTGTCCAGGTTCGCCAAAAATAAAAAATAGTAAACGATATCCCTACCCTTTACAACAATGGTCGACAATACGACTCGGATTCAGAGGAAACCACGTTTTGGTGCGAGTTTTGATCGTACATGATCGGCACTACCAGAAGGTAATATTTACCGAACTCTAGAAAGAGTTTCGGATCGGCTAGTTGGATTGATTAGCAACCAACGGGGATAAACAGTGGTTTCAGTACTTAAATAATACGACTGACTACAAACGAGAATAAACAGCGGTTCTCGTGTTCAAATAATACGACTGGCTAACGCCAGAATAAACAACGGTTCTTGCGTTCAAATAATACGACTAGCTAATAACGAGAATAAACAACGGTCTCGTGTTCAAATAATACGACTGGCTAACGCCAGAATAAACAACGGTTCTTGCGTTCAAATAATACGACTAGCTAATAACGAGAATAAACAACGGTTCTCGTGTTCAAATAAACGACTAGCTACTAACGAGAATAAACATCGGTTCTCGTGTTGAAATAGTACGACTACACACAAAAAACAAAATCATACTATTTATGAATATTTTATGAAAAATTTGCCAATGTACTGATTTAAGAACTTTTTCATAAATTCTGGTTGTATTTATGAATAGTTGATAAAAAAAATACTAGGAAAGTTTGTGTACTGGTTTATTATGAAGTGCCCTTCAAAATATATGTAAATATACTTACTATTTATGAAAAAGTACTTAAAAAATTTGCCAATGGACAAAATCATAATATTTAAGAACTAGTACATAAATATATATAATACTGGGAATTTTATGTACCTTTTCATAAATGTTAGGAAACAATTCATAATATTATAAATAAATTTTATGTACCTTTTCATATATGCTAGGAACTTCTCCATAACATAAATAAAATTGCTGTGTGTATTGTTTTTCTAAAGTTTTATTATTATTTTTTTAAGAATTACTTTTTATTTAACAAAAAAAATAAAATAAAATTTTTGTTAAAATTAGATGAATAACTATAAATAACGGATTGTAAATTTTTAATACCATTTTTGTTTCGTGTGGTTAGAAACTACATAAAATTATGAAAAATTCTGACATGGAACGATACTGGACTTAAAAATCGAAAACTCGTAATTTATTTTTATTTACAAACACTTTATTTAATTGATAAAAAAAACACACTGGTTGTTTTATTTGTTATAACAAAAATAATATTTGTATTCAACCACATACACTTCCTTTTTTTGTCTTGTGCAAATGTAATACAAAAAAAAAAAATACAGCATCAAAACTAACGGCATATTTTTATTAAACCGGTTTTCAATGTTGCCATTATGCTGCTTTTGTGCTTAACTTATTAAATTTGAATACGCTGTAGGTAAGCGAAAAACAAATATTTTTTTGAAATAGTTAAATTCTAAAGTTTTATAATTTCTAAACTTTATTCATTTTAATATCTTTAGCCATATTTGAGTAACATTGTATATGTTTTTTATGCGTTTGTATTTTTTAAATTCAAAAGTTGACAACAAAATTACTTAGAAATTCTTTTCTTACATTTTATGTTATTTGAACTATTATGAACTAGTTCTTAATATTTATGGAAACCGAATCCTTCATTTCATAATATTTTGTAATTAAGAACCCGTTCTTGAAACGTATGAAGAGGTTTATATTATGTATATGCGTCGTCATAATATAAAATAGGGAATTGTAGTAACATTTTTAAATACTGAAATTTTCATAATATTTAAGAATTTGGATACGTTAAATATGATTTTTCATGAAGATAATTCATAATAACTACGATCGAATTTATGAAAACAACACTGGGAAATTAGGAACACTTCATAAATAGTAAGTAAGCTTCACATATAATATGAACGTTTAAAATTATGAACAATTTTCATAAAAAATTATGAATTTTATTTTTTTGTGAGTAGCTAATAACGAGAATAAACAACGGTTGTTGGGCTCAAATAGTACGACTAGCTAATAACGAGAATAAACAACGGTTCGCGTGTTCAAATAATACGACTGGAATAAACAACGGCTCTCGTGTTCAAATAATATGTCTGGCTAACGCCGAGAATAAACGGCGGTTCTCGTGTTCAAATAATACGACTAGCTGATAACGAGAATAAACAACGGTTCTCGGGTTCAAATAATACGACTAGCTAATAACGAGAATAAACAACGGTTCTCGGGTTCAAAGAATACGACTAGCTAATAACGAGAATAAACAGCGGTCTCGTGTTCAAATAATACGACTAGCTAATAACAAGAATAAACAACCATTCTCGGGTTCAAATAATACAACTAGCTAATAACGAGAATAAACAACGGTTCTCGTGTTCAAACAATACGACTAGCTAATAACGAGAGTAAACAGCGGTTCTCGTGTTCAAATAATACGACTAGCTAATAACGAGAATAAACAACGGTTCTCGGGTTCAAATAATACGACTAGCTAATAACGAGAATAAACAACGGTGCTCGTGTTCAAATAATACGACTAGCTAATAACGAGAATAAACAAGGGTTCTCGGGTTCAAATAATACGACTAGCTAATAACGAGAATAAACAGCGGTTTTCGTTTTAAAATAATACGACTAGCTAATAACAAGAATAAACAACGGCTTTCATGTTCAAATAATATGTCTGGGTAACGACGAGAATAAACGGTGGTTCTCGGGTTCAAATAATACGACTAGCAAGTAGCGAGAATAAACAACGGTTCTCGTGTGCAAATAATACGGCTGGCTAACGACGAGAATAATACGACTAGCTAATAACGAGATTAAACAACGGTTCTCGTGTTCAAATACTAACGAGAATAAAAATCGGTTCTCGTGTTGAAATAATACGACTAGGTAATAACGAGAATAAACATCGGTTCTCGTGTTTAAATACTACCTACTAGCTAATAACGATAACGAATAAACAGCGGTTTTCATGTAGGGAGGCAGGAATCGGTAGAGATATCAGGTAATATCCCGTTCCCGAGTCGAAGTATTACCCGATTCGTCCCTCGGTTCTAGCTCCCTTACAGCCTTTCATTTTCACCCTATGTATAAATAATTTTCCCAAGTTAATGAGAATTGTAAGCATAATATTGGGTATGTGCAAAAGTAGTAATACTGGGTATGAGCATAAGTAGATTCGTAACGGCACGTTAATAGGTTTTCAAAAATATTTCAATTATAACTTTACATTTATAAATTATACATTACGTAATCAATGATTAGTAATTTCTTAATTTATGCTTGCAAATAATGAAAAAGGTAACGAGCTCTCATTACAAGGTAACGCATGAACCATTACCAAAATTTTGCTGGGTTGCTTACTTATTATCCCTGAACAAAACCGGAGAGAATTATTCCACCATAGATAAGGAAATGCTGGCTGGTTTCTCGAGAAACTTCGTATGTACCTACACATAAAAAAATAAAATTCATAATTATTTATAAAAATTGTTCATAATTTTAAAGGTTCATATTATATATGAAGCTTAGTTACTATTTATGAAGTGTTCCTAACTTCCCAGTGTTTTTTTATAAATTCGATCATAATTATTATGAACATTGTTCATAAAGAAAAAAATTATATTTAATATGTCTTAATTCTTAAATATTATGAAAATTTTATAACTTGAAAATGGTTCTACAATTCACTACGTTATTCGATGACGGCGGACATACATAATAGAAACATGTTCATATGCTTTAAGAACGGGTTCAGAATTACGAAATAGTATGAAATACTTAATATTATATATCATATTTTATTTTTTTGATATTTTTTACCTAATTTTAATAATTATTTTTTTTTGTTAACTTTAAATTCATACTCTTGAAAAAATAATAATAAAACTCTAAAAAACAATACACAGATCATTTTTATTTATGTCATGGAGAGTTTCCTAGCTTATATGAATAGGTACATAAAATAAATTTATAATATGAATTATTTCCTAACTAAATTATGCACTCGTTCCTTAATAATAAGATTTTGTACATTGGCAAATTTTTTAAGTACTTTTTCATAAATAATAAGTATATCTACATATATTTAAAGAACCATTTCATAATAAAGGAGTACACAAACTTTCCCAATATTTTTTTTAATAATCTGTTCATATATACAGCCTGATTTCATGAAAAAGTTCTTAAATTAGTACATTGGCAAATTTTCATAAAATATTCATAAATAGTATGAATTTGTTTTTTGTGTGTATATGGTGCCAGAGAAATAAGAATTCTGACAGATCACCAGCCATTAACCTTCGCGCTATGTAATGCCAACAATAACGCTAAACTCAAAAGATGGAAGGCCAGGATAGAAGAATACAATTATAAACTTATATATAAACCCTGAAAGATGAACGTTGTGGCCGATGCTCTTCCCCGAATATCACCACAGGTAAATGTACTAACATCATCAGACGGTTCCCAACACAGTGCTGAGTAAGATAATTCCCAGCTCATACCACATTGCGACGCCCCAATAAGTGTTTTCCGAAACTAAATTATACACTCAGAATATTATGTAGTTAACTGTTTGTAGTTTAAAAAAAAAGTTTTCCGCTCCATTTAAAAATATAGGAACATACATTTATTTTATAAAGAAATATCTATATTAACTTTTTTATACATTTATTCAAAATAATTTACTATCATTTACCATTTTTTTCCAGTTTCATTTGTTTGAAATTGAATAAAAATTTACCCACAAAACGGAAAATTGTGTTTTATTTGTGTCCGTTATTACAAACTTAAATTTTGTTGGCTGTCTGTTTCAAAAAAAAAAAAATATTCAAAAAATTTCAATTTGTTTTTTACTTAAATTGGTTGTATATATACAAAATTTTTCAATACATATTACAAGAACTTCATAAAGTGTCTATAGCTATGCATACATACATTTTGTATTGTACGAGTATATTAAAAAAATACAAAAAGGGAAACAATTTCAAATAAACGAAAAAAAAATTTTTTTTTTTTAGGAATTGGTAGGTAAAATTTTGATATTTATTTTTACTGATTATATCATTTGTTTCTTACGGATGCTTTAGTTGATTAATCAACATTTAAAAATAAATAACAAAAGGCATTTAAATTAAACGAAAATTAAGTAGACCGGTTTTTAAATGAAATATTTCTTGTAAATGACATTTTCTGTTATTTTAACTTACAAACTATTTTAAGTGTAGTTTTATGAGCCCTATTGTACTGAATTATGTGGAGGAACTAGGAATTAAAACATACTTTGTACCTCCCCAAAAAAGCGATGTTAACGGTACAGTAGAAAAAGTTCATTCTACAGTTATAGAAATGCTTAGATGTATTCAAGAGGAATATTTAGATCTTTCAATAAAATAATTGATCAATATTGCGGTTGATAGATACAATAACACTTTACACTCTGTCACCAAGAGAAAACCGGTCGCTATATTTGTTGGTAGAACGAAGAGAATAAATTACATAAAATTTTGTTGATTTTAAGGAGGTTTTCAAAAATGGTTTACGAAATGAAATCACTGGAAATTAAAAAATTCAACTTTATAGACAAAACGCTTAGAATGAAGTTGCGATAACCACGCCTGGAATTATAAAAATTCATAAATCCCAACTTAAAAACTAATGTATATTTTCAGATTACTTATCCACTTGGCAAACGCATCAGTGAATGTCAACGAATACAACAGCCCACTGGTTACCATTTAACAATGCGTGGGGTATATAATCAATGGGAATTATAAAATTATCCACACAATTAACCTAAAAGAATATGAACGAGTAGCTGCAGATGTAAAGTTCATAGTACGTTTAGAAGCAAAGAAAACAGGAACATTAGGATTACAAATAGAACATTAAATTAATCAAATAGAGAACCTCTTAGATAAACTCCGCGTTAGAAATCCATCAAAAAATAAAATATCTATTAACTGGATAGGATCTGCTTGGAAATTTATAGCAGGCCATCCTGACGCAACAGACTAGGATACAATTCTCAGCAAAACAAACGACGTTATTGGTAACAATAACAAGCAATACACTATAATCGAATATCTTGTAAAAACAACTAATAAGTTATTGGAAGATTACAACAGAATATTAGCGGAAACAAAACTCATCGATACGCACATAAACTCTCAAACACTTTTCAACAGACTCGAATTAATCAAAGACGAAATATCCGAAATCGTTATGGCTAATCAACTGGCGAAAAACGGTATTGTTCATTCCCATTAAATGTACTTGCTCAAACAGAAACTCGGCCATATAGAAACGAGTTACAAGCCCTCCAATTTGCTGAACCCTCAATGGTTGTAAAGGACTCACTACTCTTGTATATTTTCTCTTTACCACATCAGATGATGTACTATTCAACAATGTAATTTTGAGTTTAAGAGTAAGGAATAACAAAAGAATTTATTTAACTTTTACTAATCTGCTGATATCCCAAACCGAGAAATATGGGATAAAGTAAAAATGTCTGATAATAGACGGCACCACAATCTGTAAAGGAAACCAGATTGAAAAACTAAAACTCGACCAAAACTAGATGGTGAAAAGGCAGCTTGCGAATATCAGATAGAAGAGCAACAAATAGTGGAACACAAACCTTAAACGACACTTTTATCATTAACTTTCTTAATGAGACTATAACTTTAAATGATGTTGGGTATTCAAATTGGCAGACAACTTCTTTTCAGACTCTCCCACCTATATTGCAAGATAATATAACAGAGAAAGATATCAAACTTGACCTGCAATATATCCATCACCTTCATCTCGGGAATATCAAACATATTAAGGATCTTTCATAAAGAGGCTTAGATTCGAAAGGTCCAAATTTTTTTCTGCTTCTTGTTGGATTCTCCATACAATTAACACTTTGGATATATTCCTGACATGGAAATTATCGGGATCACTGAATATCCCACATGTTGTGGATTTCCCTGCGGTAAAGATAAATTACCCATAATATCCTTCCTTTTCAAAAAGGGGGAGTTATTACACTCTGCGAATACACTAAATGGTAGTCGATTTGGTAACAACAACACAACAGCTAGCTGACACATTTAACAGACACAATAAAATGCAGCTAGAAAAATACCAACAACACAACATGTAACATAATTAAAAATTATTTAGCAACTAAGCAATACAGGTAAGAATAAGCAATATTGAGGGTCAATCACCGACCCACTTTTAATAACTTTATTTAACAATTAAAAAATAAGCAAACAAAATGATCAACGGAAATGGTAAAATCAAGACAAAAGATAATTATTTTACGCATAAGCAATACTTGTAAATTAGTTATTAACCACAATGTTATATTATTAGTTCTGTCTTAACAACCGTGTTGTTTAAATCATTAACTTATATATATAGGGTCCGCCAAATAACTTTTTTTTTTTGAAAATGCTATAAAAAAAAAACTACTGAATATTTTCTCAAAATTTCTTTTTTTATTTGAAAGTACAATCCTTCCGGTCAATAATGGAAAAATTTCATTCAAATGGCTGCCTCGGCTGGCCATGCAGTAGCCTACACGATCGGTCCAATTTTTAAGCACATTATCAATTGTGTGCAGCTGTATTTCACCAATGGCTTCACGAATATTGTACTTTAAAGCGTCAATTGTCTCTGGCTTGTCGGCGTAACACTTATGTTTGACGGCACCCCACAAATAATAGTCCAACGGTGTCAAATCGCAGCCCCGAGGTGGCCAAACGACATCAGCTCTGCGGCTAATAATGCGATCTTCAAAAACAGGGCGCAAAACATCGAGTGTAGCTTCGGCTGTGTGGCACGTAGCGCCATCCTGTTGAAACCAAATTGTTGCAAATATCCTCCATTTAAATTTTTGTGAACAAAAATTCGTTCAACATGGCTCGATAACGATCGCCATTGACTGTAACGGCCAGCCGAGGTAGCCATTTGAATGAAATTATTTTCCATTATTAACCGGAAGGATTGTACTTTCAAATAAAAAAAGAAATTTGAGAAAATATTCAGTAGTTTTTTTTTATAGTATTTTCAAAAAAAAAAAGTTATTTGCGGACCCTATATAACAAAATTATACGAAAAACAAGTAAGAGCGGCTAAATTCGGCTTTGCCAAATCTTTATACCCTTCACCATGGTTGGGAAAATAGTGATGTTTATATATGGACATATATGGAATGGACAGATTTTTAAACGGACATCTTTAAGTGGAAATTTACCATTTAGTTTAGTGATAAAACTTGGACTCTAAAAGATTTATGGTTCCCGAAAATAGGTATTTAAAAAAATTTATGTTTTGGTCATAACTACTTTCAGCAAATATGCTCTACTAAAGATTTTCGATCTTTGGATATATAAGACGTATCCATAGGTCATATAACATTTTAGTTTTTATAAAAATTTTGATGTTTTTAGCCCATTTATGGAGTATTTAATTACGGTCTTACCGTTCTTAAGATATAAATTAATCTATTTTGTGCCACGCCCAATTCAAGGATCCCGCCCACATTTGGTCAGATGTTGTGTATTGATAACCAAGATGCTTGCACCTTATTTGGAAACTTTTTCTCTTTCCGTTCTCCAATTATACAGAAAAGCTGACCAACATCGTTAAGACAATAAAAAAAATGTCCAAAAAAAAAAAGTTGAATTGTGTGTCTTCAGTAAGATTCGAACTCGCGTTATTAGAGAAAAAAAGTATTTGTGACATAGCGTTTAGACGACTCGGCTATGAGTTATAGAGTTAAATGAACAGTTTTCGTTCAATAGGGATTTGTTTGGTTTTTATTTAAATGAGAAATCTTTGTATGTGTTTGTTGTTTGTGTATAAAAGGCGAAGAAGTGAAAGAAAAGAAGTTCAGCAAATCGTTAAAAGAAATCACTACACTCACAATATATTTTCCGTTACCGACTGTAGTTTATTTGAAAAGTAATACGTAAAGTTTGTTTTTAAACGAAGAATCAATTGAAATTCATAGAAATATATTTTTTAACTATTTGAATCAGTCATTTAAAAAACAAACTATAAAAATTTACAGACATTCAGTAGGAGTTGATATTTTCTGTTAAATGTAAAATTTTATGTTTTCTGTTTTTCAAAAAATATAAATTCATATAATTCTTTATTGTTTTTTTACCAAAATAGTTTGTTTATATACAAAATTATTTCAATAAAAATTACAACAAATTATTCACACAGAAAATAAAAATATATATGTTACATCTGTGTGTGTTGTGTTTTGAAAAATTACATACAAATAAAAAAAAAATTCCATTTGAAAAATAAACCCCAAAAATCGTTTTTTTCTACTTTTTGTCAGTTAAAAATTGATGATTATTTTAAACACCTTTCGATTGCTTTTACTACTTATGTCGATTATTAAACAATGATTAAAAATAAACAAGAAAATGGGCTAAATATAATGAAAAATCAGTAGTCCTCTTTTTGATTATATTTTCGATTAATTTAATATGTATTTTAGTTTATTTTTAACGAAATAATATTGTGAGTGTAGAACGGCATATGTTTTATTTCTACAAAAAAGTTTGATTTAGCTAGCAACCTTGCATTTGGGATTTTATTTCGCTTTTTTATTACAAAATATTTTGAATTTATTTAGCTTAATTTTAAAGATTTGAAGGAAAATAGTTTATAATTTTTTTTTTATAAATTATTATAAGTTATGACCTAAAATAGTTGCACTCAAAGGAAAATTATGTATAAAATTTTCTTAATATATGAGAAAATGGTTTAAAAATCTGTTTATAAATTCTTTTAAATCGGAGCAAAAAATAGAAATAAAACCGTTTGTATTTTGTTTGTATCAGAGGGTTTTTATACAAATTTTGATGTTTTTAGCATATTTATGGATTATTTAATTATTAATATAAAATTTTATTTAAATTAATTATTTAATGTTAAAAAAAACAAAAAAATAAAAAAAGTCTTAAGAAAATAAAAAAAATGTACAAAAAAAAAGTTGAATTGTGTCTTCAGTAAGATTTGAACTCGCGTTCTTAGAGAAAACAAGTAAGAGCGGCTAAATTCGGCTATGCCGAATCTTATATACCCTTCACCATGGTTGGGAAAAAACTGAAGTTTATATATGGACATATATGGAATGGACAGATTTATATACGGACGCCTTTAAGAGGAAATTAACCATTTAGTTTGGAGATAAAACTTGGACTCGGGAATATAGGTACTTTAAAACAATTTATGTTTTGGGCATAACTTTTTTGTATCTGAACCGATATTTCCGAGTTTTTCAGCAAATATGTTATACTAAAGATTTTCGATCTTTTGCTATATAAGACGTATCCATAGGTCATAATACAGCTCTAGAATAGTGTTTGTTGTTTGTGTATAAAAGGTGAAGAGGTGAAAGAAAAGAATTTCAACAAATCGTTAAAAGAAATCACTACAACTGCATGTGTTTTATTTCTACAAAATAGTTTGATTTAGCTGGCAAATTTGCATTTGGGATTTTATTTCGCTTTTTTATTAGAAATATTTGTAATTTCTTTAGCTTAATTTTAAAAATTTGAAGGAAAATAGTTTATAATTTTTTTTATAAATTATTATAAGTTATGACCTAAAATAGTTGCACTCAAAGGTAAATTATGTATAAAATTTTCTTAATATGTGAGAAATAAAATGGTTTAAAAATCTTTTTATAAATTCTTTTAAATCGGAGCAAAAAAAAGAAATAAAACCGTTTGTATTTTGTTTGTATCAGAGGGTTTTTATAAAAATTTTGATGTTTTTAGCCTATTTATGGATTATTTAATTATTAATATAAAATTTTATTTAAATTAATTATTAAATGTAAAAAAAAACAAAAAAAAATCTTAAGAAAATAAAAAAAAAATGTACAAAAAAAAAGTCAATTGACCTGACCGAGATTCGAACCCGCGGCCATAGAGAAAAAAAGTATTTGTGACATAGCGTCAAGACAACTGAGCTATTGAAGCTCACACAAAATCATCGTCAATAGAGGTACATATATAAAAGTCTTCGTTCATTAGAGATTTGTTTAGTTTTTATTTAAATGACAAATCTTTGTATGTGTGTTGTTTGTGTATAAAAGGTGGAGATGAAAGAAAAGAATTTTAATTATTAATATAAAATTTTATATAAATTAATTATTAAATGTTAAAAAAAAAACCAAAAATAAGCAAAAAAAAATCTTAAGAAAATAATAAAAAAAAATGTACAAAAAAAAAGTGAATTGACCTAGCCGAGATTTGAACCTCGAACCCCGCGGGCTTAGAGAAAAAAAGTATTTGTGACATAGCGTCTAGACAACTGAGCTATTGAAGCTCACACAAAATCATCGCCAATAGATGTACATATATAAAAGTCTTCGTTCATTAGGGATTTGTTTAGTTTTTATTTAAATGACAAATCTTTGTATGTGTGTTGTTTGTGTATAAATGGTGGAGATGAAAGAAAAGAATTTTAACACATGGATGTGTTGTTATGCTCAAAATTCTACATACATATTAAACAAAGGGATTTTACTGGAAAAATTAGAGGTAGTCCTGGTTTTTTGCTAATATCTCAGCCATTTATTAACCGATCTGTCTGATTTTTAATAGCAAACAGAAATGGATCACATGTAACAGAAATAAAAAAGAATCAAGTCCTCATCACGTCTGGGTTCTTCGGAAAACCCATTTCAACACACAGACGGACAGACGGACATCGTTAAATCAACTTCGCTCTTCATAAGGACCCAGAATATATATACTTTATAGGGTCTAAGATCAATATTGTAGAAATTACAAACGGAATGACAAACTTATATATACCCTACCACCTGTGGTGAAGGGTATAAAAAGTATTTGTGACATAGCGTTTAGACGACTCGGCTATGAAGGCTATATGGAATCATCGTTTATAGAGTGTTTGTTGTTTTCGTTCAATAGGGATTTGTTTGGTTTTTATTTAAATGAGAAATCTTTGTATGTGTTTGTTGTTTGTGTATAAAAGGTGAAGAGGTGAAAGAAAAGAAATTGATGTGTTTGTTATGCGTAATATTCAACATACATATAAAAACAAAGGAATTTTACGGAAAAATTAGACGTAGTCCTGGTTTTTTGCTAATATCTCAGCCATTTATCAACTGATCTGGCTGATTTTTAATAGCAAGCAGAAATGGATCACATTTAACAGAAATATATATCAATCAAGTCCTCATCATGTCTGGGGTCTTCGAAAAACCCATTTCAACACACAGACGGACATCGTTAAATCAACTTCGCTCTTCATAAGGACCCAGAATATACAGTTATGTGCGAAAAAATAGGGACACTTGCATGCAACAAATTTAAAGTAAAAAAACACACATACATTTTGGAAAGAAACTAACAATATTATTTTTAGATTATAGTACAACAACAACTCTTCATTTTAAGCAACAATTCAAACTTTGTTATTGCAATTGAAAAAAACAACATTAAAAAGTATTATAATTTCCTATAGTCGAATGTGAATAAAAATAGGGACAGCAAGAAAATTGTTTGAAATATTATTAGTATTTTATATTTTTTTAATGGAAATATAATAGTGGTCATTGTATCTAATAGATGGACACATATCTGTATCATATTTATGTAAATAAATGTACCAAGTATAGAACCAAGTGTAGAAAATGTATGGGATATAGAAAATCGGAACAGATTGTCATATGCATGGAATTTTAAAATTTTGTTAGTGCCAGACTTCTTCGTTGTTATTGTTTATCAATTGTAAGCCAAACAAAAAAATACCTGATCAATATTAAGTCCTTAGAAAGCTGATTTACTATCGAAAATCGGAAATAATTTCAAAATTTTAAAGAGGATCGCAAAATAATTGCAAAACATAATTGCTTTAGTACCCCTACTTTTGAATAGGTGGCGCTGAATTAACTAAAACAATACCCTGCCCCATGACTAGATCCAAAGAAATTTATATATAAAGAAAGAGCAAAATACATAATTGCTTTAGTGCCGCTACTTTTGAATAAGTGGCGCAGAATCACATTAAAACTATATCCTGTCCCATGGCGATATAGCCTTGGATTAGGCTATCAATTAATTTATTTACCAAAAATATTAAATTAACTACATACTTTAAACTATAATGCATTCAGATGTTGCTAGTAGACTTATTACATAATTTTTCAAATGTTTGACGTAATAAAAGCATTTGTTTTACATTTTTATGTCAAAAAAGAAATTTTCATAAAGGAAAATAGTATTTTTTTATTCCATTTGTATTTTGGAGAATTGAGGGATTGCCAAATGTATGTATATGTTAATTTTTTCTTTTATAAAAATACACATGAATAAAGTGCAATATTGTGCTCTTAAACATCTAAATGAATATTGATTTAAAAAATTAAGGTATAATATGCACATAAAACATATATTTTTCATAGTTTTTGGCAAATATTAATTTATGTTACGAAGAAAATAGAAAATCAATAATACTCTACTACATATTGTAGCACAATATGGCTAATGGAGACTAGCTCTGCAGCAAAATATGCGTAATGGAGATTGCACCTTCTGATCGGCCATCTATTGACAAATAGTTACAACTCATGTT
Organism: Eustalomyia histrio; assembly: GCA_949748255.1. NCBI lineage: Eukaryota > Metazoa > Arthropoda > Insecta > Diptera > Anthomyiidae > Eustalomyia > Eustalomyia histrio. The sequence goes on from OX456523.1 coordinate 91,335,948, forward strand.
CTTTCTTCAATAATTTAATCTCTTTGCTGTATTCTCTCCATTAGACAAACACACTTTAATTTTTTAAAGAAAGAACATTCGTTGCAACTATTTATCAATACGTGGCGCATCAGAAAGTGCATTCTCTCCATTAGGCATATTCAGCTGCGGAGCTAGTTCCAATTAGCGGGAACGAAATTGAGTATTTGACAAAAAATATGCTTTAAAATGTGTTTTTTGTGCAGTCCATGTTTAAAAAACTAGTGAAAATGTAAAGGTGCCTCTAAATTGCCCATACAAATTTAGTACAATTTCATAGTAGCGACTGATACATAACATATTTTCTCATATTTTTTCACCAGTCGCTTAGCAATAAATATTTTATATTCACCTCAAACATTTTTTAACCACTAAATTTTTTTTTCACCACAAAAAATTTTTCCACCTTGAAATTTTTTTTTCACCTCTAAATTTTTTTTCCAACAAAAAAGTTCTTTTCACATCTGAAAAAGCTTTTCACCTCAAAAAATTTTTTCTCCCGCATAATTTCACTTCAAAAGTTTTTTTTTTATTATTTGTATCAAAAACAGAAGAGAACATCTTTTTAGGATATTGGTGGAGGGTATTCAAAGATTCGGCACAGCCGAATTTAGCCCTATTTTACTTGTTTTTTTTTTGTATTTATACGTTTTTAATAAACTAGTTTCCGTGTATATTATATTGTTGGATCTAATCTGATACTATTTGATATGATATTTATACCCTTCACCACAGGTGAAAGAGTATATATATGTTTGTCATTCCGTTTGTAATTTCTACAATATTGATCTTAGACCCTATAAAGTATATATATTCTGGGTCCATATGAAGAGCTAAGTTGATTTAACGATGTCCGTCTGTGCGTTGAAATGGGGTTTCCGAAGACCCCAGAGATGATGAGGACTTGATTGTTATATATTTCTGTTACATGTGATCCATTTCTGTTTGCTATTGGAAATCAACCAGATCGGTTGATAAATGGCTGAGATATTAGCAAAAAACCAGGACTACCTCTAATTTTTTCTGTAAAATCCCTTTGTTTAATATGAACATATGTTGAATTTTACGCATAACAAACACATCCATTTGTTGAAATTCTTTACTTTCACCTTTTACATACAAACAACAAACACATACAAAGATTTACAATTTAGTAATAAAAAAAAAAACATTTCTGTTTTATTTACTTCTATTAACGGCGGTTGTGTATGAGCTTCATTGGCTCAGTGGTCTAAGCGCTTTATCACAAATAGTTTTTTTCTTTTAGTCGTTAGTCGCGCGATCGAGCCCCGTATATTCAACTGTTTTTGTACAATTTTTTTTTATATTTTCTTAAGACTTTTTTTTGTTTTTTTTTATTTTCTTAAGACTTTTTTTTGTTTTTTTTTTTTAACATTACATATACGTACAGCACAGTTGACTTAACGATCTCGGTCAGTTTTTCTGTAAATTTGGAGAACATAAAGAGGAAAAGTTTCCAAATAGGGTACAAGCATCTTGGTTATCAATACACAAAATCTGATAAAATGTAGGCGGTATCCGTGAATTGGGCGTTGCATAAAAAAGATTAATTTATATTTTAAGAACGGTAAGACCTTAATTAAATAATACGTAAATGGGCTAAAAACATCAACATTTTTTAAAACCCGTCTAATACAAACAGTTTTACTTTTTGCTCCGATTTAAAAGAATTTATAGAAAGATTCTTAGACCATTTTATTTCTCATATATTAAGAAAATTTTATAAATAATTTCTCTTTGAGTGCAACTTTTTTAGGTCATAAGTTATAATAATTTATTAAACAAATTTTTATAAACTATTTTCCTACAACATTTTAAAATTAAGCTAAAGAAATTAAAATTAAGCTAAATAAATTAAAAAAATTTCTTAATAAAAAAGCGAAATAAAATCCCAAATGCAAATTTGCCAGCTAAATCACACGTTTTTGTATATAGAAATAAAACACATGCAGTTTTAGTGATTTTTTTTAAAGATTTGTAAAAAAATATTTTTTTGGTCGAAAAAAGCTTTTTTTTAGAACTAAAAAGATTTTTGAAAAAAAAAATATGACAACACTGATTGGCATTATGATCGTGATTGTTGTTGTTATTTTTATTTTATTTGTTGAACTTTTTGTCTTTCACCTCTTCACCTTTTATATACAAACAACAAATCCATACAAAGGTTTGTTATTTAAATAAAACCCAAACAAATCTGTGTTAAACGAAAACTCATTATTTACTTCTATTAACGACGTTTGGGTGTGTCCTTCAATGGCTCAGTGGTCTAACCGCTTTGTCACAAATACTTTTTTTGTTTTAGACGCAATCGAGCCCCGAATGTTCAACTTTTTTTGTACAATTTTTTATTTTTATATTTTCATTACACTTTTTTTTTTGTTTCTTTTTTATTTTCTTAAGACTTTTTTTTTTGTTTTTTTATTTTTTTTTAACAAAACAAATACGTCCAGCACAGTTGACTTAACGATGTCGGTTATCTTTTCTGTATAATTGGAGAACGGAAAGAGGAAAAGTTTCCAAATAAGGTGCAAGCATCTTGGTTATCAATACACAACATCTGACCAAATGTGGGCGGGATCCTTGAATTGGGCGTGGCACAAAAAAGATTAATTTATATCTTAAGAACGGTAAGACCGTAATTAAATACTCCATAAATGGGTTAAAAACATCAAAATTTTTATAAAAACTAAAATTTTAGATCTGTAACATGACCTATGGATACGTCTTATATATTAAAAGATCGAAAATCTTTAGTAGAACATATTTGCTGAAAAACTCGGTTCAGATACAAAAAAGTTATGACCAAAACATACATTTTTTCTAAATACCTATTTTCGGGAACCATAAATCTTCCCGAGTCCAAGTTTTTTCACCAAACTAAATGGTAAATTTCCTCATAAAGACGTCCGTATATAAATCTGTCCATTCCATATATGTCCATATATAAACTTCACTTTTTTCCCAATCATGATTCGGCATAGCCGAATTTAGCCGCTCTTACTTGTTTTCGGATAAATTTGGATATTACTTTATACCTAAATATATTGTTGGGTATAATTTGATCTGCCATATTTCGGATCAATTCAGATCCTTTTAAATCCCCATATATATTGCCGGATCTAATTTTATCTGCCATTTTTCGGATGAATTTTGATAATTCTAAATCCCCAAATATATTGCTGGATCTTGTTAAATCTGTAATTTTCACGGATCTAATAAGATATTAAGGAATATAAAATTGGATATGATTAAATATTGTGGTAGATTAATTTTTTTCCCTAAATATATTGCCGGATCTAATTTGATCTGCCATTTTTCGAATCAATTTATATCCATCCTAATCGCCAAATATATATTGCTAGTTCTAATTTGATCTGATATATTTCGGACCAATTTAGATATAAAGGTTTCTAGTCGATGTTAGCCTGAAAATTATGTACACGTTGTATGCGATGTATTTGGAGGAAATTTTTGTATGAAGAGCACTTTTAATGTTGATATTAATTGCAAAATAATAGTTAGGTAAAGTTAATTTTTGTAAGTTGCTTTTTATAATTATGAATCAACTTTTAAAAATATTTTTTAAAATGGTGTAAGTTTTCCGATTTCCCAAAATTTTAAAATAAATAGTTATTTTGGGTCCTTGATATTCATATCAAATTTTATATAATTTGCTGAACCAAATTCAGTATTAATTTGTATTCATAAATTATTTTTAACCGGGTAGTGAACATTTAAAATATTTAGAAATGTACGTATGTATAAAAAATAAGAATCATATGTAAAGGGTGATTTTTTAACAACTTTCTTTTTGACAACACTGTTTTTGTCAGCTCAGCTATTTTCGTGTAACATGTTACTGTCAGTCAGTTTGGTCTATAATTTAACCATGAATCGACTTACAAACAAATAACGCTTGCAAATTATTGAATTTTATTATCAAAATTCGTGCTGTGTGAGAAATGTGTTTCTATCGAAAAAATGTTTTCAGTGACGGAGCTAATTTTTGACTCAATGGGTACGTCAACAAACAGAATATTTAAATTTGGTGTGAAAAGCAGCCAAAGGCATTCCAAGAACTGCCAATGCATCCCGACAAATGTACTGTTTGTTGTGGATTATGGGCCGGTGGCATCATTGGACCATACATTTTCAAAAACGACGAAGGCAGGAACATTCCTGTAAATGGCGAGCGCTACGGTGCGATGATTACAAACTATTTTGACCAAAATGGAAGAGCTGGTCTTTTCTGACATGTGGTTTCAACAAGACGGTGCCACATGCCACACTGCATGCGAAACAATGGCCCAATTGAGAGGCGAGTTCGATGAACAGTTTATTTCACGTTTGGGGCCGGTCAATTGGCCGCCTAGATCGTGCGATTTGACGCCTTCAGATTATTTTTGTGGGGCTATGTAGTAGTATTTTTTTAGTAGTAGTATTTTTCTTTATTTTCAATAAATTAAATTTTTACAATTATAAAAAAAAATGTTCCATTAAGAAAAGGAGAATATCGACAATGTTTTACAAAAAGCGTTTGCCGATTAAATCAAAATATTTATAAATGTTTCAACAAAGGATTTAATTAAATTCTTGTAATAAAAAGTTCCTATACAGTATAGATGTTTTCAGATATTGGATCAATCTTTCCCAGTCTGTTGTTTAGTACCGTTCAGTATTTGTATCATTTCCGATTCTGTTAAGATGACCTTTCAAAAACTTATAAGACAAAACTCTCTTAAAATAGAAAAAACGCACAAGAAATGTTCAAAAGTCTCCATCACACGAAGATTGCAAAGTTTGCATAACTTATCTTGGCTTGATGTACCAAAAGCGTTATAATTTAATCTTATCAAGCCACACCTCGCTTTAAAAATCCAAGTTATATCAGCCTGATTTCTATGTTCCGTTATGTAACTTTGACCTTTATTATGATCCAAGTGTTTGTATACCCTTGAACAAAGTGACTGACTTTGTAATTGTTGGTTATGTTGCTGTTCTCGTATGCTGTATAATAGTTGATTACATTGAGCCATCCATTTATATTAATCCGGCTGTGTACTAGAACATAGGGCATTAACATTTGTTGCAATTGTTTTCAATTCTTTTACCCAGAATAATTCATTTTGTATAAGTATCTTCGTAATCTGGACTGGTAATCTACAAGATGATATTGATACATAATGCGAGATATATATTGCAAATGCAGTTGTAATGTATATAGATGGTTATTCTCAGCACCAGTCTCAAGCATTAGATCATTATTTGGGGTCTTCTCAGGTAATCTTAATATTCTCTTCATGAAATATCGCTGCAACTTATCAATCTCTTCAAAATACCAAAACATATGATTGTATTGATCTACAAACGGCTAAAAAAGGTTCCATTTTTGTCTGAGATGAATTTGTGGATTCGAGATAATGGTTTTCCAGGTATAGTATTAGCATAAATAGCTTCCAATATTTTTACAAATGTATATGAAATGCCGATTGAGTGCAGTTTGTATATCAAGGACTTTCTCGCTACCTTATCAAATGCTGCCTTAAAATCGACAAAGAAAGCATATATTTTTTTCTTTTCAGCTAGCTTTATGTCAACAATTCCTGCCAGACTGTATATGTTATCAACTGTGGAGTATTTTTTTCTGAATCCAGCCTGATACTCTGTTAATACGTTATTTCTTTCCACACATTAGTATAATCTATTATTTAAAATGCCCATCATAACTTTTGCAATACAATTCATGAAAGATATCCCTCTGTAGTTTTCCGGCATGTTTGGGTCTCTCTTTTTAAATATTGGAAATACAACGGTTTTACAAAAGACTTCATCTACTTCACTTTTGTTATACATAACATTGTACGATTTCACTAATTGACTTTTAAAATTGTCAGTGGCATTTATAATAAACTCTTAGAAATTCCATCCTCTCCGGGAGCTTTATTAAGTTTACAAGTTTTTAATACCAGTTTTAGTTCCTCTAAAGTAATCGAGCAATCTAATTTATAGTCCTTGATTAGCATTAGTGCGTAAAGAAATGTGCGTGAAGACTGAGGAGGATTCAACAAATTGGCAAAATATTCTTTAAATTATATTGCTGATATACCGGCTCCGATTTGATATACCGGCTGCCCTCTTACTTCCCTTGCGAATGACCACCATTTCTTGCTATCATTTATGTGATTTATTTTGTTCACAAGCTGCTGAATATAAGTTTCTTTACTTTGTTTACAAATGATTTTATATTTTTTCCGTTTATTTAAATATATTTTTTATCAATGCAACTCCTTGTGACTGTACTTGTTTAGATTTTCCATAACTATTATTCTGACATTGTTGCATTTATAATTGTACCATTTGTTTTGGTTCAAATTTTCTAAAATTTGGAGCTATGTATAGCTGATTATATCTGCAAGATTTTTTATACTGAAAGTATTGCTAATGTTGCTTTGCTGTACAATATTCTCATTAAGTTTTATCTGATATCGAGATTTTTGATTTTCATACCATCGCATTTTTCGAAGCAGATTTATATTTTTAGTGGCATTGTTTAAGCAGTTTATATTCAAAATTAATTTTATTGGTAGATGATCAGACCATATTTTATCATCCACATACAACTTGTTGATATGTTGTAGATTTTCAAGATATACTGCGCAGATGTCGTTTACAGAATCTCCTAATGAGCTTAGGTATGTTAGCGAACCTTCATCATCCCCTTCCGTTTGACCATTTAGTACAAATAGACTTTCATATAAACAAAATTGCATAAACTGACGTCCTTTGGCATTAACTTTCAGCATTTAATTTTGCCAGCTTGATTATACAATTTTCAATTATTTCCATTAGTTTAGTTTCTTAAACTGTTTCTAAAACCATATAAACAACCACTAATTGCTCTACCAAAACGACTAACCTTTTTTGCTAGTATAGAATACAATGTGAAACCTTCGAAATATTTTTTAAAATGATCTGTCTTTTCTTCAATTAAATGAGATTCTTTTAAAAAAAATATATCAGCTTGCTTTATATAGTTGAAAAAAGAAGGAAAAAGTACTTTATTTTCAATGGCATTTATATTGAATGAAATAATTGTAATATTTTGTTTTTCGGAATTGTCGTTAATACTATTTTGATTGCAGACGTTTTTTAGTTTTTTGTATATACATTATTTAATAAAGCATCGTAATTAACATCTAATGTTTCGCATCCTTGTCATACAAGTTTTCAAGTATTTTCAATCCATCTTCTTTGCCGCAAATCAGATTGTTTTCCTCGTTCCAAATAAACCATTTATCTTCCACCTTCAGCTTATCATCTCTGACAATAACTTTGTGTTTTTTGCTATATTCTATTAGTTTTAGTGTAGAAATACTTTTTTCTTTTCTTGTTTTAATGGCATTAGGTCACGCTCAACCTGAATTGAAGAGCCTGAGAGTTTTTTTGTATTTCGAAATATTTTTGAAATATCATCCGTTGATTCAAATTCTACAATCACAGACATCTTACCATTCTTTTCCAAAATATTTCTAGCTGATACAATATTTACATCAATTTTTAATACGTCCTTACATATTTTTCGTACTGAAAATCTGTGATTATTTTCACTTTTTAAACCTTTAAAAATTAGTTTTCTGTTACATATTTGACGTTCCAACCACTGCATATTTTTCCGATCTATTTCTTTTTCTCTTTTAAATTTTTCAACCTCCTATTTAAGTTGTTTATTTTCCGTTTTTATAGTCGCTACTTCGTTACTAACACCACCTATTTCCTTCTTAATATCTTCTATATCCGATTTGGTGGCTAAATTTTCCATTTTTTCATCCATACTCTCTTTTATTGTACCTTTAATAACACTCATTAAATCATTTATTTTCATATTTCCTACCAAATCGTGTCCCTTTTCAGGTTAGCTCAGAATAATTCCGTTTTGTTTGCTGGATTGTTATTTTGACAGGCTTGCATACTTTTAGGGATATTTTTAAAAGCAATACACAGAACTATATTATCGACTGAAACAAAAAAGTATCACTTCTTGGTGAATAGCCTTGTAAGTAAGGGCCAGCTGATGTTGTTATTTAATTTATAAGTATTTGGGTATTTCTTTTACGTATATACGGTTGTTTGTCAGCTTTCCAATACTGAGTGCTTTTTAAACAAATATATCAAAAATAATTAAATAATCAAAATGCTTTTTTTAACACCAAACCAAGTAATTACTCATGTCTATAGGGAAAAGCCCGCAACGGTTGACGCAAGAATTTTTCGTGAGATACCGGCCGATATGTTGGAGAGAGTATGCCAAAATTGGACCCAGCGTGTGGTTCATACGAGGCATATGAGGCACAGCCGCGGTCAACATTTACATAAAATCATTTTTAAATATTGAATTATATTGACCGTTGTATCGACTCAAATAAAGATTTCATACATTTCTCTAAATTTAAGTTTTTTTTTTTAATGAAATCCGAAAGCTCTTAAAAGATTACCCATTACTTTGCATTTGAATTAAGGTTTCCTAAGATCGTCCAATTAAAAATCTCTTAACTTAAACATGGTAGCTGACCTAGTGTGCACAATGGTATGTAACGTGACTCCTTTATTGACAGGCGTAATATGATAAACAACGAGTCACGTACGCTTGGCGAATGAGGTCATGTCAAGCCTAACAGTGATGATGTTCGTAATGATGAAGACGATGTTGATAGCGAGGACATACATGCACGAATATACAAACTTAAATGTGGTACGAGTACCTTATGATTTATCACTACTACGAATATTAAGGGTCTAATTAAGTTACTTTGGTGAGAGTATAAGTAAATAATGTTCATGTAAAAAACTATTTTTTTTGCTAACAAAAAAGATCATCCGAGTAATTTCAAATAATTTGGATTATGTACTGAAAAAAAAATATTTTAAAAAAATAGGCTTAGGTATAATCAAACAAAGAAAAGGTGCCTTATCAAAACTGTTTTTTAATATGGTGTGAGATATAATTATACATGATTCAATATGTGGTCGCAGCTGAGAAATATTTTTGATATGGTATAACATATATTTGTATATGATTTGTATATGGCTCCAGCCAATGCATCGGAAAGCCAAAGTTCATTGAGTTTCGTTCTCCTAAACTAATATAAGTCAAAATTTGTATTACCTTTATACCACAGCATCAAACCGTTATATCCTCCACTATTGAAAAATTAAACCTTGTATTCCTTAAGGGTATGCTTATCGCAGACATAGCAAAAGCAAGCAATTTTTTCAAACAGTCAGGAATTTTTAATCTTACAAAAATTATTAAAATTAACAAAAAATTGTTAAAATTAACAAATTAACTTAATTATTTTTAGATACACTTGTTACACTTTAAAGCTGCTTATATAATATGTACTGTGTAATTTATCTTACACTCAGTGAAAAAAGATATTAGAAAAACCCGTAAAGGGTTTTCAACTATTTTTGTACTGATTTTTAGTCAAAAAATTTTTCTTAGGTAATTTTTTTTGTTATTTACGTTTTAAAAATTACAGAACTTTTACAGAATATTCTCAAATTTTTGTTCCTTATTTCAGAAATCGTTTTACATATTTATGAAAACCGATTTGCTAAAATTAGTAAACAAAAATTTACTAATTTTAAAAAAATTGTGTATTGAAGAAAATGTTATTTCTAATAATTAGAACTTATACGCACAATCTTAAATTGCCTTAAAATGCTACATAGGTTGAAGAAAGGGGTTGGAAGTGAAGATACTTTTCACAACCGACTCAAGCAAAATTTTTTAATTATAAACAAAAATTGGCAAATTAAAACAAGATGATAAATTCGTTTATGTTTTAACAATTTTTAAAGCATTTGATTTTTTTTTTTAATTTTGTCCAAAATATTATTTGTAAAAAAAATAAATAAATAAAAAAATGTTGTTTGATAAAAAAAATATAAAGTTTCATACTCGAATTCGTAATGCAATTCCAAAAGAAATTAGCAGCTTTAAAGAGTAACAAGTGTATCTAAAAATAATTAAGTTAAGTAAGTTGTGCATTTTAATAATTTTTATACACAAATTTTATAAAATTATCGTATATTCAAAATTCACTGAGCTAACAGCAATTTATTAAAATTTAGTAGCGATTACTAATTTTTATTCTAATTTGATTGTACTATTATTAATAATATTTAGTAAATTTTTTGTTGCTTATTTTAGCAAACCGAATTCCACTTTACAGAAAGTTTACTAAAATTTAGTAGCGGCTCCTAATTTTTTCTACTAATATAATTGTACACTCAGAATATTATGTAGCTTACTGTTTGTAGTTTAATAAAAAAGTTTTCCGTTCCATTTAAAAATAAAGGAACATACATTTATTTTTCGAAGAAATATCTTTATTAACTTTTTTATACATTTTTTCGAAATTATTTACTATCATTTACCGGTTTTTTCAGTTTCATTTATTTTTTTCATTTGTTTGAAATTTAATAAAAATTTACCCACAAAACAGAAATTTGTGGTTTATTTGTGTCCGTAACAGTTATTACAAAATTAAATTTTGTTTGCTGTTTCAAAAAAAAAAAATAAAAAAAATTTAATTTTTTTAGTTGGTTTTATATATACAAAGTTTTTCAATTCAAATTACAAGAACTTTATAAACACACAGTCTTCAGGAAATAATAATTATAATGACAAATAATATAAAATATTATTTGTCATTATAAATTTTATTATTTCATGAAGATGCTACACAACGGAATAGCGAAATATTGAAAAATAAAAAATATTTTTTTATATAAAAAAACCAACCTTAAGCTCAAAAATTTTTATAAAATAGTATCCGCTTTATACTTTCAATATATTAAATATTTTACAAATTGATAGAAGATGTTCTATATTGATGATTCTCCAGTGTTTTCGCAACATGATTGGAATAAATTTTAGAATATTCTTTTATTGTCGTTATAACAGCATGTTTTTTTTTAATCTTTTTCAATACGACCAAAAACTCTATCAGCTGGTAAAAAATTATGTCCTCTTACTGGGTAAGTTATTGCTGGTTACTAAGATCATGTAATATTTGGTACTGCTATCCGAGGTGAAAATGTTCATATATTATAATGCATGTATTCTCATATATGTTCGGGTCCGAATATTAGACAAATTAAAACTTACAGATAGAAATTATACACACAAAACTAACATACCAAACCAAGCATACGATGTGATGTATTATCTAATAGGAGAAACAACACTCAAATATGTCATGAGAAATATTAGTATACATGCCAGATTCCCAATTCGTTCCCAGAAATGGAAACATTAGCAGTCAGAAGACAACCCTGTCAATTTGTGCTATAAAAATCAAAGCTAATTGCTAAGGGTTAGTTCTAAAAATAGATGGAAAAAGCTAATTTGTACGGGTTATCAACTGTGGAAAAGTAATTTCGCATATCCTTTCTCCTTCGTGTATTTTTCCATCTTCTCTTAATTATGATTTCGAAGCGCAATAATTCTAAAATAAAAACTTAAACATATCGTTCCAAATAATACACACAGACGAAAATTTGGTCAACTTCCAACCAAAATTCGGTGCCTACAACTGAAATCGGTTGGTACCACAAAAAAATTTGGTTAACACAACTAAATTTTCGTTGTAACACCCAAAATGTTCAGCAATCACATTTAAATTTGCTTGTGCTAACCGAATTTATTGGTTGTCGCAACCAAAATATACTTTTCAATTTCGTTGGCACTTTATTTTTCTTTGTGTACATACCAAAATAACATTATTTATTAATATTTTGTAATAAATTTTGTAGCATCTCCCAAAATCAAATACCAAAGCGTAATGACTATCAAAAAAAATCTTTGTAAGAAAGCTCCTTAAATACATCGGACATACAATTTAAAATTTTGAAAAATTCAAAATCGTGATCACGTTCTAGTATGTTGTCTGCAACTGAACTATAACTAACCTAAAATTATTGTTTTCATTTGTTTTGATTATTGTTTCCGTGTATACGAACGCACAATTAAAGTTGTCGAGAAAGCGGCAATCGCGACACACTGTGATTTCAGAATACTATGTATTTATAGAAATGCTTTAAATTTTTACTGAAATTAATTTCACAAAAAATTGTGTACAATATTTAAATGTTGCCCATATTCCTCTCATATTCAGGTAAATTCGTTTATATTTAAAGGTAGCACAAGAACTAACCTTTTAAGAATAAGTAGTTTGCCGTTAAAGTAATTTATACAAATAGTGGGGTTGACTTTAAATTGACTTATTTTTTAAACAAAACGCTATAATTAAACAAAATTATCCAATACAGTCTTAATTAATGTTCATAAATGGCATATGAAATCAAAATTAAAAAAAAAACTCAGTAACTGTTAATTAATCCGTGTTTTTTTTTAAATTCATACGCAAAAATACATATTTTAGTCAAAATATCAAAATTTTCTGAAAAGATGTATTTAACAATTCAATTTGCTAAAGTATACATGTACAAATTTCTCAAATCAGATCTTAATTTTAATGAAGATTTCGAATCTGCAATCTTATTTGAAAACAAATTTATGGTTTTTAAATTATCCGCGGTTTTCGAAAATTCAACAAAATTCAATAATTTTGTGCTATTTTCCTAACTATCTAAAAACGTTGTCATCGAAAAATCCAACTTCTTGTACTTTTGTAATCTATTTACCAAGGGCTTTTATTAGACAAGGCATTGTTTTAAATTTTTGAAAGGATAATAGTTATCCTTACAATTGAATGTAATATTTGAATTTTTTTAGTTTTTCGCTATTATTTAGCGTATTAAAATTAAATTGTTAACACAAATCCTGTCTCACATATAATCACTCAAAAAAGAATTTTGCGCAAAGGTAAATATAAGAAAATTTCTTGATGAAAATCGAACATTTTTTGTATGAAATTTTCGCGACTTCGAATTTTCGCAACGTACATCCAAAAATATATTAGATTTAATGTGTCGCGATCCTTATAATTATATTTAATTTTTTTTTTAATTTATTTAAAATAATATAACAAGTACAACTTTGAAACTTCAATGGCGATATGCTACCTAAACTTTTGTTTTTTAATTTCTTTGGCAGACCATATTTTTTCCATAATGATATTTTTTAGAGTTGTGGAGCTCGTGAATTCTAACTTTTTTATTTCGGACCGCCTTAATGTATATCATGCTTATAATTCAAATTTGTTGTTGTTTAACATGTAAATTTGATTTATATGACAGTTATAAAAATCAACAAAATATCTATGCATTTGGTTATTGATATTTAGAGGCGTTCAACATTGTATGATCATTTTTAAAAATGAGTTGTAAAGTCCACGAATGAGATAATTTGGTTTCTTTGTATTTAAGAACATTTTGTTATGATTGAAACATTTAAGTCATACTCAACAATTTGTTAACGCTAATCATTAACTATCAACATAGATTATGTTGAAGATTTAAAATCAATTAGGACAAACACTTGAAATTAACGGCTTCTTAAACTTTGTTGTTGGACAGTTAAAAATTAAAGTTCATAACAAAAAACTAAAAAATAGAGGATATATATAAATTGTTAAATATCGTTAATGTTAGTCTAATTGTGTGTTGTTTTCGAGTTTATTTATGTGTTTCCAAACATTCAATATATGATATAATAGACAATCATCAAAGCATTAACCCAACAAGGGCATGTATACTGAAGAGGGTTGTGTAGCGTCAACCGAAAATACTAAGTATTCTATCCTGCAGGCCCTGTCGAATTTTTTAAATTTTTATTCACTATAATTCATTAATAAAAAATTTTAGAAATTGCGTCTCTATAATTTTTTCCAACTACTTCACTTTTCTGCTACTTTTCTGCTAATAAAAATGTATTTAAAAAAATAATCATCACAAAGAAGTAAATAAGTTATGAAATACGGACAATAAACGGTCAGTGTGTGTTAATAAAATATGATATTCACTAAAAAGTTAATATGAAGTTATTCAGTATGATGGTGTCCCTATTGTTTTTTCCAACACTGTATATACTTCATGTGGTCTTAGACCTATATTTCGACATCCCAGCAAAACTTTGGTAATGGGTGCGATATTCTCATGCGTTACCTTGTAATGATAGCTCGTTACTTTTTTCATCATTTGCAAGCATAAAGTAATAAGTTACTCATTATTTATTACGTAATATATGATTTATAAATGTAAAGTAATAATTTAAATATTTTTGAAAATCTATTTTTAAATACATTACTTTGTGTTTTTTTGTAAGCAAAAGGGTAATATATGTTTGATAACACTAGGGAAATCAAATACTATATTCGTCGATAACTCAGTGGGTAGAGTTCTTGGCTGGCACCCAGATTTTCCTGGTTCGATTCCCATCTTGACAACAGTATTTTTAATTACAAATAATTTAAATAAAATATTTGTAATAGTTTTTTTTTAATAAAAATTCGTCTTTTTTAAAAATCTATTTTTAGACACATTTCTTTTTCCATTCTCGTAACCATATAAGTAACCCCTTTGTTTAAACCTAAGCCTTACTTTTTTGCTTAATTATATCTAATGTGCCCTTTTGGTACCCCCTACCCCTTGTAGGGTTAACTATTCGGTAGAATCTTCTTTTTTACTCCCCTCTTTTATAACATAGGTGGCAGTATTTATCTGGATTCTAACGAGTAAAACCGTTAACGGTCCATTTAAGCATTGTTTGCTGCCTTTGCTATATTTTTTTTGTATAAGCTTTCTGATTCGTTTCAACTGTCGTCACAGCATTACGTGCTAATTTTATTAAAAGGTAATTATTTATCAAATAAATTGAGATCCCTTGTCTCTTTAAAACAAATCAAATTTTGTATTTTTATTTCCATATCTTTCGCATTTACGGCAAACATTTGGTCCATTCGAACCGGATTTTCTCCCTAACAAGTGGAAATAAAACAATTGGTGGTATCAGTAACATCATCCGCAACAAAAAATTGGAATTTATTTTCCTTCAGGAAAAACAAAATAAAAAAAAGGTGCGTACTTTAATAATTTTTTGGTGTTGTGCTATTGGAAATATTGGCAAGTTTAAAAGGAAAAAGAAAAAAAAATATAGTGCAAATTAAAAATAAATTAAAAGTTATTTATTAGTTTTATTTTAAAATTATTAAATTTTTTTTTGCCGATATTTTTCTGTTAACGATCGCATTGTCTCCCTTCGTAGTGTGTACCGGTGTGTTATTGTTTTCTCCGACGGATAATTTAGTTCTTACAAAATAATTTTTAAAAAGATTTATTTAAAAGAAATTAAAGTAAATTAAATAAGTCAGTGTTATTTGCGTGAAAATTTTCGGCATTTGTTTTTAAAAGTATTTAAACGGTGAGCTTTTCTTTATTATTAAATTATTTTTTTTAAACAACAAAAACATTTATTAAATTAAAAAGTGGTTGTTTTTATATTTTCTTTGTGCTCTGTTTATAAGCTGTGATTTACATACATACGTACATATACACACAAACATACATACCTACATACGGTTTTTTTGTTTGGTTTTTTGTAAACAAAAAAAGTCAACCTACAGGCCGTCATAGTCGCGACATATATAGTTTGTGTTTTTAAATTTGGAAATAAAATTTTTTCGACTTTTTTTTTTAGATTTATTAACAAATTAAGTCTTATTTCGCGAGTTAATAATTTTTCGTAAATTTTTTCGCTTTTTCGAATATTTTAAAATTTTTTAAACTTTTTGAATAACAAAATGTCTGATAACGCTATGGATATTTTTATAAGAGAGTCCGACGCTCTTATTAAATTCGAAGCAAAGTTTAATGAACTTTGTGAAAATGTTCATACGGTGTTCACTTTTGAAATACGCGGAAAAGAACTTAGCGATTTTTGGGAACATGTCAAAACGTCTTATAAATCGTGTTTAAGTTTTTTGGAAAATGCGGATACGACTGAACCGGCTGATGTAGATGCGGCTGAAGCTAAGTAAGACGCGAGCTTTAATGCGTACGTCAGCTGTTTGGCAGCAATTAAGGAAAAATTGCATAATTTCGAACCGCGGAACAAAGATACCACAGAAACCAACGATCAGTCTCCGGTTTTATCGGCTAACTCGGATGATTTTTGTCAAAATTTCAACATTCCGCCGTGCAATATCCCTGTCTTTGACAGTAAAGTTACTTCTTGGCCCACTTTTCGCGATCTTTTTACCGCGGCTTACATTAATAACTCGCGTCTTAGTCCAATTGTACAATTATTTGCTCTTTTGGAGAAAACAAGTGGCGATGCACGGGATATCGTTTCAAAAGCGCCGCTTACGAATCGGGGATTTGATATCGCTTGGAAAAGTTTGACCGATAAGTACGAAAATTTACGTCGGTTGGTAAACCATCAACTCATTTTGCTTTTCGATCTCCCTTTTCTTGAAAAGGAGACTGATGAGGGGTTGAAAACTTTACAGCGCGGTATAAATGGTTGTCTTTCGGCCCTGTCTACTTTGGACATTTCCGCGTCGGGGGAATTAAGTTCACATATAATTGTTTTTATGTGTATCCAACGGTTACCTGCTACCACTGTCAACCTTTGGGAACAGTCCGTTAGGGATAAAAAGGCTTTGTCACTCTGGAGTGATTTGGATCGCTTTCTAACGGAAAGGATCGACACTTTAGAGTGTTCTCGCGATCTTCGTGTGAGCCAGTTTTGAAAAGGTCTGCAGAATTAAAGGTGAAATCGCACCATACTGCGGCCTCTACTTCTACAGGCACTTCGTGCATTTTATGTAGAATTCAGGTGCATTTTTTGCGCTCATGCCCTAGATTTAAAAGTTTATCTGAAGCGGATCGGTATTCAACAGTGAAAAAGTTCCATTGTTGTGTAAATTGTCTTTCGAGGACACATGAGGCTTAGAATTGTAATAGCACCCATAGTTGTTCGAAATGTAATAAACGTCACCACACTTTATTGCATCGTGATTTTCCTTCTAATGAAAGTTCGAATAGAGGAAATACTTCGTCTGGTATAGCTGCGGGTTCGGGTACGGCTACTCGTCTTCCCAACCCTGCACATATTGATTCAAACATACAGTCCACTTCTAACGGTAGCAATTCCACATTGCCTACCACTAGACAAGTATTTCATACCTCTCAGAATAGGACCGTTTTATTGGGGACGGCTATGGTCAACTTAGTTCACCAGGGTATGACGTACCCTGCCCGCGCTCTTATTGACCCCTGCTCCGAGAGTACCTTTATTTCGGAACGCTTTAGAAATCGCTTGGGAATTTCGAAGCATACTACTAATGCGCAAATATCTGGCGTGGAACAAGTATTGACTACGTCAAAGAAACTTTGCTCCATTACAATTGGCTCTCCTCTTGATTCATCTTTTTCTGCGAAAACTTTAGCCCTTGTATTGGCTAATGTTTCTGGGAACATACCTTCTTTTTCATTGCCTTCTAATATGAGGAGAATTTTGCCAAATCTTCGTTTGGCAGATTCTAATTATTATGACAGCAGACCTGTTGATATTTTGCTTGGTGGTGAGATTTATCCTAGAATTTGTTTAAGGGAAGCTCCTGTGGATGTTTTGGGTTCATTGCTAGCTCAAAATACAGTCTTTGATTGGATTATCACTGGTCCAATTTTGCAACCTCAAGTTCATGTTTTTTCTACTCGGGTCGAATTTTCGGAGGAGGATTGTCTTAATAGAAATCTTCTTAGATTTTGGGAACTTGAGGAAACTCCTAAACGGAAAATCTTATCGATTTGTGAGGAAAATTATAGGAACACAACACGTCGGGGTTATGATGGTCGCTACATTGTGACACTTCCTTTTAAGCCTGAATTTTCTCAGCAGGTGATTTTAGGTATGTCAAGGTCGAACGTCCTGAAGCAATATCTTAGGACAGAATCATCGCTTCTGCGAAGACCTGAACTTAAGGAAGTGTACGATAATGTCGTTAAGGAATATTTGCAACTGGACCACATGAAACTCGTGTTAAATCCTTCTTTCGCTACTACCTTTTCCTGCTATTTACCACATCATCCAGTAGTTAAACCTGAACGGAAAACTACCAAATTGCGTGTGGTTTTTAACGCTTCGAACAAAACGTCGAACGGAATTAGTCTAAATGACTGCCTTTATGTTGGTCCAACTTTGCAGGCTGATTTAGTTCTTTTAATTTTGCGTTGGCGACTTTTTAAATTTGTTTTTAATTGCGATATCACGCAAATGTATAGGCAGATTAGAGTTGATCCAGCTCATACTCCATTTCAACGAATCTTGTTTAGAGATACTCCGACGGAGAACTTTAAAGATTATGAGCTACAAACGGTTACTTTTGGTGTTAATTGCGCTCCGTATCTTGCTATTCGCACATTGTTGCAGCTGGCGGATGATTCCGAGGCTGAGTACCCTGTGGCATCGCACATTCTACGAAGGTGCATGTACGTTGACGACGTTTTAACAGGGACTCACGACGTTTATACTGCGCTAATTGCTCGTGATCAGCTTATATCAGCGTTGAAATCGGCAAAATTTGAACTTAGAAAGTGGACTTCTAACGATCGCACGATTTTAGAAGGCTTTCCACCGGAACATTTGGTCGACGCTAAGCTTTTGACTTTTGTTGAGTCAAGTAGTTCTAAAACTTTGGGCATTCAATGGAATGCTCAATTAGACTCATTTTACTTTAAGGTGAATACTATTTCACAGAAATCGAGTCATACTAAACGGGAAGTTTTGGCTACTATTGCTAAATTGTTTGATCCTGTTGGTTGGCTGGGTCCAGTGGTGATTGTGGCGAAGATAATAATGCAGAGGGTGTGGCTGGATAATATCGGCTGGGACGATTCACTTCCCCGTTCCACGGGGGAAAATTGGCGGAAATTCGTAACTTCATATACCGAAGTCAATAATATTCGAATTCCTAGGTGGGTTCATTATACTCCTGAATCTTTCGTCGAATTACATGTTTTTTCCGATGCCTCGGAAAAGGCATACGCGGGGTGATATATATTCGCATCGTGTCCACCAGCGGTGAAATTCATACACATTTGTTGTCTTGCAAAACGAAAGTGGCCCCTATAAAATCAATTTCAATTCCGCGGCTTGAACTTTGCGGTGCAGTTTTGGGCTCTGAGCTTTTGAAGACTGTACTTAGCGAGATTGATATTCGACTTCACCAAATTTATTGTTGGACTGATTCTACGATAGTCCTTTCATGGTTAAAAAAATACCCTTGTTCTTGGACCACATTTGTTGCTAATTGGGTCTGTCGAATTAAAGAAAATGTTGGTCATCATAATTGGAATCACGTTCGCTCTGAGGATAACCCTGCCGATTTGGGCAGCCGTGGCATTGCTCCATCGGAGCTGGCTGACAATTCACTTTGGTGGCATGGGCCACAGTGGCTTCAACGAGATAAATCCGAATGGTATTCTGCCGATCTCTCTCGCCTTGACACTGACACTGAATGTCGAGTGGTTCAAGTTTATGCTTCGTTTTTTACGGACACAAGCGGAGGGAATATTTATGAGGATATTCTTAAGGATTTTTCTCGTCTTGATAGAGCCCTTCGTGTAATATCATATATTTTACGATTCTTTTATAATAGTCATCCAGCCCATAGAGCGGGTCGTCGTTTGTGTGTCAATAAAACTCTTTCGAGTTTTGAGTTAAAAAGGACAAAATTGCATTTGGCTAGGGTGTCTCAAAAGCTTCACTTTTCGGATGAATATAAATGCCTTTTGGACGGAGAACCTTTGAATCCAAAGAGCACTCTCGTGTCTTTAAATCCGTTTCTTGACGAAAATGGGATTATGAGACTTAATGGTCGGTTAGTCAGATCACTCTCTCTCACCTATTCTGAGACTCATCCCATTATTTTACCATACTCTAGTAGATTTACGCTGCTTTTAACGGAGTTTGTTTATTTGATTTCGATTCACGGTGGAAATCAATTGATGTTGCGAATACTTCGCATAGAATATTGGGTCCCAGGCTAAAGTCGAAAATTCGGGGAGTAATTGGTCGCTGCAAACGGTGCATTCTTGACAAGAAGCGCTCTTGCAGTCAGATTATGGCCGCTTTACCCCCTGAGAGAACTTCTCTTGATAGGCCTTTTACCACAACTGGTGTGGATTTCGCAGGGCCTTTCGAGATCAAGAGCTTTACTGGTAGGGCTTGCCGAATAACCAAGGGTTATGTTTGTATTTTTGTATGCTTTTCTACGAAAGCGATACATTTGGAGGCAACTTCTGATTTATCATCGGCTACTTTTTTGTCGGCATTTCAACGATTTATTTCTCGTAGAGGCTGCCCGAATACTATCTTTTCTGATAATGGCATGAACTTCGTTGGTGCTTCACGTGAACTTGAGAGGGATTTTAAGATTTTTCTTAGAGAAAGTCAGGAATCAGTGTGTTCGACTTATGGCATTCAAGGACTTACTTGGCGCTTTATTCCCGCTGGAGCTCCACATATGGGCGGCCTCTGGGAGGCCGGGGTAAAAAGTTTTAAACTTCATTTTAGAAAAGAAGCCCAGGCTTTTAAATATACGTTTGAGGAACTATCTACCCTTCTGGCGAGAATAGAAGCTTGTCTTAATTCGCGTCCGCTGTGTTCTATTGCAAATAATTCTCAAGAACCTGTTGCTCTAACTCCTGGTCATTTTCTTATCGGTTCTCCTATTCTTGCTCCTCCTGAGCCAGCAATTCACGATTCTCCAATTAGTTTAGTTAATCGATTTTGGAAAATGAAAGCTCTTTTCCAACACTTCTGCCATCGGTGGAAAGAGGAATACTTATTGAGCTTGCACAAACGATATAAGTGGAAATATCCGGAACGCGAATTAAAAGAGAATGATTTGGTTGTCATTCTGCACGAACAGTTACCTCCAACTTCGTGGAGATTAGGCCGTGTCGTAAAATTATATCCGGGTAGTGACGGTCATGTTAGGGTCGTTGATGTACGCACTGCGAATGGAGTTGTAAAACTGGTCATTCTGACCAACTAATTAAAACTTTTTTTTTCTTATTTGCTAATCTATAACTTTCCCTAGCACTATGGACGCATTACCCTTTTTTGATGATGCTATTTTGGAGGACTTTGACGAAACAATTGAGATAGCTGCACCTGTTTCTGCCGCAGTCCCTTCGGCTGCACCCACTTCAACACCTGCCATAGTGGAAACTGCTACTCCTGTTGTTGTACCTCCTCCAACGGTTGCGCCCGAATCGGACGTAATACCACCAACATCGTCGGTTTCCGAATCTTTTTCGGAAGCTAATGGGACCGCAGGCTCGATTGTTGAACCCAACAAATATTTAGAAGTTCGGATGTGTAAAATTTGCGACGGAAAACATCCTTTACGGGCATGTAAAACTTTTCTCAAATTCAGAGTGGAGAAAAAACTTCGACAGGTGCTTTTACACGGTTATTGTTGTCGTTGCTTGGCATTTTCTCACGTTTCCAAAGATTGCCCGAGCAAGCTAAAATGCCGTCGGTGAAATGGAGATCACCACGTCCTTCTCCATGGTGATCGACCCAATCTTTTGGTCACTAAGAGACATGCTCAGCAATCGGCACAGTACTCTAAAAGGCACTTAGCGAGGAAAACTACGTCCGCTAATCCTTCGGCGTTGTCCGTAGCACAGGGGTGCCCCCTTCCAATTCGTCATGTTGTCACTTTTTCGCCGACACTTATACTGAAGCTCCAAACGCCGAACCGTTTTATTCTGGTCCGAGCAGCTTTGGACCCTTGCTGTGACATTAGTTACGTCTGTGAGTCATTAGTGCATCGACTTGGGCTTTCTGTATCCAGCATGGATTACAGTAAATACTGCCGTTTTACAGTCTGCTCGACTTATGATGCCTCGCAGACGATTACTGTGACAGCCAAGGTGACGAAGATGAAGGGGGTAAACACTCCTTCGGAGTCCGTTTCGGACACAATAAAGGAAAACTTTGCTGGGTTTCAGCTGGCCGACCCCAATTTTAACCGTTCGGGTCGCGTCGTTTTGGTCTTAGGACCAGAGGTTACCCCTCAAGTAATGAAGGGAAAAATACATTCGAGCCCGGGGCTTCCATTAGCTCAGTATACTATTTTTGGCTGGGTTATTACTGGCCAATCCTCTCTATAGAGGAAAAATCATTTTAAAATCAAACTGGCTCCTTTGAGACTATCCGGCACCCTTGTGTCCATCCGGTCCCCTTGGATCACCGATCTTAACCGATCAACCGACTCCCTTGAGTCCATCCGGCCCCCTTGTGTCCATCCGGTCCCCTTGGATCACCCGGTTACTTTACCGGTCGTCGTAAAACCAGTCTACACTGGATGGTCCCTTTGACCGATTAGATTTAAGTGTTTTTTGGAAAAAAAAAATTAATAATAAATAATAAATCTGAACTAAATAATTTAAAATTTATTTACCTTTATAGTACTTAATAAGAATTTTTATGAATAATATTTTGTTGCAACATTTCTTAATGTTGCAAGGTGGCCGGCAATGTTTAAACCTAAGCCTTACTTTTTGCTTAATTATATCTAATGTGCCCTTTTGGTACCCCCTACCCCTTGTAGGGTTAACTATTCGGTAGAATCTTCTTTTTACTCCCCTCTTTTATAACATAGGTGGCAGTATTTATCTAGATTCTAACGAGTAAAACCGTTAACGGTCCATTTAAGCATTGTTTGCTGCCTTTGCTATATTTTTTTTTGTATAAGCTTTCTAATTCGTTTCAACTGTCGTCACAGCATTACGTGCTAATTTTATTAAAAGGTAAATATTTATCAAATAAATTGAGATCCCTTGTCTCTTTAAAACAAATCAAATTTTGTATTTTTATTTCCATATCTCGCATTTACGGCAAACACCCTTACATTATCATCTCTCAAGTAATGGGTATATATATTACTTTGAGGCTCATCGCGTATAAAATTCATCAATGAGTAAGGTGTAAAGTAATCCATCGGCCCCTATGGCTATACATTACTTTACCCATTATTTGGTAATTTGTGGTTTTGCTGGGATGCTACAAACGGAATGACAAATTTATATATACCCCCGTCATATATGGTAGAGGGTATAAAAAATAAGTTATGTATACAATAAATAACACGGTGTTACAAAAAAAAATCCCTGGGATATTTTATTAATTTTCTGATAGGTATTGTCGAGTAGAACAAAAATCTGTATTTGAAATTTTCCAGGCACGTCAGAATTTTGAGATACGGGTAAAAAACCGGTTTTTCGGACCTCTATGCACTTAATAACGGGTAACTCAGTTGGTTCTCAACCGATTTTAATTTTATAAACGGATTTGGATAGATATGTATGATTATATGGTTTGATCCAAAAATATGTGTGTATTTCTGCACCAAAGTCATTTTTTTACCACTTTTTTCGACATTTTTTAAATTTGGCGATATTTTTACGCACTTTTTTATATGGGAACCCTACAGCTTTATAATTTATATTAGTAGCATATTTAGTTAGGAGTAAAATGCAATTTACGGTTTTAAAATCCGTTAAAAAATGACTAAGTTATTAAATATTGTATCAAACCAAAATTCTTGCAAAATACAAATTTCTTAATATGATGTTCCTACGCATTATTTTATACAGAAATTTTACTGAGTAAAATTCAACTTTGTTTTAAAAAATCCGTTAGAAATTAAGAGAGTTATTAGTTTTGTTTTTAAACCTAAATTTTTGCATAATTGCTTGCACATTATTTTTCTAGTTTTTTTTTGCTCTCTGTCTAGTGATGTTTTGCTAGAAGTTAGCAGGTAAAATTTTGTAAATGCAATGTGGAGCAAATTGGGACAACAGAGTTTGTCAAACTTTTTTTGCTTGGAGTCAGATTGTTATTTGTACATAACTTTACATTCCGAAAACTGAAAATGTTTCTTAAAAAAGATTTTGGAGGGGTTTTCTTAGTTAATATAAAATAATGAATTTAAACATAAGTGGTATTTTATTTGCACTGTATATTTTTTGATATATACTAACTATAATAAATGTGATTGATATACTCTGAGGACTATAAATTGTAAATCACTGTTATATTAAACTCAAATTAGAATTACAACAACAATTAGCAATGAGAGCTTAAATCATGTAAAAGTATTGTTTTTTTAATTTGCTTTGTTTATCACTTTTGTTTACTTAAATAAATAAAAAAGTTAGCCATTTGATAATAGTGAAGTGCAATTAAAATTAAATTTGAATTTATCCCGATAAATAAATTTTATTAAAAATAGAAAATGTGCGACAGATGTAATAAATTTTGTTATATTTGTGGTTTACTGGTAGATATCGATCATAGACGTGATTTTAGAAACAATGGTGGAGTGGTGGAAATATATAACAAACTCTTCAATCGCTCTTATAAATTTAGTCGCTGGTATGAACCTGAATTTATTTGTGATTATTGCTGTAGAACATTAAAAAAGCCGTCAGTTACTTTACACTTTTCGACACCTATGATTTGGCATCATCAGCTCTACCATAAACCAGATGATTGCTATTTTTGTCAAACCAATACAAAAGGTTACTCTTTTAAAACGCGCAAAAGTGTCAAATACGCAAATGTTTTAACTGTAACAAAACCGATATATGTAAGTGATGAAGTTCCCACAACTAGCAAAGCTGCTATTGAAATTGAAAAAGATTTGAAAGATGAAGAGTACCTTCCACCTAAGTATTCTTCAATGGAACAGCATCTAGTTTCCAATGCAGATTTCAGCGATCTTATTCGTGATTTACATTTGTCAAAACGACAATGTGAAATTCTCGGGTCACGATTAAAACAGTGGAATTTGGTGGATCAAGATTTTCGTGTAACATTTTGTAGAAGGAGTGACCATACAGTGTCAATTGAAGAAAGTTTTAAGACGGATGAAAATGATTGTAATCTTGTTTATTGCGGAGATGTACCCAAATTATTTTCGGCACTAAATCAAAACTATAAGGCATACGAATGGCGACTCTTCATTGATGGTTCATGTAAAAGTATGTTTAATCCAAAAAAAATTTTTATTTCTGTTTTATAAAATCTGATTTGTTATCTCTAGGCTTGAAAGCAGTTTTATTACATAACCAGAATAAGTTACCATCTGTTCCAATCGCGTATGCTACAAACACTAAAGAAACCTACGAAGTGATGACAAAAATACTTAGAAATATCAACTATACCGCTCATAAATGGAAAATTATCGCCGATTTAAAGGTTTTAACTATTAGGTTTTAACTATAGGTTTTAACATTTTCAGTTTTCGGAATGTAAAGTTTTGTACAAATAACAATCTGACTCCAAGCAAAAAAAGTTTGGCAAACTCTGTTGTCCCAATTTGCTCCACATTGCATTTACAAAATTTTACCTGCTAACTTCTAGCAAAACATCACTAGACAGAGAGCAAAAAAAACTAGAAAAATAATGTGCAAGCAATTATGCAAAAAATTTGGTTTAAAAACAAAATTAATAACTCTCTTTATTTCTAACGGATTTTTTAAAACAAAGTTGAATTTTTTTACTCAGTAAAATTTCTGTATAAAATAATGCGTAGGAACATCATATTAAGAAATTTGTATTTTGCAAGAATTTTGGTTTGATACAATATTTAATAACTTAGTCATTTTTTAACGGATTTTAAAACCGTAAATTGCATTTTACTCCTAACTAAATATGCTACTAATATAAATTATAAAGCTGTACGGTTCCCATATAAAAAAGTGCGTAAAAATATCGCCAAATTTAAAAAATGTCGAAAAAAGTGGTAAAAAAATGACTGGTGCAGAAATACACACATATTTTTGGATCAAAACATATAATCATATATATCATTTTAAAGGTATAAGTCTCTTCTATCCAAATCCGTTTATAAAATTAAAATCGGTTGAGAACCAACTGAGTTACCCGTTATTAAGTGCACAGAGGTCCGAAAAACCGGTTTTTTACCCGTATCTCAAAATTCTGACGTGCCTGGAAAATTTCAAATACAGATTCTTGTTCTACTCGACAATACCTACCAGAAAAATAATATGATATCCCAGGGATTTCGACTTCATTCTTTTTTGTAACACCGTGTAATTCGTTGCTGCAGCTGTGTACATAGATGCAACCCCTTATACCACAAAGATTAAACTGTAAAATATTTTAAGTGTATGTGTAACATAATACGATAACAATTTTTATTGACAATGACCAGATACATTTTATAAATGTAGAAAATTTATGGAAGTATTATAAAATGAAATTCATACTTTTAATAATTACTATTAACATATATTGCATTCTTTTGTTAAAATTTTAATTGTTATTAGTTTTATAACAGGCACGGATCCAGGTGGAATGAGGGTGATATATACTCCCCCCACCCTCCAAAACGATTTAAGAAAATATAAAGAAAAATAATATAATACACAACAGACTTTACGGCGTGAAATGTTTTTAAACTAATTCAGTTATTTAAAATGTTAAGTCAGATCTTAATGGTAACAGATTGGTTTGGGAATGCGTTAGTTTCTTACTGTCATCTAGTGAAATTCAAAAGCAACAAAGATGATTATATTGTCAAAACTTTTAATATGAGAACTTGCTTTTCCGAGAAAAATGTTTTCTTATTGGATATTTCTTTTTAGTTACAAATGGGATTTTAATTTGAAAATTATTTTTGTATTGTTAGACTTTATTTCTGCACTTGTTATTGACATTTATTCACGAAAAAAAAAACTAGTGAAAATGATTTGAAAATCAGCTCTTTGGTATTCTTTTTATTGATTTCGAACCAAATAGAAATTAATAGAAATAGAGCAAGGGATTGATCTGCAACTGTTCATTAACAATAATATGGACCAAAAGGTATACAAAACTAATGTACAAGTAGTTAATGCAGTAGATAATCTCTACTATTATAATATTAAAAGAAAAAATTATGCCAGTGATTAGAATGATGTTGGTGTTATAGCAAAGTCCATTGTTTAGTGAATTCAGTTTTAATCTAACTAAAAATTTCAGTTTTTCGGTCGAGAATAACATTTTATAAATGTATTATAATTTTCCGGCAAAACTTGATATTGCCAGGTAATGGAAAATGAAATAGAAACAAAAAATGTAAGTACTTAAGGCAGCATTAGTCTTTACTTTCCGTTCCGTTACGAATCAGATGATTTGTTTTTGCTTAATGGAAAATGTGTATTTGGCGTTAGTTTTTCTGTTTCGTTCCGTTCCGTAACGGACTTACCTGTTAAAAACAATATTTTTGCAACTACGTTGTGACAGCTAGAAACAGCTGATATAATTTTCACAAAAAAAATATTAAACATTGAAATTTTGTCCAAAATTTGCATTAACTACTTTTTGATTAATAATACAATTGACGACGACAAACTGATGATTTTAGTCCAAGAAAATGATATTTTGTACAATAAGTTCAACAAATCGCAAATTTTAAAAGAGATGGGAACACCAGGCAAGTGGTAAAAAAATAAAATAAAACTTATTAACAATATTTATTTTAATAGAGGAATATTGCATTAAGAGATGGACATCACTACGAAATAGGTATGCGAAGGAGAAGAAATGCGAAAAGCTTGCATCTGGTAGTGGGGCCACTTTTAATCATCGGTGGCATTGATGAACCAATTATAATTTTTGGCACCTCATATAGTTCCACGTCCGATGTAATTAATAAATTTTGTTGTAATTATAATTAAGTTTAAACAATTAAAACCCTTAATTTGCAGAGTGCGTTCAACAATAAATATTGTTGAACAAAATATATCTTCCTTTTAATAAAAGCTTCGAATCGGGACAAAATTCAATACCAGAATCGCCAAATCTTAATTTTACACAAATGCTAGATTCCCCAATTCTGGAATCACAAACTCAAAAGTCTTTTTTAACATCGACAACAACACCATCTGAACCAGCTCTGGAAAAAGATTCTGAGCCGTTAAAACAACGGAAGAACAAAAAACGAACTGAACAGTTTGATGATCTGACCAAATTTTTGCGGAAGCAGTAAATACTTTCAAAAAATTTTGCAAATCTAAAGAAGAAAAAACTAAACAAAAAGGAAGCGATCCCATTTATGCCTTCGGCAAAATGATAACTGCAACATTAAATTCGATGAGCGAAATCAAGCAATCAAGAGCTATGAATTTGATTACGGAGGTGCTCATGAAATTAAAACTAGAACCAGAGTGAAATAAATTTTAATGTTCAAAACATTTTAATTCTTTTTAAAATTTTATATTTAAATTTGTATTGTTATATTAATTTTATTTATATTAATATATATTATAATTAATTTATATTATATTATAATATATTGTTATATTGTTATATTTATATTGATTTAACATTTAGCTACATCATTTCCAGAAATTCAAAATACTATTAAAAACTTCAGATATGATTGCTTAATTTCTTAATTACAATTTGAAATAATGTGCATAATGTTTTATGGAACTGATTTTTTATTTTAATTTAGAAATTATAGGATTTTATATACTTTTTGGTTAAAACATTTGTTTTTTGTTTAATTATAAACTATTGAAATAATTTTTATAATTTATGTTAAACACCACACCATTTCCAATTGTCTTTCAGATATTGTAAGTTATATTTCAAAAATTATAAAATGATTTTTAGAAATTGTGAATTGCATTTTAGAAAATATTAATTGTATTTCAGAAATTGTGAGTTGTGTTTTCGAAATCATAAACCGTATTTCAAAAATTACATATGTATTTGTGAAAATGTGAATGGTTTAAAAAACTACTCATAACTAAATACAATTAATATTTTCTTCAATACCATTAACAATTTCTGAAAAACAATTCAAAGCTTCTGAAATGCAATTGATTACTTCTGTAATTAATAATATAATTTTTATAGTTAGTGTAGAATTAACTGCCTTGGGAATTTTGTGAAATATTGTAAAATGTGTGCCTTTAAAACCGAGTTTTTAAATTAAATTTCGACTTTATAAGTTTCATAATGAAATTTCACATCATTGGTGCGATTTCCTTGAAAATAATTTGTTTTGCATAAGACCACATAATTGTATTTAAGAAATTGTGAATTGTATTTTACAAATTTTCAATTTTATGTTGGAAATTGTGAATTGTATTTTAGAATTTATTTACAAAAAATAGTGGTTTTATTCAAGAATTGTATTTCAGAAAAACATACAAGTGATATTTTCTGTAATGCTCTTGATAATTACTACAATTACATTGTTAATTTCTGGAATTCAATTCACAATATCTAAAAGGCAATAAATAATTTCTAAAATACAATTCACAATTTTCAAAGTACAATTTTAATGTTACAGTTAATAATTTCTCAAATTCAAATCAAAATATTGGATATGCAATTTGAAATGGTTGATATAAAAATTATATATTGCTTATACAAATATATTTTTTCATATACATAAATTTCTTTTTTTAAAAAGTGAATTAATAAAATATATGATATATAAAAAATTTTAAAATTAGTTATTTAACGCGCTATACCCCCCATCATAGTAATGAGGTTATATATCATTTTCATATTCCGTTTGCACCATGTCGAAATATAGGTCTAAGACCCCATATAGTGTATGTATTCGTAATCAATATTCAATTTTAAGACGATTTAGCGATGCCCGTCTTTCTGTCCGCCTGCCTACTTTCCAACACTTTAATTTACGTATAATTGTATGTGTTATATATGTTACAGGAGATATCAAAAACCTGAAAGTTTTAAAAATATTTCAATGATCCTTGATTTTATACGCACATGATTATACTCAAATGAAAGCATGGTTTACGGTATATAAATAAAAATGGAACAAAAATATTTTAGAATTTTTTTTTTAAGAAAGTTGTCCATAAGTTTAAATAATATTTTGATTAGTAATTGCTCCTTCATTACAAAAATATTCCGCCAGTTGATTTCTTAAATGCATAGCGTTTTGCGTCGATCTGCGAATGTGAGTTTTCATCGATCTTAGTGGCCGACTTCCATTTACTCTAATTTTGCTTCGCCATTCTCCTTCCTGTACAGTACCATCCCCTCCTTCACGATCTACGAAGTTGCTTGGACAATACCAACGTTGTTGGTCATTCAGCATTATAAAATTATGTAGCGCAATGCATGCTAAAACAATAATTCCACAGTTGTCAGGTGAACACTGACTAAGATTCCAAAAGATTCTAAGATTCCAAAAGAGTTTTCAATTACTCTTCGTGCCCGAGACAAGCGATAGTTGAAAACAGTTTTTTCTCTATCAAGATTTGTTCATGGATAGGGACGCATTAAATTTGTCTTCAGAGAAAAAGCATCATCTCCTATAAAATAGTGAGGAAATGGCGTGGAATATGACGACGATAGTGGTTTACTTGGTGGCACAGGAACTGTGTTGTTTAAAACAGATTGTCCAAAAGGACATGTGCGAAAAATGCATTAAAATGGAAAATTAAAATTTATTAATATTTGATTGTTATTCCTTAATTACTATAGAAAAAAATTGAAAAGTAATTATGTATTTATATTAAGAAATCGAAATTTTTTTTACTTAAAAAATTCAATAATTTTGTGCAAGCATCGTGCTGACATAGCAAACTTTTCTACCAATTGTACTGTCTTCTTTTGTATGTAGGGTAGAGTATTATACATTTTTCATTCTGTTTTTAATGTCTATTAGTTTAAAAATGTTTTTACATAACCTCCATCACTTTGGCTGCCATAGCTTCCCACGCTGGCAGCGATGAATGCATAATTAGCGTCGCAAACCCCCATTAGTTAAATACTAAAAAATTTCTTGTATTTAAAAAAAATCGATTCTAAATTAGGTGGACATTTTAAAGCTATGTGCTTCCCGTAAACTGCTCCGACGCAATTGGGAATATTCCACATCCTTTTAAAATCTTTCTCAATATCGGTATATTGAGCAGTGGTGGGTTCGCTTACATAAACTGGAGACAGCATGCGCCACAATAAGCTACACGTCTCTAAAATAATGTTCCAAATTGTGGTTTTTCCTAATTTATAGCTCCAAGCAATGGATAAAATGGAACTTCCATGTTCCAGTTGCTACATATACAAAGATATATAAATAAATATTAACCATATAAAGAATTTAATACAAATACATGCTTACAGAAGTGTTAATGAGAATCTCTCCTCGGGTGATATACGTTATCTAGGCTTTCTTAGCGAGCTCTTAATTAATGACAACAAAAGCTCGTAGACATCTTTCGTCATTCTGGTATGTAGGAAGAAATGTTCGTCATCCAGATCTTTAATTTTTTGGAAAACTTTTTGATAGTACCCCGATCATGACCAATCCCTGTTGATTGGTTGGGCTGATTTTTTAAAGATTTTATTTTTTTGTACATTTACACAAATTTAAAAAATTTGTAGCAATAAATACATCGTCCACATCCGAAAAATCAGAATCTGATGCAACATCGGGATTATTATTCATTTTTTTATTATTTTATTCACTTAATGTTCACAATTGTTAATTTATATTTTCGCGGTGCAATTTCTTTGTTTTTTTTCAAAACAACTGATACGATACTACAGAAAAAGTAATTTCAAAAATTAAACAGCAATACGGAACGTTACAGAAAGGCAACGGAACGTAAAGACTAATGGAGGCTTTACACTTTTCTCAAATATTACTGTTACGATTTTACCGTTTAAAATCGTTGATTTATTTATTTCTTTTAAATAAATCGAGTTCTTTTCTTATTGCAAATAATAAACACTGTTGAAATTTTCTTTTATTTACACAAAATCTTAAAACAAGTACACAAGAGACTTTATTCAAACTCTATTAAGTTACACTAAATATAACAGAATACACAATTCAACTAATCTCCAATGTTTCTCTTTAAGCGTTTTATTATCAACTAACTACAATGCAACTAGAATGTGGCAGCAAAGTGCAGAAGCTGCATATTGAAAACTTTCAGAATTTTCTTTGGAGTTTGACTGAAGAACACCAATCCAACACTAGTCGTGGTGTAGGGCTGCCATTGATCGCAACTGTTCTACATTTCAAGGCTGGCAAATGGGAATTTATGTTTCTACAAGTAAATAGAAATTGATTAATAAAATTGCCGTAACAATACATTATTTTAACATGGGGTGTAATTGGAGGTTACCCAGCAAAAACAGTCATTACCAAGTAATTAAGGGATTAAGTAGCCCACAAAGGGTTTCACTAGTTACCAGGCTATTTACTCGCTTAATTGCTTTTATTCGCGATGTCCCAAAATGCATGGGTGGTTATTACCCTTTCGCTTACAAAAAAATTGAGAATAATAAGTTACCAGCATGGTTACACATAGAAAGGAATAAGTGGTTACTTACAATAGTAAAGTAAGTAGTAAGTTTTAGTAAAACAATAGTAGATCTTTCTTAAGTAAAATTTTCTTACTTAAAGAAATCAACAAAAATCATTTGTATTTGAAATTATAAAAAAAAAAATATTTAA
This sequence comes from Eustalomyia histrio, assembly GCA_949748255.1. Lineage (NCBI taxonomy): Eukaryota > Metazoa > Arthropoda > Insecta > Diptera > Anthomyiidae > Eustalomyia > Eustalomyia histrio. The sequence continues at coordinate 91,368,500 of OX456523.1, forward strand.
AATATCTACTTTTTGCATTTGAAAATTTAAGTTTATATAGGTACAATGCTATTTCACATTAGAAGCCCTTTAAATCCTTAAAATTTTCCAAATCTTTTTTTACAGCAGATAATTTTCTAATTCAAAACAAATTAATCAGTAAATATTAAAAAACAGAAATACGAGTTCGGTACTTATTTCAGTAACTATCAGTAAATTATTATTTTGCATGTACATATAAGTACTTCTACCATCCATTATCTGTTGGTCATTATTTTGTATTTTAAAGTAATGCAAAAGGTAACGACCTATAATTACATAGTAATCGACATGGTAATGACCGGTCATTACCATGTTTTTGCTGGGAAGTGATTTCCCAAAGCTTGCGATTAGAGGCATAAGTAAGTCCACACCAAGAAAGTAATGAAGTAACTAGTTACTTGTAATAAGAAAATCAATGGTTAACAATAGGGAGAATAAATCAACACGTTACCAGTATTAACTTTCAACTCATTGCAAATAAGAGCTTATGTACTGAAAATAAAATAAATATTTTAGCAAATTCTGCAAAAAATTAAAAAATACTGCTGTAATAATAAAATTTGCAAATATTTTAAAATCTTTTCATTCAAATTTCACTTTAACTACTTTTTTTTTGGAACAAAAACACCCTTTTAAATGTTGTAAAATTAATAAATATATGAAAATAAATGGTTTTATGATTCTCGTCTGTTTAAGCCTAAAATAAAATTCTACTTGTGAACCAAAATTCTTAAAAAGAATTACCAAAAGTATAAAAACAAACTATTTCATTTAGTATTTTTTTCATTTATTAACTAAAAATTAAATTAATAAAATTTGTTGAAAATTTCAAAGAGCAGAAAAAAATTGTTTACGTTATTATATTTTTTTTATTTATATTAATCATAAATTAGAAATTATATCCTAATACCCTAACCGAGCACTAGTATACACTGTGGTGCAATATTATAGCCGCACCCAAATTTTCGGCATTTTTTATCTTTAACGGTGTATTTAAAAAAACTTAATAATATCAAATTGTCGGCAATAATAACGCTATAAATATTCAATATAGTTTTTTAAAATAAGTTAATTTTATTTACAGTTATAACACAAAGTTTGTTTTTTTCTTGGCGCAAAATTATAGCCGCACTTATAAATATTAATAGAAAATATTAAAAAAAAATAAAAAGCAATGAATTATTTTAAAATTTTTTATACATTAGTAGTGTGTTGGGCCTCCCTTGTTAGAGATGAGCTCAAAAATTCGTTGTGGCATACTGTTGACTAGATTTAAACGAACTTCACTTGTGATGGATTCCCAAGCTTCAATTACCGCGGCTTTAAGATCCCCAATCGTGTCATATTGCTTGTTGCCACCATATATTTTGTGTACAATTATTCCCCAGATGTTTTCAATGGGGTTCTGATCAGGGGAACAGGCTGGCCATTGCAATTGAGGGATGTTGTGGGACTCTAACCACATGCGAGTATGGTTACTCTTGTGAACAGCTGCATTATTCTGCTGGAAAATCATATTTTTGTCACGATTTCGATCAAAAAATGGTTATAGGTTTGTCTGGAGAAGAGTTGTGTACTCTGCCGAATTCATTTTGGTACTTGGGAAAGCCAACTCTAGCATGTCATCGGCACAAAACGCTCCCCAAACCATCAATGATCCACCACCAAAATTTCTTTTGGAAAAATATAGCGGTTCCTTACGTAAATCTCTCCAATATGAATTGTACCCATCCGTACCGTCTAAGTTAAACTTTTTCTCATCCGAAAAAATTATCTGTAAAAATAAATTCAAATAAATGCTGACTAGAGATAGCTAAATGTGACTTACCTTATTCCAGTCCGTATTCATGTTATTTTTTGCAAAATCCAAGCGTGCACTTTTGTGCCGTGGCAGTAATCGTGGTGCATTCTTCATTTTTTGGCGGCAGATAACTGAAGACTGCTTTAGCACACGATTTACAGTCCAACGGGACACATTTAAGTCACATTCGTGTGCAATTTGTTTGGCATTTTTCGTGGAGTTGCTAGCGCTTCTGATAATCTTGCGTTTATTACGACCTGAAAGTTTGGGTTTTCGTCCAGCATTTTTTTTCTTTTGTCCGTAATTTGAAGGATTTTTTAAAAAATTGCGTACCACCTTTTCAGATCGCTTTATTCTCCGAGCAATTCCTCGAAAACTAACGCTTTCTTCTTGAAAAGCAGAAATTTTGCTTTTTTCAATATCAGACAAATAACAACCGCGTGGCATTTCGAAAATTATCAAATTATTTATTATTTGCAAATTAGCGAATAATAAATAATCAAAGCAAATAAGAATAAAAGAAAAAAAAACTAAAACTGGCTTAACCGTTAGCTGAGTAAATTGTTTTTATAATCTGCGGCTATAATTATGCACCAACAAAAAAACTAAGAATTTGTTGTAACTGTTTTTTTATATAAAGGGTGTCCCAAGAAGAACGCAATTTTTAAATCTGGCAACATTCGAAGTGTCATTGTTTGACATTTGAACTATTGTTATTGTTTGCTAGTAGAAGATACGAGGTTAGTAAAAATGGAGCGCTACACGAATGAACAACGCATTCTCATTGTGAAATTGTTTTACCAAAATGGTGAAAGTTTTGCGGCTACAGTTCGCAAATTGCGATCAATTTGGGGTCACAATAATGCTCCAAAAGAGTCAACTGTAAAGAGATTAATGGATAAATTTGCCGAAACTGGGTCTGTTAGTGATGTAAAGACAACAACGCGCCATCGACCAGGTCGATCGACCGAAAATGTCGCAGCTGTACGTGATGATGTCGCTCAAACTGCATCCACCTCAATTCGACACCGAGCTCAGCAAATTGGTGTCGCCAAATCCACTTTGCAGCGAATTTTGACGAAAGATTTGCATCTTCATGCATACAAAGTTCAATTGACTCAGGAACTGAAGCCAGCTGACCATCATGGACAGCGAAGGGAGTTCGTTAATTGGGTATTGGAGAGACAACATGAAAATGCTGATTTTGCCGATAAAATCATCTTCAGTGACGAGGCCCATTTTCATCTTGATGGCTTCGTCAATAGGCAGAATTGTCGCATTTGGGGTGAGGAAAATCCTCGAGTGATTCACGAGAAGCAAATGAATCCTCAACGTGTCACTGTGTGGTGTGGTTTTTGGGCTGGAGGAATCATTGGACCTTTTTTTTATGAAAATGAGGCAGGTCAAGCGCAAACAGTCAATGGTGTTCGGTATCGTGATTTGATAACCAGTTTTTTTCTGGCCTAGAATTGAAGAAATGAATGTGGAGGGCATGTAGTTCCAACAAGACGGCGCGACATGTCATACAGCCAGAGAAACAATTCAATTGCTGCATCAGTCATTTCCCGGTCGTGTTATTTCGCGTTTCGGAGATCAGAATTGGCCGCCTAGATCGTGCGATTTAACACCATTAGATTTTTTTCTTTGGGGTTTTTTGAAGTCGATGGTTTAAGCGAATAAGCCGACGACGACTCAAGCCTTAAAAGAGGAAATTGGACGCTGCATTAATGAAATACCGCAGCATTCACGCAAAACGGTCATTGAAAAGATCGCGTGCATGCCAGCAAAGCCGCGGCGGCCATCTGCACGATATATTGTTCCATACATAACCTCATTCTGTCTACTTTACGATATAATAAAGTTTAACGATTTTTTTTTAAATATCTGTGTTTTATTTAAAATTTAAAAATTGCGTTCTTCTTGGGACACCCTTTACAAAAACAAATATTTGTTTGTTGTTTTTGTTATTATTTTTCAAGGTCTTTCAGATGTCATACACAGATTTCTGCAATTTTTTATGTAAATGCACAAAATTGGTAAAAAGTACATGCGGCTATAATTTTACACCACAGTGTAGAAGGCTATCGGAGAATGAACACACGACCCCTTCACTGATAAGCTAGCACGTTTCCAACTAGCCTACCGGGGCGCTCAGCTTCAACTATAAGCTGCGTAACTATAACAAAAAAATTTGATCTTTCTTCATTCCCCATCCACATTGTTTAACCCTTTCACGTTAATGGGAAGCATTTTGGCCAAATATTAAATTGATTATTAAATTATCTTCTTAACACTTAAGACTCAATGTAACAGCTTGATGGTATAGAGCGATGTTGCTTTATAATACATAAAACCTTAGAGTTGACAACAGTGGAAAAATATATTACCAAATCATAAAGAGAATGAAACGCATAACCTTTGTGCTATGTGTATGTGAAATGTTCGTCTATGCGTCACAAGCTAGAGGAATTGTTTTGCAGAGCGCAACATTTAATTATAAGTTTAAATATGTTTTTATATTAAAGTTAAATTTTGTTAAAAATTCATTCAAAAAAATTCTATAAATTTTAACTTTTCATCCACAAACAATGGCATTATTTTTTAACTTCATGGTCCATTGGAGAAAAATTCTGCTACGTGTTTGTTATTTTAGTTCATTTTATGTACGAATCAACTAAAACCCGTTAGATACTTACAGCCGTATGCATAGACATTTAGTTGGTTGTTATTTGTTGTTGTTGTTGCAAGTTAATTTAATTTATTAGTGTGTTTATGCATACGGCTTTTAATATATATACAATCATAATTTCCTTTTATTCGCGAAAGGGTTAAACATAAATCAGTCATAAGATTATAAAATCTGTACATCCCAGCAAAACCACACATTACCAAATAATGTGTAAAGTAATGTGTAGCCATAGGGGCTCATGCATTACTTTACACCTTACTTCACTGATGAATTTTACAGGCGATGAGCCTCAAAGTAATGTGAATACCCATTACTTTAGAGGTGATAATATAAGGGGTTACTTATATGGTTACGAGAATGGAAAAAGTAATGTGTCTAAAAATACATTTTTAAAAAAGAGAAATTTTTATTAAAAAAAAAAAATTATTACAAATATTTTAAACGTTATTAAAAATAATGTGGTCATGATGGGAATCGAACCAGGGAACTCTGGTTACCAGCCAAGAACTCTACCCACTGGGCTATCGCCGTATATACTATTTGATTGCTTTAAACTTAAATGAATTGTTGCGCTTCATTTTTTCGTTAGTGTTGTCAAAACAAACATACATTGTCCTTTTGCTTAAAACAAAACACAAAGTAATGTATCTAAAAAAAGATTTTCAAAAATATTTCAATTATTACTTAATTATTACATTTATAAATCATATATTATGTAATCAATAATCAGTAACTTATTACTTCTTGCTTGCATATAATGAAAAAGCTAACGAGCTATCATTACAAGGTAACGCATGAGAATATCGCACTCATTACCAAAGTTTTGCTGGGATTTAATTTAGACTATGAATTTATATAGGGTGATTTTTTAGCAACTTTCTTTTTGGCAGCTCAGCTGTTTTCGGGAAATACGTTGAATACCATGAATCGACTTACAAACGAACAACGCTTGCAAATCATTGCATCTTATTATCAAAATTCGTGCTGTGTGAGAAATGTGTTTTTATCAAAAATTGTCTTCAGCGACGAAGCTCATTTCTGGTTGAATACGTACGTGAATAAACAAAATTGCCGTATTTGGTGTGAAGAGCAGCCAGAAGCATTGCAAGAACTGCCAATGCATCCCGAAAAGTTCCCTGTTTGATGTGGATTGTGGGCCGGTGGCATCATTGGAACGTACTTTTTCAAAGACGACGAAGGCAGGAACTAGAGTATTCAAAAACCGAAACCGAAATCCGGTCAACCGGTTTCTTTTTATTTTTTTTAAACCGATCGGTTTCGAATATTTTGTAAATTCGAAGAAAACCGAAAACCGGTTTTTTTGTTCGGTTGACCGGTTTTTTTAATTGCATCACCAACTGGGTAACTTGGTCTCTTTTATTTTTTCCAAACACTTTTATAATCGTTTTTTTTGGTTATGAAGATTTAGATGTAAGTCTGATAGATTGCGATGAAGACCTAACTTTGAATATTTCAAATTTAAATAGTTTAATTTCTGATCTAAATAACACAATAAGCAGTATTCAAAATCCTAAAAAAGAGACTGTACAAAATAATTCATCATTATATGATAATTTCATATATCTTGATAAATGCGACAAAAGAACTGAAAAGTTGGAAAATTTATATCATTGCCTTTTGACTATTTGTCCAACATCTACTATTTGTGAAAGTGTATTTTCCACTTCTAGCTTTATCAAAAGCAAACAAAAAATCGTCTTAAAACGAAACATTTAAATTAAATATTATTTCTAAAATATTATTTTAGAAGTAAAAAATAGATTTTCTTTTTACATGTTTAAAATGTAATATTAAAAAAAAATTATTTAATGAAAAACGTTTTAAACGTTCAAATTACTAACGTACCTAATTTTACCAATTTACAAACTTTATGACCTCTATTCATTTGATATGAATATAGTTTTATAATATTAATTTTTAAGATATTATATTAAAAAATATTAAAACCAATAAATAAAATGTATAAATGTATAAAAAAATATTATACAATATTTTTTTCAGAGAATGTATTTTTTTATTTTTATTACTTTATATATTAAATTTCTTTTTTTTTTGTTTGTAATTAAATCAATAAACAAATTATATAAACTTTTTATTCAAATTTAAAAAAAAAACCGGTTGACCGGTTTTTTCTGCAAAAACCGAAACCGGTTTTTTTTAAATTCGATTTTTCGAAGAAAACCGAAACCGGTTTTTCCAAAAGGCCGGTTTTTTGAATACTCTAGCAGGAACGTTGCTGGAAATGGCGAGCGCTACCATGCGATAATTTCAAACTTGTTTATGTCGAAAATGGAAGAGCTGGACTTGGATAACATGTGGTTTTAACAAGAAGGTGCCACATGCCACACTGCATGCGAAACAATGGCCTAATTCAGAGCTGAGATCGGGGAACAGTTTATTTCACGTTTGGGGCCGGTCAATTGGCCGCCTTGATCGTGCGATTTAACGCCTTTAGATTATTTTTTGTGGGGCTATGTTAAGGCTCACGTCTATAGGGACGAGACCGCAACGGTTGACGCACTGGAAGCCAATATTGAAGAATTTTTCGTGAGATACCGGCCGATATGTTGGAGAGAGTATGCAAAAATTGGACCCCGCGATCAACATTGACATGAAATCATTTTTAAACATTGAATTATATAGACCGTTCTATTGACTCAAACAAAGATTTCATACATTTCTCTAAATTTTATGTGTTTTTTTAAGTGAAATCCGAAAGCTCTTAAAAAAACAACCATTATAAGTACATGGTTACATAATACAATACCAATAACTCATTACTTGTATCCTTCTTCATAAATAACTACATAAAAACATATCAGTAACTCACTATTTAAAGTCTACAAATAAGCAGTGGCTTATATCAATATCGGTAAGTCATTATTTATTTACTTTCAAGTATCACAATAATTAAAAAGTATTGGGTATACAAGTTAATAATGCCGATTTGGACAGATGACATAACTATCACACGTGAGTTGTGTCAATAATAACAAATATGGTATTTTGGAGGGTAAACCTTTGTCATTATAAATCAGTACGCCAAAGTGTAAACACACATTATTTTCAATCGCTATAATAATGTCGAATTTTGTGCCTAAAAAAGTTGTTTTGCGGGGAAGTCTGATAACCTTCTTTCATTTAAATAAAACGGCGGCTGAAAGTTATCTATTGTTAGTAGAAGCTTACGGTCAACATTCACCAACTCAAAAAACTTGAGAAAGATGGTGTTTGCGCGATTCAAAAATTTTGACAGAGAAGACAAGGAGAGGCCTAGTCAGCCGAAAAAGTTTGAAGATGAGGAATTGGAAGCATTACTCGACGAAGATTGTTGTCAAACGCAAGAAGAACTTGCATTGTCATTGGGAGTAACACAACAAGCCATTTCCCTACGTTTAAAAGCATTGGGATTCGTTTAAAAGCAAGAAAATTAGGTCCCATATGAAAGGCGTTGAAAGGCGATATTGTTACTGATAATGAAAAATGGATACACTACGATAACCCCAAGTGCAAAAAGTCATATGTTTAGCCCGGCCTACCAGCCAAATCAACGCCAAAGTAATGATCTGTATTTGGTGGGATTAAAAGGGTGTTTTGTATTATGAGCTGTTTAAACCGGGTCAGACGATCACAGGGGACCTTTACCGAACACAATTGATTCGTTTGAAGAGAGCAATCAACGAAAACAACAAAGTTTTCTGCAGAAGGAACTGGGCCAGCATGTACAGGTGTTTTCACATTTCCTACAGACGCAGTATGCTGAAATTTGCGCACAATTCTCTCGATTGTGGACACATTTGGTCGATAATGCTGACCAAAAAATTCACGAAGTGGATTTTGATTTAAACGCCCATTTTCGTAAAAGGCTTCACCAAACTTAATGCGCAGTTCAATTGTGTACCTCTTTATAGTTGAATTTGTCAAACACTGAAACAAAGAAATGTCAAATTAAGTTGGGAAAAAAACTTGACGTTAAGGTGTGACTCACAATTAACATCGTGCATTATGGTTGGACCACCCTTTACCATAAAGAAAGAAATTATTTTGGAATATAACAAGTATCGTTTTCTGAATATTGGTATAATATTAACATACAGGGTGATTCAGTCACGACCGCCGAATTTCACCAGCGTATTCCTTGGCTCATTTCATGAAAATATGTCCATTACGACCATCCCCGAAAATTCAAATGTGCAAAATGTAGCGGTTTGAAAATTTTCGGATTGTTGGTGGGAGGGTAGTAGGGTAAAATTGCTAACTTCTCAACCAGTGGTCGGATTTTTGTTTTTGGGCTTGTTGGAAAGGTCTTCGGGAGACCTTTCAGAATCAATAAAGAAAAAATTATATCAATCAAATTTTCGCTTTTGCACATTTGCAAATTTTCACATTTGCACATATACATTTTAGGAGGAATCTATGTACAAAATTTTTTTCCCAGCTCCAGAGGTTTAGACAGGTCGTTAAGGGGGGAGAATTTTCCGCTTTTTTGCCCCTCCGCTTTGGATTTTCCAAATGTCACACCATAGCTGTTATCTACACTGGAACAGGAACCTGTATACCAAATTGTAATTTTCTAGTTTCAGCGGTTTGGGGATACCTTTCCCTTTTTACCCCCTCCCCGTAGGAATTTACAAAAATGCCTACTGGGTGGCTGTCTACGCTGGAGGGGGAATCTATATACCAAATTTTAACTTTCTAGCTGCAGCGGTTTTGGCAAGTCGTCAGGGGGGACCATTCTCCACTTTTTTGCCATCCCCGTTGGATTTTACAAAAATCCTGTCTTTTCTGTTGGCTGCATTGGAGAAGGAACCAACATACCAAAATTCAACTTTCTAGGTAGAGCGGTTTGGGCAGCCCATTAAAGGGGGAGGCTTTTCGCACTTTAAACCACCATTTTTACAACGCCAAAATTTTAAAATGAACCTTATTAAGGAGTTAGCACATACTCCCAGGGAGGCATATATCAAAATTCTTGTTTCTAGCTAAAGGGGATAGGGCAGGCCGTCATGGGGGAGGATTTTACCCTTTTATGCCCCTCCCCATGAGATATTCCAAAATTACGTCTTAACTGTTATCTACACTGGAGCCTGCAAACTAAATTTCAACTTCGTAGGTCCAACGGATTGTGCAGGCTGTTAAGGGGGAGACTTCATCGATGATGTGCATATACGCACATTTGCAAATTTGCATTTTTGAAAATTTGAACTTTTGCGATTTTGCACAATTGAATTTTAGCAAATTTGCAAAATTTGCACTTTTGCAAATTTGGGAATTTGCACATTTGCAAATTTGCACTTTTGAAAATTTGCAATTTCGCAAATTTGCACATTTTAAAATCTGCACATTTGCAAATTTGAACATTTTCACATTTGCACACATGCACATTTACATTACCAAATTTTAACTTGTACCAAATTTTAACTTCCACAGCTCAAACGGTTTTTGCAGGCCGTCAAGGGAGAGAATTTTAGCTTTTTTGCCCCTCCGCGTTGGATTTTCCAAAAGTCACATTTTATCTGTTATTTTCACTGAAGAAGGAACCTGCATATCAAATTTTAACTTTATAGTTTCAGCCGTTGGGGGGGAGACTTTCCCCCCATTGTACCCCCCAGAAGGAATTTCCAAAAATCCAACTTGGGTGGATGTTTACGCTGGAGTGGGAACCTATGTACCAAATTTTAACTTCCAAGCTCTAGCGGTTTTGGCAAGTCGTCAAAGGGGAGAATTTTCTCCATTTTTGCCCTCCCCGATAGAGTTTCCAAAATTGACATCTTAGCTATTATCTACACTGGAGAAGGAGCCTGCATACCAAATATCAACTTCCAATGTCCAACGGCTTGGGAAGGCCATCGAACTGGAGAATTTCTCAGTTTTCTGCCCATCCCCGTTGGATTTTCTAAAAATCACTTCCCAGGTCCAACGGTTTGGGAAGGCCGTAAAGGGGGAGAATTTTTGCCCTTTAAGCCCCCATTTTTACCACATTTCTGGTCAAAATTGTAAAATGTACCTTATCAAGGAGTTAGCACATATTCCCAAGAGGGCGTATTTCAAATTTCAGGTTTCTAGCTAAAGGGGTTGAGGTAGGCCGTGAAAGGGGAGTTTTTCTCCCTTTTTGCCCTCCCCGAAGGAATTTCCAAAACCCCAGTCTTAGCGGATGTCTACGCTGGAGGGGGACCTTTGCACTTTTGCGAATTTGCACATTTACACTTTTGCGAATTTGCACATTTACACTTTTGAAAATTCGCACATTTGCACCTTTGCAAATATTTAGATTTGCACTTTTGGAAATTTGCACATTTTCACATTTTCAATTTTGCACTTTTGCACATATGCACATTTGTAAATTTGCAAATTCGCACTTATGAAAATTTGAACATTTGCACATATGCATATTTACATTGGGAGAGCAATCTATGTACCAAATTGTAACTTTCCAGCTCAAGCGTTTTTGGCAGGCCGTGAAGGAGGAGAATTTTACGCCTTTTTGCACCTCCGCGTTAGATTTTCCAAAAGTCACGTGTTATATGTTATCTACACTGAAGAAGGAACCTGCATACCAAATTTTAACTTTCTAGTTTCAACGGTTTGAGCTGGACTTTAGGGGAGACTTTTTTTTATTGCACCTCCCTGTAGGAATTTCCAAAAGTCCAACTTGGGTGGATGTCTATGCTGAAGTGGGAACCTATGTACCAAATTTTAACTTCTCAGCTCTAGCGGTTTTGGCAAGTCGGCAAGAGGGGAAATTTTGTCCTTTTTGCCCTCCCCGTTGTATTTTCCAAAATTGACATCTTAGCTGTTATCTACAATGGAGAAGAAGCCTGCATATCAAATTTCATCTTCCTAGGTCCAGCGGTTTCGCCAAGCTGTAAAGGGGAGACATTTCATCCTTTTAAGCCCCATTTTTACCACGTCTCTGGCTAAAATTTCAAAATGTAGGTTATCAGTAAGTTTTTCCATACTCGAGGTAATACATGTTTAAAATTTCAGATATCTTGCTATTTCGGTATGGGCAGGCCGTTAAGGGGGATATTCCCCCTTTTTGCCCCTCCCCGTAGGAATTTACAAAAATTCTAACTCGCTGGATCTCTACAACACAGTTGAAACCAATATACACAATTTCAACCTTCCAGCTCTAACGGTTTTGGTAGGCCGTCGAGGGGGAAAATATCACCCTTTTCTGCCCCTCCCCGTTTGATTTTTCAAAAATCATGTCCTAGCTGTTATCTACAATGGAGAAAGAGCCTGCATATCAAATTTCAACTTTCTAGGTCCAACGGTTTGGTCAGGCCATAAAGGGAGAGACTTTTCCAAAAACCCCGTCCTAGCGGATGTCTACACCGGAGGGGGAACCTGCATACCAAATTTCAGCCTCCTACCTCTTGCGGTTTGGGCTGGGTGATGTAGAATGAGTGAGTTAGTGAGTGAGTGAGTGATGAGTCAGTAACGTTATTCCTTTATATATTATTTCTATAACTCTAAATTGACAAATCAAAAACCAAAACACGTATTTTCTCTCACCCTTATTCTAGTTGTCGTTATCAATGTCGTCGTCGTTTTTGAGTCAACATCACTTTGATTCGACGTCGACATCACTTCGACACCAAATTGGTATTCCATAAAAGTGTTGAAACGACGTCGACAGTTTATCGATTTAAACAAAAACACATCTCTAAAAATTGAGTCGGCAGATTTATTTTGTTTATTATTTTTGCGAAAGAAATGTTTTTTATGTGTAATTTAAATTCTGATTCGAGTAATGAAGAAAATAAAGAAAATCTAGTATTGGAAAGAAGACTACTCAGACAGAAATCCAATATCTTTAACCTGCCGGATAACAAGTAAGTAGCAAAATGAAAGTATGTTACTTTAAAGAATGTTAATCTTCTAATTTTTTTAAAAGGTTTGAATGTTACTTTCGGCTGAATAAAACAGCCTTCAAAGATGTGCTGGAAACAGTAGCACCTAATTTGAAAACCGGAATCAAATCCACATTTATTTCCAAAACAATAAAGTTGGCAGCTACATTAAGATTTTTAGCCCAGGGGTCGTACCAGCTCAGTGTTGGAAACGACTTTAACTTGGGACTGTCGCAGCCAATCGTTTCTAAGATTCTTTCTGAAACCCTTGATGCCCTGGAAATGACAGTTTGCCCAAAATGGATAAAATTTGAAATGACAGATGCTGAAAAAAATGAAGCAAAATTAAAATTTTTTGAAAAAACTGATTTTCCTGGTGTTATTGGATGCGTGGATGGAACCCACATCAAAATTATCGCCCCAAATAAAGAAGACCAGCATCTGTACTTCAACCGTAAAGGATTTTTAGTTTAAATGCTATGATAGTACGTATGTTATATATTTCACTGTATTTTACAATCATAATTTTAAATAGATTTGTGATCATAAAATGAGTTTACGGTTTTTAGATGCCCGATATGCAGGTTCAGCTCATGATTCATTAATCTGGAACGTTAGCCATGCAAAAAGTGTGTTAAAGGAACGATATACTGCTGGTGATCGTAATTCATGGCTTTTAGGTAACCAATTCAATACTTATTTAAATATCATTTAGCAACATAACTTTTTTAGCAGGTGATGCAGGCTATCCACTTGAGCCATATTTGATGACCCCATATCGCTCTACTGCTGAAGGAAGTGCTGAGGCTATTTTTAACACAAAGCATGCTAAAGCGAGAAATATAGTGGAAAGAACAATTGGTCTATTAAAAAACCGATTTCGCTGTCTTCTTGGAGCACGTCAACTTCATTACAAGCCTAAAAAAGCGACAAAAATTGTTAATGCTTGCGCTGCACTGCACAATATATGCATTGAATACGGCTTAGATAATGCATATGAGGATGCAAGCAGTGCAGAAAATATAGAACCTGATGTTGAAGTACATGACGCAGATATTACGCAACGTACTGAGGCTTCTGAAATTAGAGATCAAATAAAACAAAGTTTTCTCTAATTTAATTCAGTCTTTTAATTATTTTTTCATAAATCCAAGTGTTACTAAATTATATTAAAATAAATTTAATTCTAAGGAACAAAAAAAAAATAGAATTTGTTTAAATTATTCCGTGAGTTTTTTGTTCAGGAGTTGAAGATCCTTTTCCTTTATTAATAGTTCAATTCTTTTTATTTGCATGTCGCTTTCATGGACTTCTTCCTCTCTTTTACTTCTTTCTTTATCCATCTGATTTCTTTCTTCCAATAATTTTAACTTTTTTTCTTCTACAACCAGCAATTGTTTTTGTCGCTTCTCTAAATCTCTAATGCTACGTTTGATTGACGATAATGGATTTGATAATTCCGTCAATAGTTTTGCCTGCGAATCGCTATGCTTTTGCAGCAGCTCTTCTTGAAGTTCGCTCCTCAATCTTTTTTTAGGCGTTCTACAATTTTTTGACGAAATAGATCGTTCTTTTTGCAGAAGAGTGCTTTCAGGCGGACTTTCATATAATTCCTGGTCACATGGCGAATTTATTATAGAAGATTCCGTATTTTCAGGCATTTCCTCTTCAATATTCAAAGCAGGCTCTTCCTCTGGCACATCACATTCGTTTCCCTGATTTTCACATTGAACTCCCTGAACGGTGCCCTCAGGGTTGAGCTGTTTCTGAAACTGTAGCAGATTTGCCACAGCTTCCTCCAGCGGGGTCAATATAAATTGGTTAAATCTTCCGCCACCTGTAGCATTACGCTCGGCTTTGTTGGCTACCATTTTCTTTTTAACTTTAAATTTTAAGTCACGCCAAACCTATAAATAAATTTTGTTATATTTTTATAATGCATTTTATATGATCATGCTTTCTTTACCTTTTGCCATCCATCACCCGTTCTTCTCGGTGGGCCAAGTGCATTTAATAAATTTGATATTTCTTCCCATTGCTCTTTAAAATTATTTGGAACAGTGCCTCTGCGAAATCCTATTGCAAGCGACGGATTTTTATCCAACTCTTCTATGAGTTTTTGAAATTGATTTGCGTTCGTTACCTTCATTTTTACAATTTTTTCCGTTTTTTTTTCAGTCATTACTTTTCCTCAAGTCGTTACTAAAAATTGTGTCGACAAAATCAGAGTCGTTTCAAGACAATATCGTCGTCACATTTTCTTACAGAATACCAAATACTTGTCGACAGTTATCAATTATTTTCGATAACGACAACGGGAATACCAATTTCAAAAAAAAAAACCCCAAGACGATATTCTCTTGTGTCGACGACGACAACTAGAATAAGGGTGATTATTTTCAATTTAAAATTTGTATGGAATTTGAAAAACACTACAATACGTATTTTGGGGTGCAGTATGAATGGGTATTATTGTTTTTTATTTTCAGATATGTTGGGTTTTACAAAAAGAAATGTGTGCAATTAAGTTTTTTTTCTTTTTTTTTTTTTTTTGCTTTAAGTCAGTTTGTTGAATTAAAATATAAGATTTGTTTGACCAAATGATTTTACTTATCCAAGTTTATCAGACATTAACTTAACAAAAGTGTCAACATTGCAAGAAGTTGAGCTTGAATTCTTTCCCTAAGTTACATTTTATAAAACAAAAACGAACATAAAATTCAAATTAAAAAATTATTATATAAAAAAAAAATTGTAACTTCTTACAAAATTCAGTATGGTTTTGTAATAAGAATTAACATTTAAAAGTGTTAACATAATCCTCCGAATATAAATGACACATACAGACAAACAAAACTTTCGGCATCCTAAAAGGACCACAAAAATACTTACAAAAACTGACAAACACACAAAAAATATCAACAAAACAAGATATAAGTATTAAATTCTTATGTTGACTACTTTTTTGTGTGTGATAGTTTTGTGAAAAGTTCATAAAATTATTTATATGTAAAGTGTATAATACCAATAAAAACAGGCCAATTTCAAAAACATATGATAACTTTATCCTTATGCTTAATAACTTGCTTTCTTTTTTGTATACTTTTTGAATATTTCTTTTTCATCATCTTTACTTTTAGTTTTACATGTTGTTATAGTAGTTGTTGCTGTTTTTATGGCTTTATTGCGCAAATTAACTTGTACCAATTAATAATCCTCAAGCAATATGTCAACTTTGTATAGAAAAGTCGGCATGCCGAAATACTTAAAATGTTTTTGGATAACTCCAATTAACTACATATATAGTCAAAAAGTAAAGGCATTTCTTTAATTTTATATTAATATTAACAATTTTATAGACAATTTTGAGGAAAAATTAAAATATTGGAATGAAAAACGAATTTGTTAAAGCTATTTGTTAAAAATATCTTCCCATTTTCAGAGCTTGTGGAAATATATGAATAGGCATGTACTTAGAAATGACTGTAAATTTTAAATCTTGAGTGTAAATTAATGCAAATGCACAAGATTTTTTTTTTTTGAAAATTTGGTTTTCCACATCTTGATTTCAAGTTTCTCCCGCATACTATCATTAGGGGAATTCCCATACCATATTTGTTTAGTTAATGGCCGAAGTGATTTGTATATGTTATTTTTTAGCTTTTCAACCGAGAGAACCATCACACCATTAACTAACTAGACTTTTTTCAGTTATAATGTAATTTTTGAGCAATTTACCACTAAACAAATTTCATGTACTAAGAAATTTCAAAAATAAACAATTCCAATATTTGTCTTCTTTTTCACATGGCTTAATACTCAAAGAGCCACATTTCTAAGTATTATATTTTATTCAATATATTCTCGGCGTATGTCAGAATTAAAAAAATGATATACATATAAAACAACCTAATTTTTTCCCCTTTTTGATTCAAAAATTTTTATATATAATCACTGGTTCGTGATATTATGTTATACTTTTTGAGTATATTGTAAAGAAATGTAACTACTACCACTCTTTATCGCTTTATTTGTACGGCTAAAAAATATAAAAATATATTATATTCGAAACTTTGTCTACGATGCTGACACTTATGGTTATTTTAATTTTATTTGACTCCAACTCTCTCGCATTGATTATTTTCTATTTCTTGAACGAAATGGAAAAAGTTGTCAAGCTATTTACAAGGAAAAACTTAAGATTAGAAAGAAATATAAATGGATTTACCAATTAAAACTTAAAAGAGAAAACAAGCAGCATACAAATATACAACAAGTATTAAGAAAACTTTAATAGTTGCCAACACCTTTGGAGATTAATGCATCAAAATATTTAAACTTTAACAATTAAAAAAAAAAAACTAGAACCCTATCCCTAGATTAAGGGCCATCCTCCCGGCCAGTTTGCTATTGAAAGTAAGCAAAATCGGTCCAGCGGTTAAAATGTTTTGAGTGAAAATATGAAGGTACCTCCAAACTTTCCATACAAACATATTACACATAATATATTGTTACAGAAATTTCTGTAACTAGTGCTTGTTATAAAAAATAGTGCTATAAATAATTTTAAACTCGATTTTATAAAGGGTAAAATCGTAACAATATTTTCTCATATTTTTTCACCAGTCGCTTAGAATTAAATAATATTTTATATTTATCACAAATATTTTACACCTTAAAAAATTTTTTCACCTCCATAATTTTACTTACAAAGTTTTTTACATTATTTGGATCAAGAACAGTACTGAACATTTGTTTTATGATATTGGTGGAGGGTATTCAAAGATTTAGCACAGCCGTATTAAATCTTTTTTACTTGTTTTTTTTATTTTTTTGTTCATTTGATTTTGCCCACATTTTTCATGGTAATGACAGGCCGTTACTGTGTAGATTACTATGTAATTACAGGTAGTTACTTTTTTTATTATTTTAAACAACAAAATAATGACCTATTGATAGTGTGTGATAGAAGTATTTATATGTACACGCACAATAATGATTTACTGTTGGTTGTTTTTTTACCATTATATTTATTAATTTATTTTGAAAAACTACAACAAAATAGAAAATTATCTGCTGAAAAATTGATATTTTAAATATTTTAATATTTTAAAGCCTTTGTATGCGAAATAGCATTGAATTATGAACTTAAATTTTTGAGTTTATTTAAATACAAATTATTCTTGTCGATTTCTTTAAGTAAGAAAATTTTACTTGGTTAAGGTACACTATTATTTTATTAAGAATTACTACTTACTTTATTATTGTAGGTAACCACTTGTTACTTCACAATGAGTAACCATACTGGTAATTCATTATTCTCACTTTTAAGCGAGAGGGCGAACAAAAGTAACTAAGCGAGTAAATGGCATGGTAACTAGTGAAACGATTTGTGTGGTACTTACTCCCTTAATTACTTGGTAATGTCTGCTTTTAGTGTGGAAATCCTGTACACCCAAATCTTAAATCAACTAGCTAAAGTGGGATTTTTTTGGTCGCGGTACAGGACAACCTAGTTCGTCGTAAATCGTTCCTCAAGCACACGCCATTTTTTCCGGGCTTGCGATCGGTTGAGTTCAGCCAATACAAAATTTCTCAAGTAAAATTTTCTCACTTAAAGAAATCCGTAAAAACAAATTGTATTTGAAATCCACTTTTTTAGTCTTTGCGTTTAAATTGTCAACAGCGGATTTTGCATGCACAAAATTGGTAACAAAGAATGATACAAAAATTATCTAAGTATATCTATGTACCGCTTATTGATAGATGGATATTAAATCTATGTAAAAAATTGTTTAGTAAAAATATATACAAAAAATGTAGATTGGTCATAGACTTAAACACTTACAGCGGTATTCATAAAAATTTTAAACAGTATTTCAAATCAATTTTAAGCAAAATTTGCTAAAATTGTATTCATAAACGAATTTTAGCTTAAAATACCTTTTTTAAACCTTGTTTAAATAAACGAATTTTAAAATTGGTTCGACCCTATTTTAAACCTATTTTAAGATGACATTCTTGCTTTATGTTTATTTTAATTTTAAACATTTTTGCAAAAAATTGGCATTTAAACAAAAGAAGTTATTTGTTTTTGTTAAATAAATAATATAATAAATATATTTGATCAAAAGAATTGGTAAGAACCATTTTTATATGGAAAATGTGATATTTTTAATTGTATTTTGTTTATAATAGAAACTATTGACCAAATTTCAAACAATCGTCAGACGAAAATTTACAAAAAGAGGAGCGACCCGTTTTCAATTCCGGATAAAAAATTTAAGCAAAAATAATAATATTTTTGGATATTATTCATTGTGTTTTATAGTGGTTTGTTGTTTAATCAAAACAAAGAAAATAAAACCGGTTATTTGAATACTTTTTTTCTACAATAAAATCATTATCTATGTAACACTTTTATTGGGCATTTTGTTTTGACTCTTTTTTAGGTAATAAACAAGTTTTCATAAATTTTTTGTTTTATAAAAACAATATTTTTCTGAAAAACTACAAAAAAAAATGCATAGAAACGAGTACCGTATGATTTAGTAATCATTGATTTGCATCATTACGATTAATATGACAAATAAAAAAATACAGTGTTGCCATCTTCAAGTTAAAAAATCATTAAATCGTTTATTAGTTAAAATACTGATTATAAATACGAATTTTTAATAAACCTTTTTTAGGCTTAAAATGTTTTTTAACTAAAATGCATTTGAAACTTGAATTAAGATTTTTTATGAATACCGCTGTTATAAAATCATGTCATTTTAATTTACAAGAAAGATGTGTTAAAATACGTTTTTGTTTTATTTTTAGTCTGTGCCTGCATTAAATTATACCAAAGTTAATTTTAAATTAAAGAATTGAATTTAAATAAGAAAGGTGTTTTTATTTCTCCATCTTGTTGGAGTAATTGCTCGATAACTATTAGGATTAATTGTTTGCTTTGTTCCAAGAAAAAGCTCTTGGTTTATCTACACTGAATCACAGCTTATTTCATGTGAGGAAGATTTTTGAAAAACCAAGCATAAAATTTTTATATTTTATTCTCAACTCAACAAATAAATGATGCAATTTTGTAGATCATTTAGTCTTTTATATAAAAACCCCAAAAAGTTTAGACAAATATCAACATTGAACGATTTATTGAAAAAACTAAATCAGATAATTTTCATGTCACACCTTATTTCGTGTATGGAATAGAATATTAAAAAAAAAAACAAGTAAGAGCGGCTAAATTCGGCTATGCCGAATCTTATATACCCTTCACCATGGTTGGGAAAAAACTGAAGTTTATATATGGACATATATGGAATGGACAGATTTATATACGGACGCCTTTAAGATGAAATTAACCATTTAGTTTGGTGATAAAACTTGGACTCGGGAAGATTTATGGTTCCAGAAAAAAGGTATTTAAAAAAAATGTATGTTTTGGGCATAACTTTTTTGTATCTGAACCGATATTTCCGAGTTTTTCAGCAAATACTAAAGATTTTCGATCTTTTGCTATATAAGACGTATCCATAGGTCATATTACAGCTCTAGAATAGTGTTTGTTGTTTGTGTATAAAAGATGAAGAGGTGAAAGTAAAGAGTTTCAACAAATCGTTAAAAGAAATCACTAGAACTGCATGTGTTTTATTTCTACAAAAACGTTTGATTTAGCTGGCAAATTTGCATTTGGGATTTTATTTCGCTTTTTTATTAAAAAATATTTTTAATTTCTTTAGCTTAATTTTAAAAATTTGAAGGAAAATAGTTTATAAATTTTTTTTTATAAATTATTATAAGTTATAACCTAAAATAGATGCACTCAAAGGGAAATTATGTATAAAATTTTCTTAATATATGAGAAAATGGTTTAAAAATCTGTTTATAAATTCTTTTAAATCGGAGCAAAAAATAGAAATAAAACCGTTTGTATTTTGTTTGTATCAGAGGGTTTTTATACAAATTTTGATGTTTTTAGCCTATTTATAGATTATTTAATTATTAATATAAAATTTTATTTAAATTAATTATTTAATGTTAAAAAAAACAAAAAAATAAAAAAAGTCTTAAGAAAATAAAAAAAAATGTACAAAAAAAAATTCAACTTTTTTCAGTAGGATTCGAACTCGCGTTCTTAGAGAAAAAAAGTATTTGTGACATAGCGTTTAGACAACTCAGCTATGAAGGCTATATGGAATCATCGTTTATAGAGTTAAATGAACAGTTTTCGTTCAATAGGGATTTGTTTGGTTTTTATTTAAATGAGAAATCTTTGTATGTGTTTGTTGTTTGTGTATAAAAGGTGAAGATGTGAAAGAAAAGAAATTGATGTGTTTGTTATGCGTAATATTCAACATACATACATATAAAAACAAAGGAATTTTACGGAAAAAATTAGAGGCAGTCCTGGTTTTTTGCTAATATCTCAGCCATTTATCAACCGATCTGGCTGATTTTTAATAGCAAGCAGAAATGGATCACATTTAACAGATATATATAACAATCAAGTCCTCATCATGTCTGGGGTCTTCGGAAAACCCATTTCAACACACAGACGGACAGACGGACATCGTTAAATCAACTTCGCTCTTCATAGGGTCTAAGATCAATATTGTAGAAATTACAAACGGAATGACAAACTTATATATACCCTTCCACCTGTGGTGAAGGGTATAATTATAAACAATGTTGAAATGTTTTGTATGGTAGCTTTGTTACAGCTTTAAATCTAGATTGTATAGAGCCAGTTATTTTTTTAGAGAACTTTACAAAAGTATTTCCACTCTTTCTTTACCGCCGCTTTCAAACTTTCGACATAAGAAATATGGTGTTTTCGAATACCCAGATCTACCTCTTTATTTATAGTGGATTCTATGAATACCAATTTACCGACATCTGCTGCTGACATTCACGCATAACCATTACATGCCCGACTCCATGTTTTACTGTGCCAAGTAAATTTTTTTGTCTGGAGCTCAGTACTTGGTTGATGCACATACATGCCTTACCATCTGCTCTCATCAACAAAAATTACACTTTACTATTTGTGTACTTATTTTTACTAAAAAAATTATTATATACAACATTTTTTTGCTATTTACATTTCACAAATAAAAGAACTTTTACAGAATATTTACAAATTTTTGTTGCTAACTTCAGAAATCGTTTTACAAATTATTAAAAACTGATTTGCTAAACTTAAAAAAAAAAATTTATAATTTTAACAAAATTGAATATTGAAGGAAATGTTATTGCTAATATTAAAAAGGAAACTTAAATTGGCTTAAAATGTTACATACCCAGCAAAACCACACATTACCAAACAATTGGTAAAGTAATGTATAGCCATAGGGGCTAATGGATTACTTTACACCTTACTTCACTGATGAATTTTACAGGCGATGAGCCTCAAAGTAATGTATATACCCATTACTTTAGAAGTGATAATAAAGGGGTAACTTATATGGTTACGAGACTGGAAAAAGTAATGTGTTTAAAAATAGATTTTTCAAAGCGGAATTTTTATTAAAAAAATGAGTACAAATATTTTAAACGTTATTAAAAATAATGTGGTCATGATGGGAATCGAACCGGGGAGCTCTGGTTGCCAGCCAAGAACTCTACCCACTGAGCTATCGAGGCATATAGTGTTTGATTGCTTAAAACTTAAATGAACTGTTGCGCTTCATTTTTTCGCTAGTGTTTTCAAAACAAACAAACATTACCCTTTTGCTAACAAAAAAAAAAAAACAAAGGAATATATCTAAAAATAGATTTTCAAAAATATTTAAATTATTACTTTACATTTATAAATCATATATTACGTAATTAATAATCAGTAACTTTTTACTTTATGCTTGCAAACAATAAAAAAGTTAACGAGCTATCATTACTAGGTAACGCATGAGAATATCGCACCCATTACCAAAGTTTCATAAAAGACTCATGTCCAAAAACACTAGGTCACAAATAACAAACTTTTGTCTGTTATTTGTTTCTAGCATACTTTTTCTCATGGATTTGGACCTACTGAACACGAAAATAAATTTTAAAAATTTTTCTGTCGATTGGTTTGCGAGATACAAATTTTTTAATTTTTTTTTTTTAATTTTTGGAGGTACACTTACTATTTTGAGCATATCTTTAGTCTTCTTTGACCTATTTTATCCTACTACTACTCAAATTAAAGACAATTGAGCCGTCTACAACTTATTCTCAGAAAATTTTCAAATCGGGTTAGTAGTTTTGATGTTGGCGGCTTAAAAAGGTTAAAAAACTGCGTTTTTTTAGTAAAAATGTGGCTGAAAAATTCATATAAAAATTCATATAAAATGTAAAACACGATGTTAACAGCGATTTTAATTTTTTTACGTATAGCTGACACTTTTCCAAAGAAAATAAGCCCTTACTTAACAAAATCTGATGACAAATGGCCGACTTATTATTTTTTTGGTAAACGACCGAAATTCCGCTATTTCACGATTTTTTGATTTTCATTATTTGCACAGCTTACCTACCCAACGCAAACGAATAAATACATTTGAACTTAATTTAAAATAAACAAAGTAGTCTTCGTATATTTTTTTTAAATTTATTTACAGCACTACATGCTCATACATATTTAAACATAAGGAGACACGGTTATCAATTGCATTTCAAAACTGTCTGTGAAAGTGTAAAGAAGTTAATATTTAGAAAACGCAAGGAAGACAATGAGTAAAAGACTACGTGTGTTCGAGTGTTTGAACGATCCAGACAATTTCTGCAATGTTTGTGGCCAGTTTATAAAAAAAAATCACGCACACAAGTTTACTCCAGCAGTACAATTGCACTATTTGAATTATTTTGGTATTTCACCAAATATCACAGAACCATGGACACCTAAGTCGCTGTGTGATCTTTGCTATATAATCTTAACCAACTGGGCAGCTGGCGGAAGGTAAGAATTTTTATTTAAACACATTATACATAGCGAATATAGTAATTTATTTTAATTTTAGCCGCCATATGAAATTCGATACACCAATGATGTGGAAAAAGCCGCTATGCCATTCCACAGACTGTTATTTTTGCCTCACCACAAACAGTGGGGTAGGAAGATTTTTTAAATGGAACTACGCTCAAGTGGGATCGTTTGCGCTTCCAGTACCACATTCGCATGATGTGCCATATCCAGTGTGCCCTGGTGCATCTCTTCAAAAAGCAGAATCGTCAGAAGAAGAGTCTGAGTCAAATGCAAGCGAATTTGAGCCGGGTGCAAAGCGAAAATTACTGTCACAGGCCGAACTAAACGATTGGGTGCGCGATTTTGGTCTCACTAAGGAGAAATCCGAACTTTTTGCGTCTCGGATGATACAGTGTGGATTTGCGGCTTCAGAAGTGAAAGTATCAGCGTACAGAAACCGTCACAAGGAGTATGCAAAATTTTATACAAAGAAAGACCAAATATGTTTTTGCAGCGACATTTCAGGCTTGTTCCAAGAGCTTCACCAAATTCACAACCCCAACGAATGGAGGTTGTTTATTGACAGCAACAAAGAGAGCTTGAAGGCAGTTCTCTTACATAATGGGAATGAAAAGCCATCTGTTCCTATTGCTCATGCGGTTCATTCAAAGGAGAACTATGAAACTATGGACATTTTGCTGAAATGCATAGAGTATAGGAAATACAATTGGAAAATATGCGCCGACCTTAAAGTTGTGGCCATTCTGTGTGGACTCCAAGGAGGCTATACGCGACATTGCTGTTTTCTGTGCCTTTGGAATAGCCGCGCTGATGATCAGCATTATATAAAAAAAAAATGGCCGGTACGAACGAAACCTGTAGTTGGAGAAGCGAATGTTCAGCGCAAACCACTAATAGAGAACCGTGAAAATATAATACTTCCGCCGCTGCACATAAAATTGGGTTTGATTAAAAATTTTGCCAAAAAATTAGACAAAGAAGGTGAAGCTTTTGCCTATTTACGGTCAATTTTCCCTTACCTTTCGCTGGCAAAAATTAAAGAAGGAGTCTTCGCAGGACCCGAGATAAAAAAAATGTTGAAAGATGAAAAATTCCCAAAGCTGTTATCACCCATCGAAGCCGCAGCATGGAATTCCTTCAGGCTTGTTGTGGAAAACTTTTTAGGAAACAACAAAAGCCCGAATTATAAGGACATAGTTGAGGATCTGGTAAAGAACTATGAAGCCATGGGAGTGCACATGTCACTTAAAATACACTTTCTGGATTATCATTTGGATTTTTTCCCTGAGAATTTAGGAGACGTGAGCGACGAACACGGCGAGCGCTTTCATCAGGAATTGAAGGCTATGGAACGACGCTATCAGGGCAACTATGACACGGCGTGAGACCGATTGCAGCGAACACAAAAAACAAAGAAGAAGTCAGCAGTTTTTCCACATGGCATAAAATGTACACTTATATCTTTGTTTTTACTCATTTTTTTGTGCGTTGATTTGCTTAATTTAATTAGTTAGTTTAATTTCGTTAGTTTAGCTAATTGTGCGATACATTGAGCATGTAGTGCTGTAAATAAATTAAAAAATAATATACGAAGACTACTTTGTTTATTTTAAATTAAGTTCAAATGTATTTATTCGTTTGCGTTGGGTAGGTAAGCTGTGCAAATAATGAAAATCAAAAAATCGTCGGCCATTTGTCATCAGATTTTGTTAAGTAAGGGCTTATTTTCTTTGGAAAAGTGTCAGCTATACGTAAAAAAATTAAAATCGCTGTTAACATCGCGTTTTACATTTTATATGAATTTTTATATGAATTTTTCAGCCACATTTTTACTAAAAAAACGCAGTTTTTTAACCTTTTTAAGCCGCCAACATCAAAACTACTAACCCGATTTGAAAATTTTCTGAGAATAAGTTGTAGACGGCTCAATTGTCTTTAATTTGAGTAGTAGTAGGATAAAATAGGTCAAAGAAGACTAAAGATATGCTCAAAATAGTAAGTGTACCTCCAAAAATTAAAAAAAAAAAATTAAAAAATTTGTATCTCGCAAACCAATCGACAGAAAAATTTTTAAAATTCATTTTCGTGTTCAGTAGGTCCAAATCCATGAGAAAAAGTATGCTAGAACCAAATAACAAAATGGCTGTTGCCTAGTGAAATAGGACATCCACTTGAAATAGCACTAAAAACTGTTTTAGTTCTAAAAAGTAGCCCTTAAAACAATTAAAATTTGACCTTGAAATCCAAGAAATTTACTAAAAATTATTTACGAAACAAAAATTAGCCAAAAAAAACAAAATGATAAATTCGTTTGTTTTAACTATTTTTAACTAATTAAATATTTTTTGAAAAAAATAAATAAAAAAATGTTGATCGATAAAAAAAATATAAATTTGTATATTCGAATTCGTAAGGCAATCTTAAAAGAAATTAGCAGCTTTAAAGTGTAAAAATAATTAAGTTAATTTCTGCATTGTAATAATTTTTTTATAAATTAAAATTTTGCTATATTTTATAATTCATTGAGTTAACAGCAATTTACTAAAATTTAGTAGCGGTTACTAATTTTTATACTAATTTGATTGTACTAATATTAATAATATTTAGTAATTTTTTTTGCTGATTTTAGCCTTCCGATTTTAAATTCTACTTTACAAAAATTTTACTAAAGTTTAGTACTATTTTCATTGTACTACACGTCAGCAGACACGTGTTGCTAAGATTAGCAAAAAACACCGCTAAGATTAGCAAAAAATTTTCCCTAATAGCAAAATATTCAGTTGCCAGTACAGACTTTTTTTGGTGAGTGTACTGTATTCCAGAAAGAAATGTCTTTGTTTTCATAAACTTTAGAGAACTGTATGTGGACTTTTTGATTTTGCTGTTTGCCTCTAAAAATTAGCATCTCTTAGGACTCTGCGTACAGTTTCTGGATGTCAGTTTTTGCCAAGAAACGTTTCAACATCCTTGGCCACAGCTGGAACACTTAACATGAGATCTTCTGTATTCCTTCGCAAAATATACCTTTCCTCATTTTCATTAAACATTTTTTTTGGGTCCTTTCATCCTTTGTAATGCACACGATTTTCTCGAACAAAATGCTGAATAATATACTGAACCGTAGATGGACTTAAATCAACAATTTCAGCAATGTGTTTTTGTATTTCCCACTTTGGAATTGTTTGATAATTAACTCGCATTATCTATTGAAGTGCGTCGACCCATTTTGTAAAAACAGGCAATTACAGCTGATTTTAATAATTTTGAATATACGCACTCTTTCTTATATGTATTTTTGTTTATGTTTTGGTCCACCGCTAGTTTTAAAAATCGGTTATTTCAAAAAAGATAATAAAAATCAACAAACGAAATAAGCTGTGACATGAAAATTATATGTTAGTTCAGTTTTTTTTCAATAAATCGTGCAATGTTGATATTTGTGTAAATTTTCTTGGTGTTTTATATTTTATCCACACAATTGCATCATTTATTTGTAGAGTTCAGAATAAAAATGCTCGATTTTTCAAAAATTTAACTCACTCGAAATAAATATCAATATCTTCCAACTTTTGCAATATAGCTTTTTACAGCTGGGCTTTCCTATGCATTTCTTGTAAATATTTATCTTGATTTCCCCTCTTTTATAAGAATAGATAGAAATATATATGTTGCTGTATATTAATCTAGAACTGTACATTAGTTTACTTTATTTGCATCCTATTAGCTATTGAACCTATTAGGCTAAAATAGGTAATACACACCCATCTATTTCAGGTATTGCCTAGTAGAGGGTATCCTTTACCCTTTGCTTTACGTAAAACCTAAAGTAAAATGTTAGAAATATGTGATATATATCTACTTATTTGAAAGTTGTGAAATAATAAGCGTACACAAATAAAAGTTTATAGACTTAATTCATTGCACAGGTGTTATAATTAAAATGGCATTGATTTATGTTTAAACACTGTGGATTATTTTACATATAACATAAATGAAGACAAAAAAATATACAATTTATTATTATTGGTACCCGATTTTTTTTTACTTTTATTTTACATTACTTATTTAACTCGTTGCAAGTATGTAGTTTTTTACTCCAATTGTTAACCAGTGATTTCAATACTATAATTCACTACTTATTTTAGTT
This sequence comes from Eustalomyia histrio, assembly GCA_949748255.1. Lineage (NCBI taxonomy): Eukaryota > Metazoa > Arthropoda > Insecta > Diptera > Anthomyiidae > Eustalomyia > Eustalomyia histrio. The sequence goes on from OX456523.1 coordinate 91,396,004, forward strand.
CTTTTATGGTACCCATTTACCTTCAATTACGCCCCCTTTTAAAAATAATGTGTTATTTAACCAAAGCGTAAAAACCCAGCAATAACATTTATTACCAAGTAATTAAGGGAATAAGTAGCACTGAAACTATTTCACTAGTTACCAGGGTATTTACTCGCTTAATTAATTTTGTTTGCGAGGTCAAAAAATTCATGGGTGGTCATTAACTTCTCTCTTACAAAAAAAGTGAGAATATTGGGTCTCATGCATAAAACGTGAGCTTGAGCTCGGACTCGATTTTTTGAGTAAAAGGTACTTGTCGTATGCATAATAAAATTTGATGCATTTGCTTTTACTCACTGCCCACGTTTGATCTCGTCTTGCTCAGTTTGAACTAAGTTCGATGAGCTTGTGCTAATTTTCATATGCATAAAAACAAGCTTTTGCTTTCTTTCGTCAGCTCTTGCTCGAATTTTGTTGAGCATGCCTTATAGTTGACTCACGTACACTAAAAGGGAATCATGGCTGAATATTTTGTGCCACAAAGAAATACAAAATCTTATCAACAGCGTAAAACAAATTTAGCAAGTGAGGATAAAAAATTATACAGGTTTGTATTCTTTATTATTATTTTTTTTTATATAATTAATAATAAAATTATAAATACATAGGTTTGATGATAGTAGCATCTGCTGGTTGGCTAATTATTTTTTTGAGGAGTCAGAAGAAACACGTGGTGGTGCCCTCAGCAACATTGATAAAATTTGACTCTATTTAAGATTTTGTGCAGATCCTGGATTCCAAAATGGTACAGCCACAGATATTGGAGTCCATCAATCAACTGTGTCGCGAACTATTGCGGAAGTTGCGAAAGTTATATCTGCCAAAGCAAGCGAGTGGATAAAATTCCCAAAAGATTTTTAAAATAATTTTTTTTTTGCCTGTTTTATTCATGTCTATTTTATTTTTTATGCGACATTTCATGTTAGCTATTTTTTATTATATTTTTCCCCGTTAATTCAATGCCCAATTTTTGCTTCATTTCTGTTACACATGTTTCTGTTGTTTGTTTTTTTATTTTTAATGCTTGGTAATTGACTTTTTCTAATAAATATTTATTTTGTTTTATTTTTTCCACTAAAAATTTAGAAATGTCGTCAGTTTCTATTTTATTATTATTATTTGATTGTACTTCTACTTCTGAGCGCCCCGGTAGGCTAGTTGGTAGCGCGCTAGCTTATCAGTGCGGGGGTCGTGGGTTCAATTCCCACCAGAGGCTCGGGTCTGTTTTCGCTACAACGTGCCGAAGGCCTTTGTTGCTAGTGCTCGGTTAGGGTATTAACATATAATTTGTAATTATATGATTAATAAATAAATAAATAAATAATACTTCTACTTCACTTTCACTTGACGACATGTTTGCAATTAGACGTTTGATCTCCCTTTGCTCAAGTAATTGCAATTGGTTTGAACTCATTTTTATGCATACGAAATTGAGTAAAAGCTGTTGCTGTTTGGTCGAACTCGACTTACGAGCAATTGCTCACCTGACTCAACTCAGCGCTTTTACTCGTTTTTATGCATGAGACCCAATGAGTTACCAGTGAAGGAATAAGTGCTTACATTCAATAATAAAGTATTTGTAATATTTTTTAGTCATGTTGTAATTTGAATATTAAAATGCACTTTGTCGATTTTGCTGCTACCACCCACTGAAATTGTTCTACGTCATTTAATTACCCTTTAAATGACGTAGAACAATTTGGCTAAAAATATATGCCAAATTGGACAAGTCTGGATCGTTACACACAGAGCTAAAATTTCGCGGTTTCGGTTAAAGTGCCCGCATTAATTAAGGTAATTTATTAACCCTAGAGTACTAATGTTCGTTGATTCTACGAGCACAGCTGTCTTTTTTGCTATGGATGTAAAATATGATTAGTACTCTGGATTTTAGTTTACAAAAATTCCCAAAAATTTGCAATTTCTTATATTTATTTATATGTCAACAAATTTTGAATTAAACAATGTATATATCGCTGACAGCCAATGACATGTTTTGCACCAATTTTGAAATTGTCTGTAGAGACTTTATATATTATGTGGATATTTTAACATTTTTCTTGAAATTAATCAGTAATGGGTTTTTGCATTTTATATATATTTACAACAGTATTATAAGGAAAATTTGTTGTTGTTTTGCATGGTGTTATAAAAATCAACAAAATGTCTATGAATATGGTTATTCCTATAAATACGGTTATTCTTTTATGTCGTTATTAAACATTAAATGAAAACCAATTAACAATTTATATGGTTAATGGTGAAATTTTAAGCAATTTCCAGTTCTCTTCAATTTTTTTCCAAAAATTTCTTTTTCATAAAATCACAATTGAATCAAGCCATAAGAAAAATATTTTTTTTAAAATAAATATTTCATTGAAAAATAAATGTATGTTTCTTAATTTTTAATTGAACTAAAACTTCTTTATTAAACTACAAACAGTAAACTACAAAATATTCTGAGTCTATAAATATACAAACCATTCGGTAAAAAAGAAATTCGGTTCTGAAAATAAATCTGTTTTTTCTGTGCATATTATGCATATATTGACCTGTCAAATAACTTTCGTTTGACGTCCATTTTTATTGTGGTTACTTCGGAAAATATAATAAAACACAAAAATTGGTAATTTTTGGACCCTTAATATAACGGCACTATATATAAAAATGGTCTCGTTACTATAGGATAGAAAAAAATTCGCCAAACCGAAAATAAACCTAAATTCATTAAATTATTTTGTAAAACTGTTTTACAAAGAATATAATATGAGTTGTATATAAATACAATTTTGTATTCTTTATCTATATTCTAATAAATTCAAATATCTGTGTTAAAAATGGATTGTATGTTAATTAAAACCTCGTTTGATATAAAATAAAGTTAAAACTTTTCTATATAAAGTATTTTTATATAATATTTCCTTACTTGAGTGTTAAATTATGGGAAAAAGAGCCATGTATACAAATTAGTTTTCTGCAGTTTTTCTCATGGCCATATTAAAAAGAAATAAAAAGTTTTACCCTTTGGCCTTTGACTATCTCTTTTGATCATTTTGAATTGTTGTGTAATAAGTTATACACCTAAGAAAAACAACTAATTAATTAATTTGGACTTACGTATAATCCATTAATAAAGCAAAAATATTGCATTGAAAATTACAAATAGGGAAAAAGAACTAAAAACCGATAATATTATCCAAATATTGGTATTTCCAATCAAATTTAAAAATAAAATTCGGTCAGTAAATACGTACAGTAAAGGCAACCATTTATTAAGTGAACGTAGTAGAAAATTAGTAAAATCTATCAAATTTATTAAAACATTTTCGATATTTAAAAGTGGTAACTACAAATACGGTTATCCTTATCAAATATGCCATTAAATTAGGGTTTCAATAAAACCAGCTGAATTGTTGATTGTATTGATTATAGACGCCACTTATTGTTATTGGTAAACAAATTTTAAACTATATTTATTTTCCTTTAAAATTAATTCAATTCAAAATAAGCCATCAACATTTATAAGAGTTTGTGGGGTAGTGGGTAGAGAGGTAGCCTAGAAGTCCGAATTTTCGAGTTTAAATTGCGTAAAAGACAAACATTTAAATTTTTTTAATTAAAATTAAATAACAAAACGTTTATATAACAAATAAAGCAATGAAAATTGAAAATAGTTGTGGTGCAGTAAGCAAGATTGGGAACTATGAATCTGAATGTTCGTGTTCGATACCGGAAAATTTTCAAAAATAAAATTTTTCAAAATAAATAGTATTGTAGGATTTTAGATCGTATAATCATATTATTTTTTATAAATTGTTTAATTGCAAAGAAACATTAAAATTTTATTAGTAAATTATAGAGAATAAAAATTAAAAGCTTAAAATGTTTGTCCTAATCCATATTAAATCTACAAATTAATCTATGTTGATAGTTAATGGTTAGACAATATTTTGAGTTATATTTTGCACTGTATGTTTAAAATAAAATTTTTCTTTAAATAAAATTTTGTGGAACGTAATAATATTTATGTGGAATATAAATATTAAATAAGGTAACTGAATATTGACTTTGAAGACTAAAAATATAATTTAATATGAAGATTGTTGTCATACCCGGCATAATTGGCTTGGCAATAAATTAGGTAGCCACAACTAATACTGTTTTCTGGGTGTAGGCTAAATATTTAGGCCAACAATTATAGTTGAAAATGAAATAGCAATGTATTTTACTTTGCAAAACTATTTTAAAATCGTATACAAAGTTTTATTGAAAGTCTTTGTGGAATTAATATAACTACAGTAATTGAACACTAATCTCTGGGCGATAAAAAAAAACATAAACTTATTCCACACAAAATGAAGGGTGCACTTTGCAAATTTTTGAACAACTATAGTTGAACTAAAAAATAAAATTACGTATATAATATTAACAAATATTGAAAGCAAGCACCATTTCGTAATTGGTTTGTTCTTAAGCATCTACAAAAAAATAGAAAAATTAAACATCAAAAATAATTTAAAGCTGCTTTTTGTAAGTCATTATGTTGAATTATATTCTAAAAACTATTCATATAATCATTGTATCCACTTACTGGTTAATGTTTTGATAACCACTAGGGCTAGGAAATTTTATGTTTTATGTATAAAAAATCGAAAAATATGCATTTACAACTTAAAAATATCCATTTATTGTTGACTCTATATATTAAATTTTAGTATTTGGTTTTAAATTAAAAATTATTGTTAATCATCGCCAGTAGTCTTCCTGAGAGAAAAGGACCCATCCCAGGATACGTCACGTGACCGGTTCATTGTGATAGGGACCGATCACCGGAAGGGTTATTTATATGAAAAGGGCCGATCACTTTAACATAGGCTTGCCCTAGAAGGGGGAAAACTGCCCTTTTTCACTTACTTTGCGGTGCATTGTAAAAAATGGTCGTACTGCGGTGGCAGTCTACCATCGGCTCCTGGAAAAACGCGGCGTTGACGTTTTGTGCGCTGTGGAGATCCGTGAATACTCCATAAACCTATCTCGTGATATGTATTTTCGGAACCGGGTCAGGTTTTACCTATCACTGTTTTATCACGTTTGTCTGTTAGACTAACGTGATAAAACATAATAAAAAAAAACTTAAAATTAAAACAAATATGTAAATCATACACACAGAATACAGATATGGTTGCAACTAAGTTTTTTTCCAACCGAATTGTTGTAGTTTCAGGTACCATCACTTTTACAGGGTTTTTCAACAGGGACGCTACAAAAGTAGAGCGACAGGGACAGCAAACGACGCCATATTTCTTGCCGATCTTTTATCATTTCTCTTCAGTAAAGTTTGCCATTTCTTGATGGAAAGATATACGAGCCAACAACGAGTCGAAATTATTAAAATTTATGACCGAAATCCGGAGTCAGTGGCCCCAACGTTAAGAGCGCTACGTCCAATTTATGGTCGTCATAATCGTCCTAGCAGATCAACAATTGAGCGTCTAGTGGAAAAATTTGAATTCACAGGCACAGTAAAAAATGTTCCGTACCAGGGAGACAAAGAAGTGCCCGTAGTGTCGAGAATATTGCTGTCGCTGAGGCTTCAGTTGAAGAAAGTCCAAATGTGTCTCTCACACGTCATTCTCAAGCGTTGGGCATCTCTGTGACGTCGTTGTGGCGAATTTTGCGAAAAATCTTGGCCTACATCCTTACAAGATCAAATTGACGCAAGAACTGAAGTCGCTTGATCACCAGAATCGTCGTATGTTTGTGAATTGGGCTGAGCAACAACTTGAAAATGATTCGGATTTTCATCGAAAAATCATCTTCAGCGATGAGGCTCATTTCTGGCTGAATGGCTTCGTCAATAAACAAAATATGCCTTATTGGTCAGACAGCAATCCACACGTACTTCATGAGTCATCATTGCATCCCGAAAAAATTACGGTTTAGTGCGGTTTATGGGCCGGCGGCGTCATTGGGCCGTACTTCTTCCGTGATGATCAAGACCGGCACGTTACTGTGAATGGGAATCACTACCGTTCAATGATAACCGAATATTTTTGGCCCCAATTGGATGATATGGACTTGGAGGACATGTGGTTCCAACAGAACGGCGCCACAAGCCACACAGCGAATATCACAATCAATTTATTGGAAACCAAGTTTTGAGAACGTGTTATCTCACGAAATGGTCCAGTCAATTGGCCGCCTCCGTCGTGCGATTTGACGCCGTTAGACTATTTCCTGTGGGGCTACGTCAAGTCTATGGTCTATGCCAACAAGCCAGCGACGATTGATGAACTTCGTACGAATATCGAACGTGAAATTTCAGCAGTATCGGCCGATTTATGCTTGAAAACCGTCGAAAATTGGGTTCAGCGTCTGGACTTCTGCAAGCGTGACCGTGGTGGCCATGCAAAAGAAATCGAGTTCCATACATAATGGCATCGAAAGTACTTTTACAGGAATAAAGAATTTCATTGATATCCAAAACCGTTTTTGTTTTATTTAAAAAAACTTTTGTAGCGCTCTTATTGAAAAACCCTTTATTACCTTAATTACCTAAATTTATTCACAAATTCCGAAATTTGATTGTAATAATTATATTAGAACGCTTTTCTATATACAGATTATGATATTCTATACATATATATTTTTGGCCGTATTTGGTATATGCCCACGTTGGTACAGCGTTGGATTTTATTATTTTCCAAGTATCTACGCGTGCAAGACACTAGAGAGACCAGGTAAAGGAGCCTTTTATGTAGAAATAACTAGAGAATACTCCAGAGGTAAATTCCCTGATATCAAATCCAGCTAGCTGTTGTATCTATCGTATCCCAAGCTGAAATGAGAAGTTGAGAAGCGTAGGTTCTGACTTTTAAAGAACACGTGCCAGCAAGTCGTACCGCACTGCTAACAACAGCCGCCATCACATCTAATTCAATAGAAATAATATGAAGCATAGCATTGACGGTGTTGGGCTTGCGGATGACTCCTGGTTCCTTGCAAATGGTGAACGCAGTCCAGCTATCAGCACCTAGGGCACACTCATTTTTTTCTTTTTGTATATTTAAAAGATTTTTTGTTTTTACGTTTTAATTTTAGTTCAGGTTTAATTTCCAACTTTTTTGCTTTACAATTTTAAACTATATTTAATTATTTATAGGTTTTTCTTCAATTTAATTTTTGTAATAATAATAGAGGCGAATGGATTATTTATAATATGAATATCCTCTTTCTAATTCTGACACCCGTTTTTCGATATCTGGCTTCATAACTGAGATAACTAATATCAACTTTGATATAAAATTAAAAATGAAAACCATATTCATTGTTTTTCTTTTAAATCTTTGGGCAAACTAATAATGAGCTGACGATTAATTAAATGTGTTTTGTGAGTGTGTTTAGTTGCTTATACATTTCACAGATCATATAAATGTGAAACTTTGTTGTATGTTACCTTCTTTTGAATACTGAGATAAAATTAAAAAAATACATTAATTATGTGCAAAAATGTTATAAAAACAGTTTTTGTTATTACAATATGTATCCCAAGTATAAAATTTGTTGTGAGTTTGTACTAAGTTTATGAAACAACAATTTTAGTAAATACAGTCATGTTGCACTTCTAAGGTATCTTTTTGATACTTTTGGCTATCATATGTTTTAAAACATGCTGTGTAGTTGTTCACTTTTACACATTATTTTTTTGTACACATTGTTTTTAAATCTCTTTCTCGCCTAGGACATGAATTACAACAACAACCCTCGCCATACGGTTTTTGTTCACTCGTTTGACAGCTGTCACTTCTGACATCACTGGTACACCCTGTGGCTGTGGCTGACAATTAGTTAGTGGGGAGACAAGGGCAGCAGAGAAAAAAAAGAGCTACATTCCCACTAGCTGAATAAGGATGCCACACTGTTGTACGTACCAGGCGGCAGATTCGCGCCGTAGTCCAACTACATTTGCCGCGTGAACAGACGGATTCGGACGAGTACGTGCTTATTGCACCAGTAACTCAACAAAGCAGTTCGGATGGCTTGGTTTCAGAGCTCCTTTACTGATGGTCATTTTGAACTTGAAATTGGTCGACGAGATTTTAATGATTTTAATGATTTTAAGATCCGAAGATTTCAGATCCCTACCTAAAAGTTTCTAAGCTTTGTTAGAGACATTTCATATAACTGGGGATTCAAAAATAATAGAGTTCAGACGACACGTTAGCACAATTTTAATATTTTGGGATCAAAACAAATCTAGATGTTATCAAGGGTCCTAAAGTTTAACCGTAGTTGCCATTGACTTAATAATGCATGTTGATGGTAGGAATACTTTTAACAAATCCAAAAAGGGCTTTTAGTCCATAATAGGTAAATTGATTTTAACAGTTTACATGACCAAACCATAATTATTTGGTGTATATGTAATAATGTAAAAACTGTTGAAGTAAAATTATGGAGGTGAAAAAATATGAGAAAAATATTAAAAATATACCAGTCGCTACATGAAATTGTACTAAAATACTCCAATTTGTATGGAATATTTAGAGGTATCTTACATTTTCACTCATAACCTTTCAACCGCTGAACCAATTTTGCTCATTTTCAAAAGCAAACTGCTCGGGAGGATGTCCAATAATCTAGGTAACAGTAAAGACCTCAGCGTGCGTCTTCGCGCCGTGATCGCCATTTCAACAGACAGACGGACAGAGAGACAGACGAACAGATAGACAGACAATACAGTTAAAGCGAATGATATATTGTCAGGTCCATTCGTTATACCGAATTATTCGTTATATCGCAACACTTTTTTGTATGAATCTTACTTCATCTTTAGCATTTTTAAAATTTTTAAGATTACTAAAAATTTAAGAAAGGAGTGCAATAATGGCAACGTTTACACTAGAAAGTTCAAAAACAAAAAATTCTCAAATTATTTTTTTATATATATGTATTTGTTTTTTTATTTTCTAAACTTGTTTCTTTTACCCTCCTTAACAATCAACGAATCTAATACAGACATTTATAACAAAAGACTGACATATTCAACAAAGCACTCAATGACATTTTATACAGAAAACCTCAATAAATTTTCTATTGATTTATGCATATTTATTGCTTTTCTTTTATCTATTTTTACATAATTTAAGAAGTTTTTTTTTCAAAACCAAAACTAAAGTACCCAGGAAAACTTTGGAAATGGGTGCGATAAACTCATGCATTACATTGTAATGTGTACTCTTTACCTATATCATTATTTTTCAATATAAAGTAATGAGTTACCGATAATTGGATACATAATGAATTACTTTGTAATGCATGATCCTTACCTAAATCATTATAATTTAACAAAAAGAAATTAATTACCTATATTTGGATATATAATGCCAGCATTTATTATGAAATAAAAGGTAATAATTTACCAATACAGGTTGGTTGAAAAGTTCCTGCGCTCACCAAGAGATGGCACTGCTAGCTCCAAACTTTTTTTTTCTCAAGTTGGTATAACTGTCCTGAGAACACATGCAAAGTTGCAAATCATATTGTCAATTCTTTCTTTGTTTACAAGCCATTTGAAGTTGAAGTTGTCATTGATTTTTTTAATATGGAAAAAATTTAATATCGTGCAGTCATTAGATTCTTTGTTTTGAAGGGTTTAAAAGCAAAGGAAATTTATGAACAATTGTTAGAAGTGTATAAGGAGTCCTCACTTTCAAAAGGCACCATTGAATTTTGGGCTGGTGAATTTAAACGTGGTCGTACCAGCCTTAAAGACGATCCACGCGAAGGACGACCAAAAACTGCAACCACAGCAGATATCATTGAGCAGGTACATAATATGGTTAGTGAAGATCCAAGTTTGACTAAGCGTGAAATGGCTAATGCCATAGGCATCTCAGACGAATGAGTACTCCATATTTTACATGAAGAATTACGTATGAAAAAACTGTTTGGAAAGTTAGTGCCGCACACATTAACAATTCAACAAAAACTGGATCGAAAACAAATTTCTCAGCGTAATTTGGAGCGTTTTAAGCCGAATAATCGTTTTATAACTATGGATGAGACTTGGATCTACCACCATGATCCTAAATTGAAACAAGAACGTTTACAGTGGACTGAAGCTGGTTGTTCAGCTCCAAAGCAGGTGAAGTCACAACGATCAGCAAAGAAGGTTATGGCATCAGTTTTTTGGGATGCAAAAGGAATTTTGTTGATTGATTATCTTCTGAAAGGTAAAACAATCAACTCTGAATATTATTTCAGCCTTTTGGATCAGCTGGATGTAAAAATTCGTGAGAAAAGACCTGGTTTAAAGAAGAAAAAAATCATTTTTCATCAAGACAATGAACCTGCTCAGAAAAGTGTTTTGACGATGGCTAAATTCAAAGAATTAAAGTACGAATTGCTTGAACATCCACCGTATTCACCAGATTTGGCTCCCAGTGACTACTATCTCTTTAGAAATCTCAAACAATTCCTTCGTGGAAAGCATTTTTCGTCGAATGAAGAGGCCATAGCAGCCGTAGACGGTTATCTTACAGAGCTTCCGGAAAACCATTATAAGGATGGGATAAAATTATTGGAAGATCATTGGAACAAGTGTATTGAGCTTCTAGGAGATTACATTGAATAAAAAAATATATTTCGTAACAAAAACAGTATTCTTTCATTTCGAGCGCAGGAACTTTTTAACCAACCTGTAGTTGGTTAAATAGTGCATTGCTTTCTAATGTATACTCCTTAGATTCAGCATTATTTTGAAACATAAAGCAATAAGTTACCGATAGTTGATTACGTAACGCATTACAAATTAACATAAAATAATGACTCTTAAAACTGATAAATTAATTGAAATCATACGCAGCATAAAAATCAATATTTGATAAGTACTCATCGCCGAGCCTATATTAATTTTTTTTTTTTGGTTTTTCCTCCATTTGTTAAAAGTTATTTTATTCTTTTAAATTTCATCATATTTTATTTGTTTTTTTTTTAGTCGCCTTTTTTATAATTGTCAAACGAAAATGACAGCTAAGTTTGACGTAATAGCAATAATTGATAACGAATATTGCCGGAGAATTAATGCAACATAAATTGCTGTCAATAAATATTTACGAAATCGAGTCATCCACACAGAAGATAAGATAATTTTGACGTTTGCCGTAATATATATCCACATATTTGTCTCCATTCTATACTACAAGATGTGCATTTATTTATATTGCACACTACTCTAAAATCTAAAAACTACGAGTACTGCCATCTATTGATAACACGCATTTTTAGTTTCAGAAACTCTGGCATTCATGTTTTTACTAGTTTGTATTTCTGTTGAAAAGCCTAAATTGCCCAGCAAAACCATACATTACCAAATAATGGGTAAAGTAATGTATAGCTATAGGGGCCGATGGATTACTTTACACCTTACTTCATTGATGAATTTTACAGGCGATGAGCCTCAAAGTAATGTATATACCCATTACTTTAGAGGTGATAATGTAAGGCGTTACTTATATGGTTACGATAATGGAAAAAGAAATGTGTCTAAAAATAGATTTTTAAAAAAGAGGAATTTTTATTTAAAAAAATTATTACAAATATTTTATTTAAAATATTTCTAATTAAAAATAATGTGGTCAAGATGGGAATCGAACCAGGGAAATCTGGTTGCCAGCCAAGAACTCTACTCACTGAGCTATCGACGCATATAGTATTTGATTGCTTTAAACTTAAATGAATTGTTGCGCTTCATTTTTTCGCTAGTGTTATCAAAACAAACATACATTACCCTTTTGCTTACAAAAAACACAAAGTAATGTATCTTAAAATAGATTTTTAAAAATATTTCAATTATAACTTTACATTTATAAATCATATATTACGTAATCAATAATCAGTAACTTATTACTTTATGCTTGCAAATAATGAAAGAGGTAACGAGCTATCATTACAAGGTAATGCATGGTAATATCGCCCCTTCATTACCAAAGTTTTGCTGGGTGGTTTGAAAATTAAAGATTTTAAGTGAAAAGTTAAAAAAGTTAAAGTAATCAATTATTTTTAACCTCTGCGTAATCATTTAGGTAACCAATTATTTTTTTACTCCCTCTCTGTAAAAAGGTAAAGTTTAATTTTTTTTATAAGCATAATTGTAAGAATGAACCCATTACTTTAAAGCTTATCGCCTGTAAAATTCACCAATGAAGTAATATTACTTTACCCATTATTTGGTAATGTGTGGTTTTTCTGAGTATGCCATTTATAGAACTACACATATACTCAACGTCTTTCTTTTTATAGCATTTTACAATATAACTGATAATATTGACGATGATGAACAACATTTTAGACGTGTTTTACATACAATTGTATCCATAACACGGCCTTTGAAACGACTTCAGCAAAAACTAATCGTAAAAAATATTACATAGTGCAGTACATATCAAACAATACAATGACATATGATGATGATAAAACTCTAGAAAAATATTGGTCATGATGACGATGATGATAATGACAAAAATTAAAACATTAGACCATTAAAATGATGATGACGTTATTTTCCCCTACTTTTCTACATTAAAAATATTTGGGTGATACTTATTTTTATATTTTGAATAGATTCTAAGGTCTTCTTATTAATTCATCTTAAGAGAAAACAGACTCGTACTGACAACCGAATTTATTGACAACTGAGTGGTTCGGTTGTGGTAATTTTCAGATCTGACAACGAAAAATTATTTCAAAATATTTTGTAATAAGGGACACGCCCCTTAAATTGATTTCAAAAATAAAATTTTTTTATTATGTTTATTATAGAGCAATTCCATATGAAAGCGATCACCTTTTGGACGACCCCTCTCCGATTTTAAAATAAATAGTCTCAATCGATTGCCCAGCAAAAAATAATGTACCTACATATTTTTTTTTTTATAGTGACTGGTTTAGTGGTGGTGTACACCACTGTCATGTGACAAAATTGAAGAATTCTTCATAAGGGACCTCATTGAAAGTTGTACAACATTTGTTTTCGTGGATTCAAAGCAAGGAAATTGCCATTAACACAGTTTTATGCACTCAAAAAGAACACGATGCCATGGAGCGACGACTTCAAAACAGATATAATAATGTCAAAACTATAACTGGAACGCAAAAGTTTCATTGCTTCATACCAAATATTTCTGATATGTCAATTAATGTAAAGCAGTACTCTTCGTCTGCCGACGTGCTAAATTTAAAGTTACTTTAATTTTATAATGATGCCAAGACAATTGAAATTTTTAATAAATATTGTAATTAAGTATAAGCAGCAAAATAAGAAAGATTTTTTCTTCATAAATGTATTTTTAACTGTAAAATAATTTTTAAAATGTATTTTTAATAATAAAATAATGTTAAATAATTAAAAATAATGCAATTATAAAAAATATAAAAACAATGAGAACAAGGTGGTCTCTTAAATGCTCTTCTCCTGTCCAAACAAGGAGTCGGGGCCCATTTTTTTATTGCTGATTCTTAAAGCAAAAATTATGAGGAATCCAATAAAAATAAAATTAGCCGGAAAATTTAGGAGCTTCTGTGGAAAATCGGAAAATTTAATTTTCATGGGAAAATTTGATTTTCATGGGAAAAAAGGTAAATTTCTGAGAAAAATTAGGAAAATTTTATTTTTCAATTAAAGCCTGATTCAATACCTTTCCAACGAGCTATCACTCGTTGCGATCGCTTTAATGAGGTTCCTTATGAAGAATTCTTCAATTTTGTCACATGACAGTGGTGTACACCACCATTAAACCAGTCACTATAAAAAAAAAATATGTAGGTACATTATTTTTTGCTGGGCAATCGATTGAGACTATTTATTTTAAAATCGGAGAGGGGTCGTCCAAAAATTTGCCAATTTTGATCGTTTTCATATGGAATTGCTCTATATATATAATGTAGCTAATATATACAATATAGCAATACAGCTTAAATTTTATTTAAGGTAAATGAACTTTAGAAGATGTCAGTGAAATTTGCTAAAATTGTTGTAAAAAGAGGAAACATTTGCTTTGAAATCAGAGAAATTTGCAAAATTTCTTAGTTACCGAATCTTTGTAATCTGTACAAAATTGTATTTGGCCGCTGCTTACAATGAAATCTCTATTTTTATCCTTCCTCCATGACGACACCTAAATAATTATTCCGACACTTATAATATTATTTGGGTTAAAACAAACAAAAATATATATTTTAAGTGGTTAAAACCCGGACAATTGGCTATTTATTTAATTTGACGCCTTTTATCTCTTTTGAGGGTTACCAAAAAAAAGAAATAATTAAAGGATGATTTAAAGAAATGTTGAATTCGATGTGGAGCAATACTGAGGAGCAGTTTATTATTATTTATATGGAAACTACTGAAATCGTAAAGCTGTGTAAAGCTGGAATACATAAATACCGTTAAAATGATCCAACGGAAATTACAGATCAGTCTTTATCATTCCATATTTAGATGAAATAATCTCAAGTATGAGAAATAGATTTTGCAGTCATGAAAATGTGGCAAATAATTTATACAATATTGTACCAAGCCGAGTCGTTGACGTATCATGAAAAAAATTTTGTAGCCTCATAGAATTTTATCAAAATATTCTAAAAGCGGAGAGAAGCTTTACAACACAAAAATAATCAAAACGCACTTGAGAAACTTAATGGGCAAAGTAAGACTTTCTGCATTGGCTCTATTGTCCGTATATCGTGAAGAGGTAGACCCAGACGAAATTGTTGACAGTTTTATTAATGCATTAAATGTGTACATTAGATCGCAATCGGTGTGATAAAAAAGTTTTAAATCAAAACTTTATATGAATTTAAAAGCTATAAATAATGGCGCATAATCAAAGTTAAAATAAAGTATACTTTAAGAGTTCTAAAGTCGACTTTTCTTAAAAGTATACTTTAGGCATACTATAGACAAGTAAAAGTATACTTTAATCGCTAAAGTCTGCTTTAAAATTAAAACTAGCTGAAGTTGACTCTTCCAATTTAACAACACACAACAGCTGTTTTCCGCCAAGAAAATTTTTGTAAAAAAAAAAGTTTGAATTGCAAATTATTAAAAGAAAATACGATATTTTGCATAACATTTATTAAGTTAATAAATAATTATTAATAAAAATACACCTTTTAATCCTTTTTATAAAGTTTTTTCCTTTTTACATTTTGCAATTGCAAATCTTTTATTTATACACTTTTCATTTTTTCGGCAAATATAAAATCAGCTGATCAATGTTGCCACCTGCTTCTTTTTTAGTACAAAATGTATGCGGGCATTTGGTACATTTGATGTGATACCCATTTAAAGCCGGTTCAACTTAAATTGGCTTTAATTCTGACTATAATAGCAAAATAGATAATAACAAGTTTTTAATTTAAAGTTGTTTTTAAAAATGCCGACTTTAAAGCGGGACTATGATTACGGGCCAATGTTTTAATGCTTCAAAAATGTCGAAAGATTATACAATTAAATAAGATAAAAATATTGTACCATCATGACAATTCACCGGCGCGGCGCAATCATCTTTACATTACGAATTTCTTCCCCACTCCCCGTATTCTACAGATCTGCCACCCAGCGATTATTATTTGTTCCCAAACTTGAAAATATGGCTCCAGGGAAAGAGATTTTCCAGAAGAGTTTGACAAATCTTATTTGTTTGAGGGTATGAATATGTTAGAGAATGATAAAGTGCATTTCACTTAACGGAGGTTACTTGAAGAATAAAATTGATTTCAAATCCAAAAAACTGGCTTTTCATTGTAATGCCACGGAGTTTAATATTAAAATCTTGTCAAGCAAAAACAAAATTAAAAAATAAAAGAAATTGTGCACTAAGATGCATTAAGAAAAGTGATTATTTTAAATTTCACCCTTATTAGCATTAATATGGTGTTTCGAACATTTGAATATAAATATAAACTACTAACGGGACATTGACACATGACACAGAAAACTAAAATTCCTAATAACAAACCACATTCAACATTTCTGGTTGGTTATGCATTTATACAGTTTTGACTTAACTTTGTATCTGTAGTATGATTATAAATAGTCAGGCACGTAGCCAGGACTATGTTTTACCGGCATACAACAAAAACAACTACAATTTTTTGTTTTAATTTTTTTAAATACTAAAAACGTAGTTCTGGCTACGGGCCTGGCCTTGTAGCTATAATTCAAAAAAGGGGATCTTCAATTATTCAGGTACACTATTTTCTGACTTTAAATACTTATGCAGATAGCTTAATTTTAAATGTAAGCCATCGGAATTCTTCTTTATATGTACATATGTACATAAATATAAAAACACTTCATAACTGCCAGATATTATTAGATTTTTTGACACCTGTTTTTTTGTGTATTTTGTAATATTTTTTTGCACATATTAACAGTGAAATTCTATACAGCACAGTTTAAAAAACTATCGGCGGACACAATTTACTAGTGGTATATGTCTCAAAAATGGTTGAACCAAGGATTTTAGAAATATGTATGCAGGATGTACAAAATGACTCTCATCGTGCCAATATCCTAGCTTCCTAGCCACCTAGCTACTACAACAAGTCCTATCCCATGACACGCCACGTGACCGGTTCATTGTGATAGGGACCGGTTTCTTATAAAAAAAAATACCGGTCACTTAGGAGGGGGTCAATTACCCTGGGTAACATGTCACAGGACTGGTCTAAAAGAACATGTCACACAACTAACCCCAAATAACATATCACAGGACTCGTACTTTCAAACTTATCACGTGATAGAGGCTTTTAAACAGAGCATGTGGTCTTTCGAGAACCGGTTCTTTAGGCTAGTCCAGTGACATGTTACAGAGGGCATTGACCTCCTCCTAGGACAAGCCCATGTTAAAGTGACCGGTCCTTTTCATATAATAAAACCGATCTAGTGACCAGTCCCTATCACAGTGAACCGATCACGTGGTGTGTCCTGGGATAGGTCCATTTTCCGCAGAGCCAATACGTGATAGAGGCTTTTTATACCGATCACGTGATAGGTACTTTAGAAACCGATCCTGTTTTTACCTTCCACAGGTCTGGTACTTTCGGACATATCACGTGATATATACTTTTAAACCGTTCACATGGAAGGTACTTTAGGAACCGGTCCTCTTTTTTTATTTATTTTGATTTCCTATACAGCAAGACTTATAATCTTATAATTAGAGTATAGGAGGAGTAATGGAAATGATCAATAAAGTTTAAATATTTTAGAATATAATTAACTTTAATAAAAAAACAATTTTAATAAAATATAAATTAAAATATGGTTATAAAACAATTAAAATGTAAAAAAGAAAAAAAAAATAAATTACACAAAAACTAAATTAACTTTAATTTAATAACATTAATTTTAAAATATTTATGAACAACTAAAAAAGTCAAAAAGGTTTCTTTTAAAATGCATGGTATTGCTTATAAATTGTATGTTTGGAGGTAGAGAGTTCCAAAGACCTATTGAATGGATGTAAAATGATATTCTGATTTTGTAGTTCGATGTCTAATTGGAGTCAAATTATAATTCCTAAGTGATTGGGAAAACATAAGCCTGTTATAAAGATATGGAGGTTCATGCGTATATACAACTTTATGGAGTAGAATTAGAGTTCGAATCTGTAACAAATCAGCAAACATATTTTTTATAGGTTTATAGTAAAAAAAGTTATTTTTAGTTTTTTTTTTGCTATTTACATTTTACAAATTACAGAATTTTAATAAAATATTTACAAATTTTTGTTGCTAATTTCAGAAATAATTTTAAAAATATTTGAAAACCGATTTGCTAAAATTGGCAAAAAAAAAAATACTAGTGGATATGGAAGGAAATTTTATTTTTAATAATTAAAACTTATACTTACAAACTTAAATTTCCTTAAAATGTTACATAGGTTGAAAAAAGGGATCGGAAGTGAACATACTTTTCACAACCAAAAAAGTTTTAAAAATCAGCGCTTAAAACAATTAATATTTGACCTTAAATCCAAAAAAATTATTAAAAATATTTTTCAAAACAAAAATCACCAAATTAAATTAAAATGATAAATTCGTTTATGTTTTAACTATTTTTTAAGCCTTTGATTTTTTTTTTAATATTGTCTAAAATATTTTTTGAAAAAAAAAATAAACAAAATAAAAAATGTTGCTCGATAAAAAAAATTTGTATACTTGAATTCGTGAGGCAATTTCAAAAGAAATTAGCAGCTCTAAATTGTAACAAGTGGTTCTAAAAATAATTAATTTGTGCATTTTAATAATTTTTTTTATAAGTTAAAGTTTTGCTATATTTTACAATTCAATTTTTTAAATATTAGTAGCGCTTACTAGTTTTTGTATACTTTTATTGTACTAACATTAAAAATATTTATAAAATTTTTTGCTGATATAAGCAAACCGATTTTAAATTCCACTTTACAAAAAGTTTACTAAATTTTAGTAGCAGCTACTAATTTTTTCTACTAATTTCATTGTACTAGACGTTAGCAGACATGTGTTGCTAAGATTAGCAAGATTACCGTTGGGCTCAAATTAGCAAAATTTCCCGTA
Organism: Eustalomyia histrio; assembly: GCA_949748255.1. Lineage (NCBI taxonomy): Eukaryota > Metazoa > Arthropoda > Insecta > Diptera > Anthomyiidae > Eustalomyia > Eustalomyia histrio. The sequence goes on from OX456523.1 coordinate 91,414,652, forward strand.
ATAACAGCAAAATTTTCATTTACATTACAGACTTTTTTGGGGAGTGCAGCTACTATAACGAAATTTGCAGGTACTACAAGTAATTTCCTAGCCACTATAGGAAGCTAGGTTATTGGCACGATGAGAGTCATTTTGTGCATCCTGTATATTTCTAAAGTCCTTGGTTGAACATTAGAGAAGTCTTTATGTTTTATTCATTCCTTGGTAATAGAACCCATATACATATAAAAATTATACAATGAAACTAGAAAACATTTTGATGAATTTGTTAAATTTTACGAAGTTGTGGTGTTATTTCATGGTTGCATATGTCTAAAATAAATATTTCTGTATTAACAAGTAACTAAATTTTAAATTGTCAAATATTACTGTAGTACATACATTTATAATATCCCAGCAAAACCACACATTAACAAAGAGTCATTTTGTACATCCTGTATATTTCTAAAGTCCTTGGTTGAACATTAGAGAAGGCTTTATGTTTTATTCATTCCTTGGTAATGGAACCCATGTACATATAAAAATTACAAAATTTAACTAAAAAACATTTTGATGAATTTGTTAAATTTTATGAAGTTGTGGTGTTATTTCATGGTTGGATATGTTTAAAATAAATATTTCTGTATTCACAATTAACTAAATTTTAAATTGTCAAATATTACTGTAGTATATATATTTATAATATCCCAGCAAAACCACACATTACCAAATAATGGGTAAAGTAATGTACAGCCATAGGGGCCGATGAATTACTTTACACCTTACTTCATTGATGAATTTTACAAGCGATGAGCATCAAAGTAATGGGTTCATTCTTACAATTATGATTATTAAAAAATGAAAAGTAATGGTTTACATTTTTGCAGATAGGGGGTAAAAAATAATTGGTTACCTAAAGAAGAGGTTAACAATAAGTGGTTACTTTGACTTTTCATTTTTGAGCTTTCCACTTAAAATCTTTAATGTTTCAAACCAATTCAGGCTTTTCAACAGAAATACAAACTAATAAAAACACGAATGCTAGAGTTTCTGAAACTAAAAATGCTTGTTATCAATAGATGGCAGTAGTTTTTAGATTTTACAGAAGTGTGCAATATAAATAAATACACATCTCGTAGTCTAGAATTTAGACAAATATGGGGACATATATTACAGCAAACATCAAAATTGTCTTATCTTCGGTGTGGATGACTCGATTTCGTAAATATTTATTTACGGCGATTTCCGGCGATGAGCAATTTTGTTCCGTTATTCTGCCGACGCTTTGTACTTATTGCTAAGATTTTTTCTCTAATACAGATGGGATTTGATACAAATTATTTATGAAATATTGATTTTTATGCTACGTATGATTTCAATTAATTTATCAGTTTTAAGTGTCATTATTTTTTGTTAAACTGTAATGCATTACGTAACCAAATGTCGGTAACTTATAACTTTATGTTTCAAAATAATGATGAAGGCAAGGAGTATACATTACAAAGTAATGCACTATTTAACCAACTATTGGTAACTCATTACCTTATATTTCATAATAATGCTGAAGGTAAGGAGTATACATTACAAAGTAATGCACTTTTTAACAAACTATTAGTAACTCATTACCTTATATTTCATAATAATGCTGAATGTAAGTAGTATATATTACAAAGTAATGCATTATGTATCCAGTTATCGGTAACTCATTACTTTATATTGAAAAATAAATTTATTAGTACTATGTGTACTCCACAGTACTAAGTAATGCATGAGTTTATCGCACCCATTACCAAAGTTTTCCTGGGATATAAACCTAAAAGTGTTAAATTTTATGTTAGTTATTATAAAGTTGTCTTATAACTACTAACTACACTCAAAATAATCAGTTATAATAAATTAAAAAATGTAAAAAATCAGTCATTAAAAATCCCGATTGCAATCTGGTTTAAAATAAAAATATTTAACAATTAAAATAATAAAATATGGCTTGCATTTTTTATAATATCCACAGAGTTTGTTACAACTTAATAAAAATTTTAAGAATACATATTATTTTAGGTGAAGAGAATCTAATTCATATCTAGGCATCTGGTGAAAAATATAGCAAGTTTTATTCTTCAGACACTACTACAAAATTCCAGATATGAACACATTTAAGAGGAATTTTACAATTGCAATAATAACTTTTAATCCCTTAATATCTTTCGGTTGTTACCAAATATTATTACAAAATTTGATAGGCTTTTATGATTACTTGCTTATTCCAAGTCAAGTAGGAGTCCTAACTAATCTTTACGAATATGTCTCAATTGTTATGTATTTATTTATTAAATTTGTTCACTAAAGAACTTTGTATGATTTTGAATTTTGTAATTATTTTGAATAGTCTTAGATGAATTTTTGTTTTGACAAATAAGTAAAATCTAAAATCTTACCTGTATAAATCGTGATTTCGCTTTAACAAAAAAAATAAAGAAATTTACATATATGTAAATTAAAAGTGTAAACAGAATACAATTATTTTACATTTCTTTATATTTTTCAATTAGATATATCTAATAATAGTTTCACTAAGTTTTACACAATAACGGTTAATTAAACGTCTAGATCTTTTAGACTTTTTTTGACCTTAGGTTGAAATAGAATTGGAAGTAATTCTCTTCAAAACCAACTCATAAGACATGTACTTTAACCCGAAAGTCAGCTATTTGTGCGATCACAAATGAACTAACAATATATGAATGTATAAAAAGAAATATATTTGTATTTTAAGGTACAAAAATATAAAAAATTTTTAACAATATATAAAACTTTTAAATTAAATAGGAAAGGTAATATTACTAAGGAATTTTAGTAGTTTCTTAAATAAAGGTAACGAAAGGTAATTTTTTATTAACAAACATTTTACAAATTTCTTAGACTGATAAATTATTTTGAGTGTACATTTGTACATATGCAGGTTCACTCACATACATAAATATTAACAATGATGATAATATTTCTTTGTGTGTTAGGGCGGCGGTCATCAATTCCGGTTGATGATTTTGTATCGTATGTGTTGTTAAAATCAAACGTCTTCTAATTTTATTTTTGAAATATTATAAAAATGGTTTTAAATATTATTTAGGTCATTGATTAAACCAAAATTCATGAAATTTGTGCAGAAATGGGAAAATTTTTCTTTGAAATGAGGGAAATATGCCTTTTTTATTAAATTTAGCGCCTTTTATCTTTTTTCGAACGTTTTCTAAAAAAGGAGTAATTAAAGGTTGATTTGCACGTCGACTGTCCTTATCTGATATTACTCAGTATTGTGTTTAAAAATCAGGAAAACAACGAAATAATAAAAACATTATAAAAAAATATATGTAGTTTATTGTTTTTAAATGTTGTATTTTGTGTGGGTGTGAGCCGACTAAATAAAATCTAAGCTAAATTCAGAAATCAAAATTTCTATGAAATTTAAAAAATTGTTCAAATATTTTGTTAAAGAAATTTAAAATCTATTTTTCAATTTGTTTTTAGTTTAGAATTTATTCAGCTACCTCGCATAGGTCCTAAGTAGAATTATTTAATTTGTATAGTTTCTTTGAAAAGAAAATAAAATCGTGTTTCCAATTGTATTACTTTTTTTAATTAAAAATCTGAGATTGAAATACCACATGAAACCACATGCATTGGCCGTTCTTGAAGTCCTCCAAATCATAGCCCAATAATTGTATCCCAAAACCAGATACATGGTCCCGAACTCTTAAATTAAAAACACACAATTAAGGAAATTATAAATTAGGAACGGAAAATTTAATTGTTATAACAAAACTTTATAAGTACACATTTATATGTTCGTAATAACAAATATTATTATTCACAATTTATTCTTTGTTCTAGTTGCAATATTACACAGTGCAGCATTTTTAAGGTCATCGTGTGGTTCCTCCTTCATACCCGTTTTTTTTTGAAGTATATATCGAAACTAAAAAAAACCTGCAAAGGACTTGGCCAGATTACATCGAATTTTTTTTTTTATGGACACCCTAAGTTTTTGTACCCAAACACGATTTTTTTAAAAAAGGAAAATTTTTATGGAATCCATATATCATAAACCGTTCGGAATTTTGTTTTTATGTCTTTGGCAAAGTTGTAGATCCAAACCAAAGCAAAAAAATTCTCATATGGACCGACCCAAAAAAATTGCATCCACTGCATCAAAATTGCAAAAAATTGGGAAAAAATGCTATTTTTTCATGATAATATGGAAATAGCCAAACTTCTTAAAAAATGTTTCTGAGTGGGTGTGATTGTCATGTGTGTTTTATCTTCGTGTTGCGGTTTTTGGGTGGATCTGGGTTTTTACAACACCTCATCTTCCTAAACAGGATTTTAAAATTGGTGTGATGTGCAACACGAAGATAAAACACACTTGACAATCAGACTAGCACGCAGTATAAATAACAGTTCAAGTATCAAACGTTACCTCGCGAACCCGCTTTGACTCCATCTTACCAAAAAGCGTTTTTATTAACAAAAATTCGGTAAATGAGAGCGTGATAAGAAAGTAATTGTGTTTCTCATTTTACCAGAAGTTACTATACTTTTTTCGGGTAAAATCGTAGCAGAATAAAATCATCGGCAGTTAATAATACACATGTTTTGCATTTGTATAAATAAACAAAAAAACTTAAACAAAAAATAAAAAAAAAAATTATGAAATTGTTAATTGCGTTATAAAATAATTACTTTTTATTAATAAAATAAATATATTAATTTTTTCAAAAACATATCAGCATTACAACAATAAAATGTTTAAATAGTAAATTTGAAAACAAGTAACAACAAAAACGGCATTAACCTATATAGTCTTTCTTTGTCGAAACGACAAACATTGGCTATGCAAAATAAGTGTGAGCAAAAAGATGTGCTTTCTAGGGTTAAGGAATGTTCGTATTAAGCTGACATGTACTAGAGAGTTGTTTATATTGTTGTTAGATATAATTTAGCTGAAGAAAGATTTCTTAAATTCCCAGTATTTAAGCCATTTCAGGACAAAATCATGAAAAAATCATAAAAAAATAGCATTTTTTCCCAATTTTTTGCAATTTTGATGCAGTGGATGCAATTTTTTTGGGTCGGTCCATGTGAGAATTTTTTTGCTTTGGTTTGGATCTACAACTTTGCCAAATACATAAAAACAAAATTCCGAACGGTTTATGATATATGGATTCCATAAAAATTTTCCTTTTTTAAAAAAATCATGTTTGGGTGCAAAAACTTAGGGTGTCCATAAAAAAAAATTTCGATGTAATCTGGCCAAGTCCGTTCCGGATTTTTTTTAGTTTCGATATACACTTCAAAAAAAACCGGGTACGAAAGAGGAACCAATTTATGTGTTGCACTGTGTTATTTATAAACAAAAATATTCGAATTTCGGACGTGAAAAATATTAATTTATTTCTTTCCATAGGCTGAAATAAATGTAACTTCTGAAACTAAAAAAAATGTAACTTCTGAAACTAAAAAAATAATCCAAATAAATAAATATTTTAGTAGAAAATAACTTTTTTGTTGGTTTTAAAAAATACCACTTTTAAGTACTTTTTTCTACACCACAAAAATATGCAATTTGCCCTTGAAATTTTTTCAAACACATTAATGTACAGTAACGCGACTAAAGACAAAGGGGTTATGTCATATATAATCACACATGTGTGTTTATAAATATTATGTATACGCTGATTTTGACAGACATGCATAATTACATATGCGCAAATCCTGCGTGACGAAGGCGACATTCGTACGCGTTTTTGGATTAAAATATAGAAATTTCTTGGTCTTTCAAAAGAGATACCTTCAACTTAAACATATTGTTTAGTGGGACTTAAGTATACTTCGAATGGCATAAAACTTAATTTTATTACAGCTATTTGTTGCGAAATAATTAGTAACAAAGTTTTTTGACGCACGCTACAAAAGGTGGAAGTTACTTTGAAAGTTGTAGTAAATTTTAGTAATTTTAAGCGAAATCTGCATAATAAAGCACACAAAATCTAATACCTAAAAGAAATATTAATATAAAAGAATTCAAATATAAGTTATTTGCAGCCAAAAAATTGTATCGTTTTTAAGCAAAAGCCGTGAACCCTTTGTGACGCACGCTACGTCACAATAGACAATCTTTAATTCTTGTTCTTATTCCTAAAAAAATTCTAAATTATGTTAATTATATTTTCATGTATTTTAAGACAAGATTGCTTTTGTTTTCGATGGCATAACAGAAAATTAATATATAGGCTCAAGGAATTCTGCCAATAAAATTCTTTTGAAATCGGTTCCCAACCAAATATTTTCTACAACATATTATGTTAGAACAAATTCCAAAGAACCAGAACTCGTTTACCTAAACTTTAATGATAATATACAACATAACTAACTATAACTAGCTCCAGAAGTAGTTCTAGGAATATCTGCTTTCTTTTGGAATAACTTCAAACTATAATTATCGGTGTTAAAACCGACAGAAAAACAGATTATATAGTGCAAGAAGTTGTTCAACAAGTCGTTCTTAGAAACAGAAAATTTGCCTGTTAAATTATTAATCTATTGTTCAAACCCAGAAGACAAGCGAGGATTATTGTCCACTACTTACCAAACTGTTGAACTATAAAATTTAAAATTACTGCCGTTTACCAAATTTGTAACCACAGTTTACATATTCATGTAATATGGTAGATATTTAATTTCGAAAGTGGACGATAAACGATAATCGTCTTACAAAACCTGGGCACTCGTTCTGAGAAATAATAATTCACTCTCAAAAATTCTTAAATTCTAAAGCTTTGAAATAGCTTATAATATATTATAAAAGCTAAAGTATCCAGAATAGGCAGATGTTAAACAAAACATTTTAAAATGCATATTTTGTTCCAATAAATCAAGTATTTTTCTAAAAAGCACTATGATGTTACTGTTTTTTTATTTATTTATATTTACATTTCATATCCAGTTATTATTCAGTATTATTTTGGCCTCAGCACTAACAACATATTAAAATTGTTTGCAACTGGAAATAACAAAATTTTAAAGAACTGAAAAAGTTGATTTGTCATAAAATTTTGAAAGAGTAGAAAAAAGAACGGAAAAAAGAAGTCCTTACTAGATAACGACCTGACAGGAGTGCGTATTCAAAAGTTTTACAGACTATGAGGATTTCTGAGCTTTTTTTTATAGAAAACCTCTTTAACTTTAAAGCCCATGCAATATTTCTAAGAATTATTGATTGCATATTGTTTTAAGGTAGCTTTGGTTTATTTAGAAAATTTTCTACAATAATTTTTCTGCTGAAAAACACTGTATACACTGCATTTTTCTGTTTTAGATTTAAGGGTTTACTTGAGCAATCTGTATCCTTACTGGTGAAAAATATACTTTTATTTTGCATTTAACGATTGATCGCCAATTTTTCCGATTAATCGACCCGAATAACAGATTAAACAATTTTCGTTTTTTTTAATAATGCCCTAACCGGTTAACCGGCAGGGTCAAATAATTGGAAACACTTTTTAATGCAATTTTTGAGAAAACTTAAATCGTGACGCACGCTACAGAAATTAACATGCTATTTTTATTTTTTATTTTAATTGTAGAATTTTAATTTTTGTGTTAACTTAAAGCAGTATATAAAATTGATTTAAAATTATAGACACTTGCAAAAAAATTTTCATTCTACTCACAACGTAAAAAAAATCGTATTTTCCGTGACGCACGCTACAATGCATGGACTTAACATTTCATACCTAATTTCAAGGAGTAAAAAACTAATTTTTTTAGTAAAATTGAAGAGAATTGAATAAATAAAAATATGGCCTTCGATCGGATCACCTATGTTAACACTGAAGAAATTATATGAACACCTAAAAATGTTAATTTTTTGTATATCATTACGAGATCTGAGTTAGAATTTGGTAACCATTTTTGTATTAATGATAACACGGTGCTACACTGAAAAAGAACTTGCGAAATGACCTAGTGTTGGTTGTAGGTCTAGCTGAGTGTATTATATAACCGGTTTTATAAGTTGCAATATACCCTCAAACTTTTGAGATATTGGGAAAAGAGTTTATTTTGGACTAGCGCACTTAAACTTTTCTAACTCAGTTATTTTTTAACCGATTTCGAAACGGTCAACGGCATTAATTAGAAACGAAATATATATACTTCCCGTTTCAACAATATAACAATTTTTAATTTTTTTTTTAAACTTTTTCATTTCCTACGAATCTTCTTTTAAAACAACAATAACCTTAAAGACAGTGTCCTTCTGAGTGTCCTTCGTGTAAATCGGTTAAAAACTGACAAAGTTATAATACTTTTTCTAATCAAGAGATATTAGAATTCCTTAAACTATTTTTTGTTTTAATTTTTGTTAACGAATCGCCGTTAAAACCCAACTAAAATTGGCTTTTGTTTTATTATTTACGTTTCAATTAACAAAGAAATTAAACATTTTTTGTTTTTTATTTTAGATTGTACCCAAGTTCGGCGTATGCCAAAGCCAACTTAAGGAACTTAGGTCAATTACAGTTCTAGCTTTGGGACTTAATATTCGAGTGTACTAAAAAGAGCTAGTATGATACAAACAAGACATAAGTACGAAGGAGAAATAAACAACATCCAATCTCTTTAGTTTATTACTCTATCATTGTTAATAAGGCATTATTTAAATTATTTTTGTAATAATACCGTAACTTTTTTTTGATACATTTTTTGCATTCTCACTTGGAATTCTTCCCAGAAAATCTGGGTCAATTTAGTAACGAGCAAGGCGAACGCTTCCACCAAGAGCTATCAACAATGGAAAAGCGATTCGAAGGAAAAAGTCAGATCAGAATGCTAGCGAATTACTGCTGGTCGCTAAAACGTGAAACTGATGATTTGTCTTTTAAACGTAGTAGATTAAGTGAACACTTTTAAAAAATAAACGTAATTAAAAAAAGTTGTTCGTACTTTAAATTATTTCTTTTTGTTGAATCATATAATCGAAATCGGGTTTTCGTTGTTTAGAAAAAGTACTATTACATTGTCATTTTTTAATCGATTTACATGAATAAAAGCTTGTTTTACTCAGAAGGACACTGAATTTGAAGAAGATTCGAAGAAAATCCTCGTAGAAAATGTAAAAGTTTAAAAAGAAATTAAAAACTTTTATATTATTGAAAAAATCTCTACATATTTATATTAATAGTATACGGGAAGTATATATATTTGGAAAATCACGTTCATTTCTAATGCCGTTGACCGTTTCGAAATCGGTTAAAAAATGACTGAGTTAGAAAAGTTTAAGTGCGCCAGTCCAAAAAAAATGCTCTTCTCCCCATATCTCGAAATTTTAAGAATTTTTATTTTGTAGAATGTCTGTAAGGAATAAAGTTCCATAGAAAAATAAATTAAATAAATAAAGTAAAAATCCAAAGAATAGGTTACAGAACAACTCATGTCGCATTAGCATAGGTTTTAATTTATGTTCTACAACCGGTTCTCTTTGTATGGACCCTGCGGAAAAAATGGGGTCAGTTGAGAATCAGGACCTGTCCCGGGATAGGTGAAAATTGCAACTGTTCCAAAACACATATCACGAGATACGTGAAAAGAGCACCTAAAGTACCTACCATGTGACCGGTTTAAAAGTCACGACATGCCCTTTTAGACCAGTCCTATGACATGCCACAGAGGGCAATTGACCCCCTCCTAGGACAAGCCCATGTTAATGTGATCGGTCCCGTGACCGATCCCTATAACAATGAACCGGTCATGTGACGTGTCCTAGGATAGGTCCTTTTCACGCAGGGGAGTTTTACCCAATAGCAATAGGTTCGTTTCGATAAAAGAACCTTTTCTAGGATAGATTTAAAGGTAACATGTCCTAAAATATTTTGATGAGTATGTATTTATTTTTTAGGTTTAAATATAATTCTTACTTAAGTTTCCATTTCAGTATGCAACTAATAAATTATGTTATATGATGTTTTTTGTGTTATTGAAATAACTTACCTTCTTAACATCATTTTGGCAGTTCATGTCAATAGGTATTAATTATAATTAATTGACAATTATCAAATTTGATAGTTATCAAATCAGCTTAACCATTTGTTTAGTATTTAAAAAACATATTCTTTTTTTTTTACTGCTACACACTAGTATATATTTAAAGTTCTGAGTTTTTCCGAAAAGATTTGTTTTTGTATTTACCACATAAATAACATAGTGAAATGTATTTAAACAACGTCATTAAAACAAAAAAGTTCTATAGGCTTACTACTCTACTCGTTGACTACGCTGTTTAAACTAAATGAGGCGATATAAGTGGTTACTTAAAGGCATTCAAAAAAATTTAATATATAATAGCTACATGTTACTGATACCATTGTTATACCATATATAATACACTATGCAACAAGAAATTTCAGTCTTAATGCCAAATAAAAGAAGACAAACAAAATCCCTAAATGGTTTTTTAATGTTGAATCGAATTTTAATGTTATTGTCTCTAAAAATGTTGGTTTTTGTTGTTTACCTCATACTTAGATTGTTAGTTATTCCCCCGAGCAGTTTGATATTAGAAATGAGAAAATGAGTTCGACGATTTAATAAAAATTGTTAGATATTAACAAAGCATTAGAGTGCTTTTGACGAAACGAATTGTTGAAATAATTACTATTTATTCAAATTAAAGTTCGATTTCTAACAATTTTTTGTTTAAATTGTTTGTAAATTGTTATTTTTCATATAAAAATATTTACAAATTCCATTGTTGGTACCTTATTAAAAAGTTTTTTATTTGTATTATTATATATTATATTACAATCATAATTTTGTAAATTTTTTTGTGTACATATGTGATTAAATTATTAATTATTATTTTAGATTAGTTTAGTTAAGCGACTATGACTTAAAATTAGTTGCACAGTGTTGTCGATAAAGTTTTAGAAATTTGGGGCAAATTGAAGATTGATCTAGTTAAAAGATTAACCGTCACAAAAAAACTAGATTCATTAATTGACAACGCCAAAAAGGGTGTTTGGAAGCTTTTTTTAAGAATGTAGTTTTTTATTTTTATTACTTTATATATTAAATTTCTTTTTTTTTTGTTTGTAATAAAAACAATTAACAAATAATATAAGGGTTTTACTCAAATTAAAAAAAAAAAACGAAAAAACCGGTTGACCGGTTTTTTCTGCAAAAACCGAAACCGGTTTTTTTAAAATTCGTTTTTTCGAAGAAAACCAAAACAGGTTTTTTCAAAAGGCCGGTTTTTTTAATACTCTAGTTCAACTCCTAACCGCTAAACGTGTAATTGATAAATACCGCGAAGGGATCGTGGCGACTACGCTAGCTGAGTCGAATGGAATCCAAGCAAGATTTGGAAGGAAATATCTGAATTTTAAAATAAATTCCCATATTTTTCACACTTTTTTTTTCTATCGGCAAATAAACTGTCATTTTCATTAATAAATAATTCAATTTCATTAAAAATAATTCAAATAAAGATTCAAACAAAAACTTTAATTAAGTATTAATGGTGTTTTTACATAAAATTTACGCTGACAACTGTTAAATGATGAAAATAATTTTGAGTGACGCTTATCAAGATGACGATTTAGATACATAAGTAGCAATATTGAAAATGATTTTTATTTGCCAAATAAATGCTGAAATTAAGTTTCGCTTATGAAAAATCGAAAGAAATCAATTTATCGACCAAAACTCGTTCAAAATTAATTTTTTTTTCGAAAAACTGATATCACCATCGTCTTTAAAAAATTTAAATTTGGTCGCCTCAAAAATGATTTTTTTGATATGTCGTAGTGAAACTTTTTTCCCTCATGCGAAAAGCTATCGAAAAATCGATGGCACAATATCGATTGCTAAATCGACCACCCTTATAAACATACATAAGTTGTGTTTGTTTACATTGTTTACTAGCTTTACCATTTTACCTACTTTCACTCAAAACTCTGTTCGTGTAAATAATTACTGGCTTCTACTGTACGTTTACGGTCTGAAAATACGTATCCGTCAAAGCTTGTACGTAAACGGAACATTAACGTACCGCATAATTGAATTTTCGAAAACAATATGTTTTTACTCCGTTTTGGTGTATCCGTTTCTGTACCGTCAAATACGGACCACTGTTTTCATCAGTTTTTCTTCCGTTGCTTTTGGATTTGCTTAGTAATAAAAAACTAATACTTAAATATCCCTCAGGTAAATATTTTTAAAATTGAAAACAAGTTTTACGGTGATGTGTGCAAAATTATGTTGATTTGCAAATAAAAATATTGCCCGAAAGCTTAAAATAACTTTGTGAAAAAATTGGAAATTTGTATTGTTTGCTTCATCATATCGTAAGTACCACAATTTAAATCGAAATTAAATATTTGTTTTATTTATTTCATGATTTTTAATGGGCCACAATCGCAGTGATTGATGGTAATTGTGCTGGAGATAAATATGGTATTTGTTGGATTTAGTTTATTTGGTTTTGTTATTTTATTTAAAATATATTTGTTAATAAATTTAAAGAAAAAAAAATAAAAATTTGCTACTAACAATTAAAATAATATGCCTTTACACAAATCCGTTTTTTGTTGAAAAAACGGTATGAATACAGATCCGTAAACGATCCGTCACTGACGGACTATTAACGGACAACTCCGTTTTTCATCCGATATATCCGGTCCGTCATTGACGGACTTTTAACGGACAACTCCGTTTTTCATCCGATATATCTGGTCCGGAAACGGTCCGTTATTGACGGTTTTTAACCGGATTTGAATCAGTTTCGATGTTCCTTAAAATCCGTTTTCTGGTCTGTACGTAAACGGAGTTGGATTCCGTTTATGACGGACTGAAACCGGTACGTAAACTGTACGTATTGTTTGTTGGGCGTAAATTGGAAAAATTCAAAAAGCAAAAAAAATAATTGTTGCGTATTCCACAAAAAAGGAGGAAACATACGCAAATATTTCAAATCTCTTAAATAAAATTGAATACTATAAATATAAATGGGAAGTATGCGCAGACTTCAAAATGATTGCAATATTGACTGGAATGCAAACAGGATACACAAAATATATGTGCTTTCTTTGTAAATGGGATTCACGTGCTACCAGCAGCCATTATCATATTAAATATTTCGAAGAACGTAAAGAAAATATTATTGGTGACTTAAATGTAATCCATGAATCCCCTGTCCCAAAAGATAAGGTCATACTTCCACCGCTGCATATTAAGTTGGCGTGGTGAAAAATTTTATTAAAAGCTTAAATACACAAGGAAATGCTTTCAAACGCATTCAAACAATTTTCCCCAGATTATCTGCAGCAAAATTATAAGAAGGTAAAATACGGTTTTAAGAAATAATTTATTTCATTTAATGTTAATTACCTTTTCTAGGAATGCTCGTTGGACCCGATATAAGAAAATTATTACAAGATGAAGAATTTTATGGTCATCTGTCGGATATACAAAAGACAGCATTTGACTTTATGCAGCTGGTTATATCAGAATTCCTTGGAAACTCAAAAGCACAAAACTATGCAGAAAATATTGAAAGCATGCTAATCGGTTTTAACAATATTGGCGTTAAGATGTCACTAAAGCTGCATTTTCTGCACTCTCATCTCAATTTTTTTAAAGAAAACCTTGGAGCGGTTTCAGATGAACACGGTGAAAGGTTTCATCAGGATATAAAAGTATTGGAAGAAAGATTCAAAGGGAAATCCCAAAGTGTAATGCTTGCTGAATACGTATGGGGCTTGTACAGAAACGTTGACCCATCGGAACATTCACGTCAAGCAAAATACAGGAAAGCATATTAAGTTTAATCTTTAATCCATTGTCATACTACTGCTATTTAGCAATTCTCTTTTACTCGAAAATTTTAAGCAAAAAAATAAATATGTACATACTATAATAAACCACTATTAAAACAAAATTATAATTTTTTTATAGAAGTTGGCGTGTAATTTTGCCAATTAATCGTAAAGAGCTTTATTTACAACAATGGTGTCTTTGGTGACCCCCACTGAAATTTTCCGGCAAACATTTTCGTAGAATATTTTAATACTTAAATGTCCTTTTTTAAAGGATATTTTTTGATTTTCCCGAAAAAAGGGTCAAATTTACCCATAAAGAGACCAGTTAGAGGGTTAAAATCTTCCACAAAAATAATCCTCATACAATTCCACAATAAAACTCTGACATTAACTTACAGCATTTTTTTCATATAGTATAATGCTCCCCTCGACCAAAAAATGAAAACTTTGACCCACTGTAAAAAAAAAACTCAGACGTGCTGGACCATAAGTTTGTTCTACAAAAATTATCTACTCAACATACCCTTTCAGAATTATGGTGTCGCTATTCTGTTCCATTCAAAAAGTCTTGATTTGTTGGACAGTGTTTTCAATAACTTATTAAAAAATTCAAACATATGTTTAAATTTACAATTTTCCCGTGAAGAGTTTTATAAAATCTGAATTTCCTCTATACATTTTAACGAAAAGGTGTGCCACACTTATTTGAAGTTTAACTCTGTCCTTACATTATCTTTTTTTAGAACGATTCTACAAATTTCTACGCTTCTAACGAAAAAAAGAAAAACATCGAAAGTCAAAAAATCAGAACAAAATATAATAAACTAAAATTATAATAATGTATATACAGTGAAACTTCGATAGTATATTGTTAAATCCCAAAAATATACTACGCAATTTAATTAGTTTCTATTCATATTAATATTTTAACTTGTCTATTAGAGTGTTAATATTAAAAAATTAATTTATTTATTACAATATCTTTTGCAAATGGAAACTTTTTTGGAAAGTTGGACTACGGGAACAACTCGGAAAGCTATGCTGCCATATAAAATTTTCAAAAAATCGCGAATTTAACGTATAAAGTGCTATATGCAAATACATTGTTTTTATTGAAATAGTTTTTCTTTACTAAGGTCGGTTGTGTTTTCAGCAATTGAATTCGTTAACATCGTAAAAAACTGTAAAAACCTACATAAAACGCGAAACAGTAGTTTTAATATCAGGTTTTCTGCAGAGAAATCGTAACGTTTATATGGCCACAGGTCTCGAGCTTGCATTTTAATAAAAAGAATTCATATTTATTGCATTTTAAAAATTTGGAGTCTTAAAAAATAAATACAAAACCGCCAAACTTTGAAGCCATTTCACGGAAAATCTGTTCCTTAGATTGAAAAAAGAGTACACCATTGTAATCAGCATGGCCGAAATATTTAGAATTGATGGTCAGAACTCTATTAATATTTAAAAGTTAACATTTTGTCCTGAAGTGTCATTTGTTGCATTTTATAACATTCTTATAAATAAAATTTGTTGTTGTTTTACATTTTAGTTTCGTTAAAAAGTGTGTTATAAATATCAACAAAATGTCTAGAGACATGGTAGTAAATATTTAATACAGAAACCACTATCATATAGCTCCAATTTTGGTTCTTTATTTATAAGACTGTACAAAATTCAAAAAATTATATTGCATAGAGCCGCATGACATAAGC
Organism: Eustalomyia histrio; assembly: GCA_949748255.1. Taxonomy (NCBI): domain Eukaryota; kingdom Metazoa; phylum Arthropoda; class Insecta; order Diptera; family Anthomyiidae; genus Eustalomyia; species Eustalomyia histrio. The sequence goes on from OX456523.1 coordinate 91,430,217, forward strand.
CTTACATTTTCTTTACTATCCCATATTCAAATGTTTTATTAAAACTAATTCCTCGTTTATTAAATACTCAACATTTAACCCTTATTACCCGACAAGCCTAAACTAAAATCATAACTCATAAAACAATCATTTGTTTTGATTACCCTCTAGAATCGTGAAATACAAACATAGATATTTGTACAAGCCTACATACTACTTATATTGTATCTAACGTATGAAGAATAAACTAAAAAATGATCCAAAACGTAAAATACGTATTAACCATACATGATAACCTATTATAACGGTAAAGAACTAAATGTATGACAAACTGACGAATACACTGTACACGGGAAGCTAACTAATATAGTGACATGCGGGAAGGAGGGGAAGGATGTAACTGTATAAAACCATGAAATGTATAATAATAAGGACATTACTTGAGTGTAGTATTAAAACTAAAAGTATAAATAATTTAAAGATACTGATTTTTTTTGAGACTTCACATTAATTTTGTTTAAAATATGTTGAAAGTTGATTGTAAGATTTCCCTAATTAAGTTCCACCATTATATGTACTATTTTGTTTCCCTGTGTGAAACAGACCTGTCACAAGACACGTCACGATTCATTTATATGAAAGCGACTTGTCACTGGGCTTTTCATAGGAAAGGGTGAATGCCATAGGACTGACGAAGATGAACCTATTATAGGATCAACACAAAAAAACTTCTCACAAGATTAACGCAAAACAACAGTTACAGAACTGTCGCAAAGGGCATAAGTGCGTATTAAAATAGATTTTCTCGCAACTACCTAATCAGGTAAGAATTTAAAAAAATCTACTTGGTTTCAGTAGCACCCGCTCACACAACGTTCTACTTATAAGACAAACATTTACTGTTTAAACTAGAGTTGTCGATGCATATTACGTGGCTAATAGCAAAATTATATTATGTATTTTAATTACGGACCAGAAAACGGATTTTAAGGAACATCGAAACTCATTCGAATCCGTTTACGGACCGTCAATGACGGACCGATATGTCGGATGAAAAACGGGGTTTTCCGTTGAAAGTCCGTTAATGACGGACGAATACGGATCCATATTCGTACCGTTTTACCAACAAATAACGAATTTGTGAAAACGTTTTTTTTTAATTTTTAATATCAAATTTTATTTTTCTTTAAAGATATTGAAAATAAAATAAAACTTTTACAAACTAAACAAATACCAAACAAAACTACAAACAAATACCATATTTATCTGCAGCACAAATAGCATCCATCAATCACTGCGGTTGTGGCCCATTAAAAATCATAGAAAAATAAAACAAAAGTTTAATTTAGGTTTAAATAGTGGTATTTACGATATGATGTATCACACAATGCAAATTTGTTTACTGCAAATCTGCATAAATTTTTACACATAATCGTAAGACTTGTTTTAGGTTTTATAATTATTTAAGTCATTTAAGTATTCGTTTTTGATAACTAAACAAATCCAAAAGCAACGGAAGAAAAACTGATGATTGTTTTCGAAAATTAAATTACACTATCTGTTAATGTTCAGTTTACGTACAAGCTTTGACGGATACGTATTTTCGGACCGTAAACGTACAGTAGGAGACGGATTCATGAATCCGTACGTGTACGAATTTAGGGTGGTCGGTCAAGTGATAGATCCTCTAAGGCTAATTGAGTCATAATTAGCCGTAAGAAAATTAAAATGAAAAATTGCTTATAAATTAAGTAAGCATTATTAAAATTCAGAATAAATAATAATTTAAATAAATTTTAATTTAAAAAATTACTAGTGTATGAAAGAGGAATTCGGCCAAAACTTTAGCAGAACATCGAGTATTTAAAGAAATTGAGTTTATTGTTACAATAAATTTGTTATTCTGAGTAGAAATACATGAGTTCATTTATAATTCGTTAATAAAAGTATTTAATAAAAACATTAAAGGCGAGGATTCCATTTTCTTTTTAAAGTCAATGTTTTTGAAAAATGTTACAAATTAGCTATTTTTGCCACTGCATTAAAAATCAGATAATATAAATTTAAATAAAAAAAGAACAATCTGAATTAAATGAAATCCTAATTATTACATATAAAAACGCAATAAAAATGGAAATAAAATGAAAGCGAAAAAATTAAAAAAAAATGCTAACATATAAAGAGCGCTTAAACCAAAAAAGTATAATTGAAAAAATACTTAAAAACAAGTAAAAAAGGGCTAAATTCGGCTGTGCCGAATCTTTGAATACCCTCCACCAAAGGGGATGAAGATGATATACGTATATACTAAATTTTGCATGAACTGTAATATGAATATGTTTTGTCAATTTATGTAACGAACTTTTGTTATTTAGTTTTAGCAATGTTATTTACAGAGGTCTGCGACTTTAAGCATTGTTAATTTTTACGTTAACTTAGTTATCATAGTATGTAAGACAATAAATGTAATCGAACAATAAGAAGACTTAATAACATTTTTACTTACTTAACAGAGAAAAAAAATAGATACAGAAAAATTGTACAAATATGTATGGAAAATTTAGAGGTACCTTCACATTTTCACTCATAACTTTTGAACCGCTTGACCGATTTTACTCATTTTAAATACCAAACTGCTCGGGAGGATGTTCAATAATCTGGGTAAAAATAGGAGTCGTGATCGTGATTTCAACAGACAGACGGACAGACAGACGGACATCGCTAAATCGACTTAAAATTGCATAAGGATCACGAATATATATACTTTATAGGGTCTTAAACCTATATTTCGACATATTACAAACGGAATGACAAACTGATATATACCCTCACCATATATGGTGGAGGGTATAATAATATACTTAGTATGGGCAAATAATACTCTTAGAGCCGTTTGTTTTATAATGTCAAAAATATGCACTTATAGCCGAAATATGCTACAAAATATGAATTAAAATATGCATTTGAAGCAAAATATGCAAAATTACACATTACAAAATTGATGCCTTTTTGATTTTACTAGTCAAGGAAAAGGTCACAGAATAGGCCCTTGCAGACCGGTCCTGTTTGCACCGGTCACGGGTTAGGCCATCGAGCTTTAACTGACCCCTTTTTCCTATAGGGATGTTTGTGGCATAACTCAAGTCTTCTCAGTATTGTAGTTAATGAGTAAAGAAGGAAACACACTTTATTGTTCATAAAATATTAAAGAACAACAATATTGCTTCCATTTTAATACTTTTACCACGTATGCAATAGGTTAAAAAGAAAGGAATATACATTGAGCTTTCCATAACCTCTCTAACATCATATATAACATCACGTGCTATCGTCATTTTGTTGCCGTTCATTTACTCTATAGTTGGCGGTCACTTATAAATGTGGTAGTGGTAGTTATTGTAGATTAGTAATTTGCACGCGATTTTACGTTTTTATTATTAGCCCAAACATACATATATATATATATACTTTTATGAAAAACCATACATAAACTAAAATTATAAATATCCAGGCCTGCCATATTTGCCTCAAAACTGTCAAAGTGCCGATTTGATGATTTTTACTCCAAAAATGCCGATTTTTTGACAAATACTTAAAACACGATAAATTTGTTTTAGTATAATTTACAATTTTGGGCAACACTGGAATACTTGTTACATTAAAAAGAGATAACTGTCAGCGCTTATTCTAAAGAGAACAAGTAATAAAAGGCTTAAATTCGACTGTGCCGAATCTTTGAATACCCTCCACCAATATCTCAAAAATTGTGCTCTACTGGGTTTGATACAAATAATGTAAAAAACTTTTGAAGTAAAATTATAAAAAATTTAAACGATTTAAATCAAATATATTTATCTTTTTTTAAATATATTTTGAAGTGAGTCAACAGAAATACACAACCTGTACAGCCAGAACTGTATTAAGTAATTAAAAAAAAAAAGATATTTTAAATCTTGAAATTTATTTAACGGAATTTATGAAAACAAAGAACTTTTTGAAATTTGATGAGGTATATTTGGGACTAATGGATAAAGAGTAAATATCAGAACGAAAGCTTAACAACAGCGAAATTAACAAAATTATAAATAATTGTATTAATTTTTATATAGAATTTGCAAATCAAATATTAAAACGTAATTTTGGAAAAAAAATCTTATAAGTCTTTAAATATGATAAACCCTAACAAAATTATGAACAAAGACAATAATTCTTTTATGGAAATTCTAAAAGAATTCCCCAGCTTTATTTCTGAAAAAGAAAAACAAATTTTAGACTCTGAACTCAGAGAGTTAAAATTTGTAAAGTTTAAAAAATTTTTTGAAGGAAGTGAAATAAATTTGCAAACTTTTTGGCAAAATATTTCCGATTTAAAACGTGGGGATTCTACTCTTGCATTTCCAGTGCGTCAAAATTTGTACAGCAAATTATGGTCCTTCCACATTCTTCCGCAAATGTGGAAAGAATTTTTAGTCAAGTCAACCTAAATAAAACAAAATTTCGATGTTCCCTGGAAAATGAAACTTTACAAGGAATTCTATTTTATAAAGAATATTTAAAATTTAATAATTCAAACTGTTTTGATGCTGATATTAAAAGAGATTTAATAAAAATGTCAAACTCAAATATGTATCTATACAATATATGTTCATACAAAAAATTTATTTGTAAAACGTTTTTTTTTATTGATTTTTATATTATCTTATGTTTTAGTTGATGCTGAATTGTTCTGTTTTGTTAGTTTTTGTTAATAAAAATATTATTTTAGTATTTAAAATTATTTTTTTGTATTTAAAATGGGTTTTTTATTTGCCAATTTTTGTAAATTGAAGTGCCGATTATGCCGATTTTTTTTTTAAATATGCCGATTTTTTATCAAAATCATCTGGCACCTCTGTAAATATCAACGATTTGTTTGTTTGTTTAATGTGTGAATATAAATTAATGTTTAAGTTTTAGGCAAATAAGTTTTATTTGTAAATTTTTCCAATTTAATAAGTTTGTAAATATGTATCTTACAGGGAATTAGAAAGTCGCGTAACCCGTAGAATTTATAGAAGCTTTGATATATCGTAGAGTTCAACCAACCTGTAGGTTGAAAAGTTCCTGCTCTCGAAATGAAAGAATACTGTTTTTGTTACGAAATATATTTTTTTATTCAATATAATCTCCAATCTTCCAATGATCTTCCAATAATTTTATCCCATCCTTATAATGGTTTTCCGGAAGCTCTGCAAAATAACCGTCTACGGCTGCTATGGTCTCTTCATTCGACGAAAATGCTTTCCACGAAGGAATTGTTTGAGATTTCTGAAGAGATAGTAGTCACTGGGTGCCAAATCTAGTGAATACGGTGGATCTTCAAGCAATTCGTACTTTAATTCTTTGAATTTAGCCATCGTCAAAACACTTTTGTGAGCAGGTGCATTGTCTTGATGAAAAATGATTTTTTTCTTCTTTAAACCAGGTCTTTTCTCACGAATTTTTTCATCCAGCTGATCCAAAAGGCTGCTATAATATTCAGAGTTGATTGTTTTACCTTTCTGAAGATAATCAATCAACAAAATTCCTTTTGCATTCCAAAAAACTGATGCCATGACCTTCTTTGCTGATCGTTGTGACTTCACCTGCTTTGGAGCTGAACAACCAGCTTCAGTCCACTGTAAACGTTCTTGTTTCAATTTAGGATCATGGTGGTAGATCCATGTCTCATCCATAGTTATAAAACGACGCAAGAAGTCGGTTTTATTCGGCTTAAAACGCTCCAAATTACGCTTAGAAATTTGTTTTCGATCCAGTTTTTGTCAAATTGTTAATGTGTGCGGCACTAACTTTCCAAACAGTTTTTTCATACGTAATTCTTCATGTAAAATATGGAGTACTTGCTCGTCTGAGATGCCTATGGTATTAGCAATTTCACGCTTAGTCAAACTTGGATCTTCACTAACCATATTATGTACCTGCTTAATGATTTCTGCTGTGGTTGCAGTTTTTGGTCGTCCTTCGCGTGGATTGTCTTTATGGCTGGTACGACCACGTTTAAATTCACCAACCCAAAATTCAACGGTGCGTTTTGAAGGTGAGGACTCCTTATACACTTCTAAGAATTATTCATAAATTTTCTTTGCTTTTAAACCCTTCAAAACAAAGAATCTAATGACTGCACGATATTCATTTTTTTCCATATTAAAAAAATCAATGAAACGTCAACATCAAATGGCTTGTAAACAAAGAAAGAATTGACAGAATGACTTGACTCTTTGCATGTGTTCTCAGGACAGTTATACCAACTTGAGAAAAAAAAAGTTTGGAGCTAGCAGTGTCATCTCTTGGTGAGCGCAGGAACTTTTCAACCAACCTGTAATAGACACCTTTTTGCGCAATCTCACGTTTAGGGCTTATAAAGTGGGTGTCAAAAATGACACGATTTTTAAATTGAAACATGTCTGATATTTTCAAAATTAAGATTTATTTGTATACAGATTTAAATCGAGAAAACATAAATTATGATACCCATCCTATATATTTTTGGACTAGAGTTGCCACTTATTTGAATTATAGATTCAAAAGGCGCATCATGATATTACTACTAAGAATGATTAGCAGTTTCGAAAAAATCGAGACACATCCTCGATTTAATTAAATAATTACAATGTGCTTTTCGCAAATTGTATCAAGCTGAGCACACTAATGGTAAAGCTAGTTCGTGTACGCTGAGTAGTGCTAATCGTTTTTCGAAGTTAGAGCTCCGGATTTAAAATTTCAATACTTAAGTACCGTAAATCGATATTTTTTATACTTTGGGATTATTTTTAAATTTAAGCCAGTCCAACTCTGTTAAACACAATTTTTCACAAAATTTTTTTTCGAACGATATTTTTTCTTAACTCTATTATATATTTTTCTAAAGAAAAAACAAAGTTCATTAAATCTTAATAAGTGACAAAAATTGTTGTTTTCTCGATATCCGCTAAAGTTAAATCGCTGCAATTGCCAAATGAGAAGAGGAATACTATTAATTTTTGGAAGTTTTAGTCCTAAATATGTGCTTAATTAAACCTTAAAGTCCAATCGTTGATTTTATTAAATTTCTTTAAAAAAAAATGTTGAAACTTTAAAATTGGAGATTTGAAAACTGTGTTTAAAAACTTAGACCTTTTTGGCTTTAGTTTAAAACGAGTTTGCATAGCACATGATAAAAAATACTTTCTATTTAAGTACCTTTGAGTTAATAATATACAAAAATATTTTTGCATTACATTATTTCTACAAATTTCAAAATTTGGGCTCGAACTTCTTGATTAAGCGTTCTGTGACACATTAGTTGCCGGGGGCAATTGTAATAACTTGGTTTTTTTTTTTACCGATTTTAGTTTTTGTTGCCTTATTAGAAATATTATTTACTGTTTATTACGATTTTTTATCTTTTTAATTCAAGATCAATTTAAAATATTAAAAATTTTAAGAATTTAAAAAAAGTCATATATTTTCCATAATACCGTTTTCAAACTTCAGGGCCGTTGGGGCACGTGTTTCTCTTATCCGATTGTCCTAATTTTTTGGGAGACGTTGTTTTACAAATGCAAATACATATTTTTAAGGGGGTGCCAAGTCAATAACTCACAATTTTTTTTTTGGACCGCCCTAATATATTTGTATAAATGATCATATATTTTTCCATACATGAACATTAATGAAAATTGAGGTAATATGTAGATTTATGATCATGTATGAAGGTAAATAATGACATATTTGCATTCATACGTGTGTATATATTTCTGGTTTTCATATATTTTTGCCATTAAAAGAATTATTTTTAGTTTTTTAGTGAAATTTATCAGGTTTTTTATTAAATTTTCTTTTAAATACAAAATTTATATTAATTTACATAAAAAAATGTATCTAATTTGTATATGAAAATCTAGAATCATAATAATAACATTACGTTTTTGCTTGACGTATTAAAAACATAAAATTTATTACTTTAATATAACTCACAAATCAAATCTGGAGTTTCTGGTTATGTATTCTTCTTCAGAACTTTGGCTTTATCCAAGCATTTCGTTCTGGAAGCTGATTCTGAAAGAAAAATTTAATAAAAATGCGATGGCATCTCCATCAGTAAAAACAGCGGTCATTTTTTGAATACCATGAACTTCGTTGTTCGGACTTTCACAAAAGTACTGCGTCGTCCGTCTTAAAACAGGATTTGGTATATAAATTTATTGTAAAGAATCTTAAAAACTTCAAAATAAATACATATAATAAATCGAAATATCAAATAGAAAATGAGATACCACATTATCATTATTGGAAGAGTATATGGCATACAATTGCATGTATGATAGCATACGTAACATACATAAATTACACAATATGTGAGAATATATAAGCATATATTTTTATTTTTACCTGGGTATCCAAACATCGTCGGAGAAGCAATGAAGAAAAAAAAATTAGGTGTTATAAAAATAGAGTTTTTAAAATAAAATTAAAAAATAGTTAACTTGCATTTTTTTGGTCATGCCCGGAATTGCATCCAGGACGTCAGATTGTAATATGAGAGCTTTACTCACTAAGCTAACGAGATATATAATAAATAAGACGGCACTGACATAAAGCCTGTTGGAAATAACTACCCAAAGTTAGTTTAAGCAAGTTTTTCGCAATCGAAAATATAAGATTTCTTTTTCGAATTTTATATCTATATCCATATCTATAGCGACTTATAAAGAAAACGACTATCCCTACTTACCTGACTTTTCTTTATTTTTTGCAAACAAATACTATTTGAATATTTGGGGCCCCCTTTTTACGAAAGCTGTTTTCGTATATGGACTTCATCGGAACGCGAAATAGAGCAATTATATTGTTTGTCCTGCTCTACTTTTACTATCAAACACATAATTCATTAGTTAGCCTTTGTTGGTTTTTAATATTTTATCAAATATAAATACAAAAATTTTAAATATTTTTATGACAAATATTTTTGCTTACATTTAAAAGAGAAAAGACAATAATTTCTAAGACTTGGCAGCATTCTTATACATTCTTTTTTTTTAAGTAGCTATATCTATAACTACTTAACAAGTCTATATCTACTTAAATTTTTATGGAATATTTATATAAAATTCGAAAAAAACAAACCTAATTAATAAAATAAGCTTATATTATATAGGAGCCAAAGTCTCACAAGCTCAGCAGTGTGCTTTAAGTCGTTGTCCTGTTGAAAGTACAGCAACCCCAATTTTTCAGCACTTTGCTTTAGATTTCTTTAAGAATATCTAAATAAGCAAATCTGTACATTGTTGAATCGATAAATTCAAAATTGCCTACTCCTGCAGCTCCATCTACACCATGCTTGACCTTTGGCAGCAAGTTTTCTTTATTAAAAGCGGTTCCAGACTTCCTCCACACAATTTGTCTTCCCTTGATTCCGAATATGCAAAATTTTCTTTTGTCTGAAAAAATTACTTTTTGCCAAAATTCTGTAAGCAAATTCAGTACGATTCATTCGGTTGACCAAAGATATGAAAGGTTTTTTTTTCGGGAAACACGACGATGATACCCGCCTTTTCTTAAAATTATTTGAAGTTGAGGAGTGCAGAAGTTTTTGATTTTTTCTTTATAAGAGATACTACACTTCGAGATTCCCTAGTTGTTAGTGGGCATGGACGACCAGATCTTGGCTTGGAAGTTATTGTTCCCGTTTTTTCCAAGTTTTGAATTACTGTTCGCATTGATATCCATGCTCTTCCAATAGTTTTGACCTTCTTTCCAAAGTTTTATGATTATTTTTCTTTCATCTACATTTATTTCTCTTCTCCTTTATGCATTCTTTAAAACTTGGGTAAAACAATAATTATTATCTGATGTAAGTTATCACGAAGTTATAAATACGTATCCTACTCAAATGAAGATCATATGATGCTAATAAGCTCACAATAATTACATATAGAAAGATTTAAAGTTATGAGCGTACACTTTTGATTATGCTTAATTACATGATTTTTCAGGATTTGTAACATAAATGCTTAATTTCATACTCAAAAGTTGTCATACCGAAAGTTGTTCATACTTAAGTTAACTATTGTTGAAAAGAAAATGCCAAAAAATTTTATACAATAATAATTTTCTATTTCATTAAAATTGCAACTTTTTTAATTTGTTTTATACCATTTTTATATTTAATTCTTTGCAAAACCTGAGTTTTAAAGAATTTAAATTTAACCGTAACCTCACGATTACTTTATGCGATTACGGTTAAATGACCAAATTTCGGTTCCCAGGATATTATATAAAAATATATGACATCACCTTTTAAATAAATCGAGTTCTTTCTAAATTGCAAATAATAAACACTGTTTGACATTGTTTATAGCCGTATTTATTTATAAACTTCACTAAAATTTACAGAAATACACTTTAATAGTACACTTTATTTACACGATGTAGATAGACTAAACGTTAGCCACACTTTAGTTCTTCACACTCAGCGCTTTACTTTACAAACCGAACTACAGCGTCACCAAGTACCAGTATTTATATGAGTAGTCAGGTCTTCTAGTTATTTCCAGTTATAACTTCACTAGATTTTTCCAGCTGTCAAAGAGTTTGTGATGAAATTTCTACTGTTTAGAAATTTCTGCTACACTGCCTCCCACTTAATCCTGTCCGTCCCGAGCAGACATAGCTATTCCTTTTCCATGTTGGCTTGTCATTTTGTTCATTTTGGACCTTGGGCTCTGATCTTTCTGTATTCTACATCATTCAACCTTTTAATTACTCTATAGGGTCCGTCCCAATGCGTTTGTAGTTTGGGAGATAATCCTTTCTTTCGTTGCGGGTTAAACAGCAGAACCAACTCTCCCTCATTAAATCCTTCAGAATTCGCTGCTCGATCGTACCTCGCCTTCATCTTATCGCTGACTATTTTAATTCGATTGCGCACAAACTCATGAAGCTCGTTAAGGTCTTCTTGTTCCCGGGAAGCATAATCGTTGTCTTTATCTATAGCGGCGGGCTTAACACCAAATTCTAAATCGCCAGCTAATTTAAGTTCCGTGCCGAAAATAACTTTTGCAGGCGTCCGGGAGGTGGAATCGTGAACAACCGATCTGTATGACAACAGAAATTTAGGGACGTGTTCGTCCCACTCCTTCCGATGTGCACTGACCACTTTTATTAAGTATTCCTCTAAAGTGCGATTGAATCTTTTGACCATACCATCAGATTGTGAATGCAGCGGGGTGGTTCTTGTTTTTCTTATACCTCACAACTCACACATTTCCTTGAAGATAGCAGATTCAAAATTCCTTCCCTGGTCAGAGTGTAATTCTAATGGAACACCGAAGCGGCACACTTAGTTGTTCACAAATGCGCTTATTACCGTTCTGGCTTCCAGGTTCGGTATAGCGTATACCTCAGGCCATTTACTGAAATAGTCGATCACCACAAGAACGTAACGGTTTTCGGAATCACTCACAGGGAAAGGGCCTGCTACATCCATTGCTATCCGCTCAAATGGAGCACCCGAGTTGTATTGTTGAAGTTGCCCACGAGTTCTCCTTACTGGTCCTTTAGCTGCGATGCATTGCGCGCAATTTGCTATCCAGTCGCTTACAGCTTTCTGGCAACCGACCCAGTAGAATCGTTGTTTTAACTTCTATAGTGTTTTCCCGTCCACTCTTTTAACACTTCCGTCCACTCTTTTAACACTTCCCGTCATGGAACTCTTTTAACACTTCGTCTATTTTGCTTGACGCCACCACAATTAGCTTTGTCTCAGTTTTGCCGTCCGCACTTTCCCATATACGGTATAAGCAGTGATTAATTACCCGGAGACTGTTCCACTGGGCCCAATACGCCTTCATTAGAGGACCAGGCTTCACTTGACTCAATATGCGTTAGTCTTATATCAACGATGTACTCTTTTCCTTCAGCCCTCGAACAATGTTTGCACTCTAAATTGCAGGGGCGTCTTGAAAGGGCGTCCGCATTGCAATGCTTTATGCCTTTCCTGTGCTCGATGCTGAAATCATAGCTTTGAAATCGTTCAATCCAACGAGCTAGCTGCCCTTCTGGTTGTATAAATTGCAGCAGCCACCTGAGTGCAGAATGGTCGGTTCTTAGTTGAAAGTGCTGACCATACAGATACCTGTGGTAGTGCTTTACACATTCTACAGCCGCCAAGAGTTCCCGTCGCGTTACGCAGAAGTTTCTTTCAGGCTTCGAAAGTACTCGACTGTAATAACCTATGACTTTTTCGGTTCCATTGATCACCTGCGAAAGCACAAATTTTCCTCCGGCCACAGGATATCCTAGAAGCGGTGCCGTACATAATAACTCCTTGAGCCTTAGGAATGCTTAAGCTTCACCCCAATGAAATAGTCGCGCCTTCTTAGTCAGCTCATGTAGACTTGCAGCCACTCTGGCAAAATTTGGTACAAATCGTTGGTAGTATGTGCACAGACCTAGAAAACTGTGAAACTCGTGCAGATTTTTCGGGCAAGGCCAATCTTTTACAGCCCGAATCTTATCTTCATCGGTTGATATACCCTCTGCAGTTAAGTGGTTCCCCAAATACTTGACTTCCCTCTGAAACAGTGTACATTTCATTGCGCTAAGCTTGAGTCCAGCCGCAGATATTCGCCTTAAGACTTCTCATGACAATTATGTCGCCAAGGTACACTAGGCAAGTTTGCCAGTGGAGTCCTTTCAGCACATTTTCCATTAACCGCTCGAAAGTTGCTGGAGCATTGCAGAGTCCAAAGGGCATCACATTAAACTGCTATAATCTGTCACCTGTGCTAAAGGCAGTTTTCTCCTTGTCTTGGTCACAAATTTCTACTTGCCAATAACCACTTTGCAAGTCCAATGTGGAGAACCATTTGGTTCCTGCTAGAGTGTCGTCAATTCTCGGTAGTGGATAGCTGTCCTTCTTGGTGATATCGTTTAGTTTTCTGTAATCAACACATAATCGGGTGCTGCCATCTTTTTTCTTAACTAAAACTATAGGCGAGCTCCATGGGCTAGAAGATGGTTCGATTACTTCACTACGCTCCATTTCGTTGACTAACTCCTTTACTTCATTTCGTTTTGCTAGAGGAATACTTCTGGGCGCCTGCTTTATTTTCCTCGCTTCACCAGTATTTATTCGGTGTTTTACAATCGCCGTTAATCCTTGACTTTGGGTTTACATGGCGAAGACAGAGCCGTATTTCCTGATTAGCTGTTTGACTTTATTTCTGTCAGGCGCCGCCAGGTCTTTTACCCATTTTTCCACATATTCTGACAGCATCTCTCGATCTTCATCGGACGCACTGGAAGGATTCAAGTTCTTTTCGCAACAGATTATTGCTTCTGGCGCAGTACATTTGGCTATTTCAGAGTTCGCTCTGACAACTTTTTCACAATTTTATAGGTTCAGTACTCTTACAGGAACTCTTTTGTCTTTGCTGGTTTTCACGAGGGCTTTCACTGTTATTAGGTCACTTTTTATTTCTGATAGTTCTACCACCCACAAGCTGCTGTCCTCACAATCTCCCTCCATACGCACCCATACTAAAGTTTCTGCTCGTGCTGGTAGTTTTTGGTGGCCGATGGTAACTAGCTTTCTTACCTGATCCTCGCGTTCATATCCAACACAAAGGGGTATTTCAACATTCTGCAAAATCATAACTTTTTGCCCCATATGCCCCATATAAAATCTGCACCAATAATTACTTCGTCCCCAATATCGGCAACAATAAATACGTGACTGACGCTTATGTTGGCAATTGTTAGTTTCACATTTACCTTACCATAGACAGGGGCCTGCTCTCCAGTAGCTGTTCGCAAACTTACCCCGTGCAATGGTTCAACTGGCTTTCTAATTATATCGGGCCTGATGATGGACTGTATCCTGTATCTATGGTTAAAATGTGCTTTTGTCCGTTGCTCATATCTGTCTCTTTTTCAGCAGTCACTCCGAGGTTACGCACCTTATATATAAATGAGACAGTTTCAGCAAAAGTCGATTTCTGCGTAGCACATACCGCATGTCTCACATCAGAATCCCGAATTCCATTCACAAATGCTTCAATTTTAAACTGATCTAAGAATGGATGATTTTCGCCTGGATATGTTAGCTGCACCAACCGCTCAATCTCCGTCGCGAAATCTTGCAATGACTCATTTGCTTTCTGCAGTCTACCTCTTAGTTCCATTCTGTATATTTCCTTTTTGTGTTCGCCACCATACTTCCGCTGCAGTGCCACCATTATGTCGTCATAATTATTTCTGCAGGCACACTTTCTAGAATTTCTGCAGCGTTTCCTTTTAAGGCCAGAATCAATTCTATAGCCTTTTCTTTGTTGTTCCACATATTTCTGGCGGCAACTGTCTCAAACTGGAACTTAAAAACATTAAACGGTATGCTGCCATCAAAAGTAGGGGCATTTGCTTTACCATAACTTTCGGAAATAATTCGTACTGGGTCCTCTTGACATTGAGAATTATTTATTTTACTTTCCAGATCTTGCAGTTTTTTCTCGACGTCATGCTCTAAGTCAGAAACTCGTTTTTCAACCACAGACATTTTTTTATTAGTAGCTTTAGAAGTTTCCTGAAGTTTTTCTTCCATCTTAGCAAATAATTTCTAGTTATCTGCCCTCGAAGTTTCTATCTTAGTTAACAATTTCGTTTCCATCTTAGTTAACAGTTTTTCGTTGTCTGCTCTAAAAGTTTCTGGTTGTCTGATCTAGAAGTTACTAACAGTTTCTCATTTTTCCCATCTTTTCCATCATAGCAGCAAACATTGCGCTTAACTCCATATTACCTTCTGTTTTACGGGTACTAACCTCCATTACTTCTTTTTCATCAAATTCGTAAGTCGCAATGTCAATGTTACGCCGCTTCGATTTCTCTATCAGCCGCTTTTGTAATTCTGTCTTATTACCTGCTGTCGGTAGCTCCAACTTACTCAATTCCTTCTTGAGTTGCTCCAATTTAAGCTCCTCCAATTTCATGACTGCTTATTATTTTGCAATCCCACTTCTGACACCAATTATTATGATTTTACCCTTTATAAAATATTTGATTTATTTACCTTTTAAATAAATCGAGTTCTTTCTATATTGCAAATAATAAACACTGTTTGAAATTGTTTATAGCTCTCTTTATTTATAACCGTCACTTAAAATTACAGAAATACACTTTAATATCACACTTTATTTACACGGTGTAGATATACTAAACGTTAGCCACACTTTAGTTCTTCACACTCAGAGTTTTACTTTATAAACTCAACTACTGCGTCACCAAGTACCAGTATTTATATGAGTAGTCAGGTATTGTAGTTATTTCCAGTTATTACTTCACTAGAATTTTCCAGCTGTCAAAGAGTTGGTGATGAAATTTCTAGTGTTTAGAAATTTCTGCAAAAGTATATTTCGATTCGATTCAGTTATAAAAAAATTTTCTTTTTAAATAAATGCACTCTCTTTATTGAATAGTAATTTATATTATTTATTCGAATTCATTTTATTGAGACTTTTTAAACACATATTCAGTTTCAACTTCTGTGACTAATAAACCTTCAAACCTAAAATATGATCATTTAATCAATGATATATGAGTGAGCATATATGAGTTAAAAATAATAAATAAAATCATATATTCATATATAACCTCATTGATTACACTAGTTAACAAATTTTAAAAAATTTTGTGCGACAAGCGTGCGACTATTTTTTTGTTATTGATTTGGGTCTCCTGAATCCGAAAATCGCATTTAAAAATTTTGTTTCTGAAGTAGTTTTTGAAAAATTTTAATTTTTTGTTTTTATATTTAAATTTTTGAGTATTTTTACTTTTTTGACTATATCTCAAACTAGGACCAAGCTATTTTGATCAATCAAATTGCAAAAGAATTTTCATTTAATGGTCAAAATTTTTCTAGATTACAGGATTTAAATTGGCAAAAACTGAAATCTGAAAATTTAAAAAAATAGAAATGGTATTAATCTTGAAAGGAAAAATATAAAATAATTTTTTTCTTACGCGTATAACTTTTATATAAAAAATAAGTCATTTTCAAAGAACACCTATGGGTAAATATCAAAGTTATGACTGACTGTTTATGTAAACCGCGTTAGTTAACACTAATGTTGTATCTGAGGGTGAGAGTACCTCGTTGCAAGTTCCTGTAGGGCATCTGGAAGATACTAGCGTCTCGTCCTTTTCTGATGCACTCGGGGGCGTGGAGGATCTCTTCATCACAGGACTAAGTGAAGAGTTTTGTGAAGAGGAGCTTCTCGTAGACTCTGAAGAGGAAAAGGATGTGACGGTGGTGGAGAAATCTGATGGAATTTCGGTTTCTTCAGATAAATCTCCATCACTCTAAGGCTCCATCCGCAGCCTTTGTGATCCTCCTGACGCAAGGAGGGTTCGAGGTGGTCCTTATTCAAGAACCCTGGATGAGTGGTGGCAGGATTTGTGGGATAAGGACTAACGGGTTTAAGCTGATCCAAAGTACGGGTGATGGTAGGCACAGATCTTGTTTACTTGTAAGGAACAGTTTTAATATTTTTCTTCTCCCCTCTTTTAGTAGAGAAGACATAACAGTGGCCAGCCTTGAGTGTGAAAACTCTCAAATCTGGCTGGCGCCGGTGTATATGGCGCATGAAACTGATGTACCTCCGGTCACTCTGACGGCGCTGGTGGATGCTGCTGGAAAAGCTGGGTGCAACCTGCTTGTGTGCAGTGATGTCAATGTGCACCATCAAATTTTGGGAAGCTCAGACATCAATGTTAGGGGTGAGTTACTCATTGAATATATTATGAATACTAAACTAACTATATGTAATAGGGGCAATGAACCTACGTTCATTACTAGGAATAGACAAGAGGTACTGGATGTTTCCCTTGTCTCTGATGAACTGGCTAATAGGATTGGGAACTGGAAAGTTTTGGATGACCATAGCTTTTCAGATCACCGTTATATTAGTTTCTGTTTAAATGAGTTAGATAGTATCCCACAGCCTGCTTTTCCACCGAACGTTCGGAAAGCAGACTGGGGGAAATACAGGGAAACATTCTGCAGATTATTTTCGAGGGTATCTGACATGAACGTTCGGGATATAGGGAACATTGAGCGATCAGTGGAACAGGTCTCAAGGGCCGCTGCTAGCTTCATGTCCCAAAGGTAAGGCTAGGGGTAGGAAACGACCGCAATGGTGGTTGCCAGAGCTAGCGAATCTTGGGAAGTGCTGTAGGAAATTCTTTAACAGGGCAAAGTCCACAAGGGTTTCACAGGACTGGGACGTTTATAAGGGTAAACTTAGAATAAACAAGAGTGCATTGAGGAAGGCTAAGAATAGGTCCTGGGGTGAATTCTGCAGCAATGTTGAGGACACCTCTGAGGCTGCAAGGCTAAGGAGGATTTTGGCTTCCACACAATGTACGGTGAGATATCTTAGGAAACCGCAGGGGGATTGGACAGCATCCAGTGGGGAATCACTGGCGCTGCTCCTGGATACTCACTTCCCTGGTAACTGCCGAAATGAAACTTCTGCGGTTAGTACTGCATCAAGTCAACCTTCGGCCGCTGCCAGGAAGATTGTAACTGAATCCCGAATTGCGTGGGCTATTAGTAGCTTCAGACCTTTTTAAGCCACCCGGACCAGATATGATCTCACCGTGTGAACTGCAGGTGGTGGCGGATACACTGATTCCTTGTCTCAGGAATCTATACACGTGCTGTATCGACCTAACTTATGTCCCTATTATGTGGAGGGAGACCAAAGTGGTCTTTATTCCCAAAGAGGGGAAATCCTCTCAAACGGGACCTAAGGATTTTAGGCCTATTAGTATGTCATCGTTTCTGCTGAAGACACTGGAGAGACTCATTGGCAGGTATCTTAGGGACAATATTGATCAGAGGCTGCTGTCCAGTCGCCAGCATGCCTACTGCAGGGGTAGGTCCACTGAGACGGCCCTGCACAACCTGGTCGGATTCATTGAGGGTTCGCTCGCCGTTAGGGAGTATACCATGGTGGCTTTTCTCGATATAGAGGGAGCGTTTAATAACTTTACTCCGGATGCCATAGCTGCGGCGCTATCTGGTCTTGGAGTGGACGTCGACATCAACAAGTTTGTGTACAGTCTTCTTAAAAGGAGACGTATACGGGCCAAGTTGGGGTCGTCGGACCTGAGTAGATTTGTTGATAGGGGCACACCCCAGGGTGTTGTACAATCCCCACTACTATGGAATCTAACTCTGAATGGTGTTCTGTTGTCACTTGAGGGGGTTGGTGTTAGAGTTGTCGCATATGCGGACGACGTGGCATTGGCAGTCAGGGGAAGGTTTCCTGGTACATTCAGGGATGTCCTTCAGGGCGCACCTCTAACTATGGAGAGGTGGGCGCGTGATAAAGGTCTTGCGGTGAATCCGTGCAAGACTGAATTGGTCCTGTTCACCAGGAGTTATAAGATTAGATTAGTGGAACCTATCTCCTTGGGGGGCACTGAAGTTCCTTTTGCGGACGGTGCCAAGTATCTTGGGATACTGTTGGATAGGAAGCTGAACTTCAGGCTCAACATTATGGACAGGGCAAGGAAGGCCACAGTGGCACTTTATGCGTGCAAGAGGGCAATAGGGAGGCAATAGTGTTTGGCGCCCCGGATTGTCCACTGGCTGTATACAGCAGTGGTACGACCGATAATGCTGTATGGTGTTATCGTCTGGTGGATAGCTCTCTAGAGGCCCACATACCGTGGGATGCTGGATAGGGTCCAACGGATGGCTGGCATGTGCATCACGGGTGAGCTTCGTGCCACCCCATCTGATGCGCTGAATGCTCTTTTGCATTTACTGCCTTTGGACATAATTGGTTCGCCGATTGCTGCAGCTGCAACGGTCCGGTTGAGGGCGCTGTCACTTTGGTCGGACAGTGGCTATGGTCACAGTGTAATGCTTAACATGATGCTTGATCTTCCAGGCATCAATGACTACACTGTGGCTGAACCACAGTTCGGCAGGAGGTACCAGACGCTTATACCGCATAGGGATTCGTGGAAACACGGAACTCCCAATGGGGGGCGTTGTGTCGACTTCTATACTGAAGGCTCTAAACTCGACGATCAGGTAGGCTTCGGGGTCTACTCCAGGGACCTACAGCTGAGTATTGCGCGGAGACTGCCGAATCACTGTAGTGTTTTTCAGGCTGAAATTCTGGCCATTAGGGAGGTAGCGGAGTGGCTTAGTTATAATGTCCTCACAACGGTGAGGATTAATACATTCTCTGATAGTCAGGCTGCCATTAGGTCTCTGGATTCTGTCTTCCTGGATTCGACATCAGCCCTGAACGGTCGCAGATCTCTTAACGAGATTGCTCAGCAGTTTAGCATCCATGTTATTTGGTTACCGGGCTACAGGGACATACCAGGGAACTGTAGAGCAGACGAGCTTGCAAGATTTATCCCTACTTGTGTCCGTCATGACGGGACACTGTCTGATTGGAAGGCACGCAGTTAGGTTGAGGATTGCGGCTAGTGACTTTTGCACAAGCTGTGGTGACGAGGAGGAGTCTGTGGAGCACCTTCAAACACTTGTCCTGCCCTGGCTCCCACGAGGGGACTGCATTTGGGCTCATATTTCTTTGAGGACCTGGGTGATTTGGCTGATAACGATATCGGCCGACTTAGGGGCTTTTTGGGGCAATCGGGATGGTTCGACGGGGGAAGCTAGTGATATCATTTTTACTAGCTTCCGTGGTATCACAAGGGACTATATAGTCTAAGTGAGTTTGATTGGCAGGCTACCACTTCTACCTAATCCTACATAAACTTTATTTTTTTTAATACATCAACAAAACCTCGATGTGATATGTATTTTCGTTCACATATCAGATACATTTTTTATGTAAATAAATATAAATTTTGTATTTAAAAGAAAATTTAATAAAAAACTTGATCAATCATGTCTTGCATACAATTATACTAAAAGATTTATTACAGGGTGGTTTTACAAGAAAAACATTGGCTGGCTAGTACTATTCTGTGTGCGGTTAGCAATTTCTGCCTGGATATTTATTTCTTTATTAATAACTAGTGGACAAAAACCAGTAGAAAATCTGTTGCCCGGTCAAAAGTCTGGAATTGCCGGGAGTCATAGATAAAAATGGTTGAAAAAGTATCTTATTAGAGAACTTACACACACATAAGGGAACACATACATATTTAAAATTTCTGGTTGCCAGCCAAAGGGCTTCGGGCAGGCTATTGAAGAAGAGTCTTTTTTCCTGCTTGTAGAAATTTCCAAAGATCTGGTCTAATCTGTCGTTAGCCCATACACCAAGGAACAAGCATATAAAATTTCAGTATTGTAGCCAAAGGAATTGGTGAAGTCCGTCAAGGGAGAGATTCCCTTATTTAGCTGTCAAAAGGGAAAATTTTCCTATTGGAATTTTCCAAAAATTCCGTCTTAACTGGTGTCTACGCCGCAGAAGGGACTTTTATACCAAACTTCCTAGCTCTAGTTGTGGGGGCAGGCGGTTAAGAGGGAGGCATATTTAAGGAGAACATATTTTAAATTTCAGGTTTCAAGCTGAAGAAGTTTTTGGCAGGCCGTTCAAGGGGAAACTTTCCAATTCTCCCCTTCCCCCTCGAGTAGGAATTTATAAAAATAACTTTTGAGTGAATCGCTGCGCCGTTGAAGAATTACGTACAAAATTTCAACTTTCTAGTTCCAGCGGTTTTTGCAGGCCGTCAAGAGGAAAAATGTTCCTTACCTTAACCCCGTATGATATTCCAAAAATTCCATCTTAGCTGCTGTCTATGCTGGAGGAGGAACATTTATACCAAATTTCAACTTTCTTGCTTTAGCCCATACCTCAGGGAATCCATCTTTTAAATTTAAAGTTTCGAGCTAAAGTGAATTCGGCAAGCCGTTACGGGGGAGACTTTGCCCATTTTTGCCCCTCCCTTATGTGAATTTCCAAAATGCCATCTATATTTTCAAAAAATGTAATTTTATTTTATAGGGAAGTTGTAATAACCAAAAATATTTAAAGGTCACTTTCTTGCTCACTATAGCTAAAGTTACCAGGGCCATAGACTTGCTAAGTAGTTATATATACTTAAAAATTAAGAATGTAAAAAAAATGCTGTCAAGTCTTATAATTTTTAAAGCAACACATTGTGTGTGTAAAATTGTTTTATTGTGTCTAAATTTTAATTTTGGGCAGTAAATGCGTAATCATACGTACTATAAACTTTAGTTCAAGAATTACCAATAAACGAAACGATATTATTTCGATATAATAACGATATCATTTATATGATAAGTTTGCCCGAGAATGACATCATAAACGAACATAAATATGATATAGTTTTTCTATAAAAAGAACGATATCGTTATGATATCGAAAATATTAGGCAGCGCGATAATATTTTCGCCATATTTCTGGGAATATATCGTTATTTTACCCAAGAAAATGTGATATCGTTATTGAAATAAACAAAAATATATGATATCTTTAACGATATCGAAAAAAATCATTAGCGTTATCTAAAATGTAACATTAGATACAAAAACACAACAATTTTTGTTGTTTTACTTTAATTATTCTTTTAGAAAATATAATGACAAATTAAATAACATATATTAAAATAAAAATCCATAAACGGACGTATCAATGGTTAACGTTTTATTCAGTTCGTCTGAAAAAATTGGTTTTAATTAAAAAATGTTTTGTTGAAATTTTTTAAATACTCACTTATTAAAAAATGCAGACTCATGATTTATTAACGGAACCACACAGTCCAACAATTTAAACTTAATTCTACAAATAATTTTCCACACAACTTCACCAAAATGACTGCAAAAATGGTAAATTATTAAATTTATGTATTTTACACAAATCTTAATTAATAACTGAAATAATGGCGGTTTCTTTAAATTATAAAATTTTCTTTAACGTTTTAATTTTTCGAAGTTTTAGTTTTTATTTTGTTTAGAAAAGTTTTAATTTTTCCAGGCAATGTTTATTTCCGAAATTTTATCGTTATTTTTAAAAATTATGATATTATTTCCATATCATTTTTTTGTATTATTAACGAAATTCTTGGTTAATTAGGTTGTCAATTAATAATTAAAGAAAAAAAAACTGAAAAGTAAACTAAAAAGTAAACTAAAAAGAATCCTCTAATATAATTAATGACCAATGTATTTCGAATAGCGATCGCCAAATAAAAAAACAAATTTATGACATCCGCTAATTTAGATAACGCCATTCGAAAAGGCAGTTAAATATAAAATTATCTTTATTAAAATCCTCAATTTTAATAACAGAAATTTCAAATGATTCCGTTTTGTATTTAATATCAAACTCCTTGTTTATGATAAAGTAATTTCCACTGCATTTACTTTACGTTCGAAGATCAAATTTCCAAAAGTTCTATCGTATGCATTTTTCACGTTTTAATCCATTGTTTTTGTTTCAAATTGCAATAAAATCCATCTCAAACGAGGTTAATACATTTCAAATATATCTAGCAGGTAACATTCCCATATCCTATTATTTATCAAAATTTTCGTTAAGTTTGTTTAATTAGTATGCATTCCAATTTTTTATCGTTTGTATTTTTAAAGCCAAAAACTATCGCTAGGAGGCTGGGTCTTTTATTTCAAGACTCGAGAGCTCAAATATTTTAAGCAGTTCTGAAAAAGGTTTTTTTGCTCGTGAGCCAGGTCTCATTTGGTCGACCGAGATGATCCAATCATAAGATGTGTAGTCTATCTAAATAGTAAGTATATACACTTTGACGCAGCTTAATTTATTTAGGCTCCGCGCTTTTTAAATAAAATTAGCTAAACTTTGCCTCTTTCCGGAGCTTTTTCCAACCCTGCTAACAAAGCATACATATATAATTTTGGAGGTTTTTTATATGGGTATATCAGAGCAACCGCCAAATTTAATCTATAAAATTCGTAGTTTTTAACATTCAATATTTAATAATTGTTAATAATTAATAGTTAATAATTATTTGATTAATACTAGATGGAGTAAAAAGGCAAATTCAAACAAATACTCCATTTGTATTACAATTGTTCGTAAGTATTCAATCTAAAATAATGTATTTTTAGATTAGACATCAATTTAAATTTTTTTTGTGGAACTTAAATATACGAAGAAAGGATATATCTTTATAGTTAAAGAAATGGTAATATAATAACCACACAGAATTTTACAATCTGTGGAATTCATTTCCAGATATTTTTATCAATATTACCCCCAAATTTACGTAGAGCAAAAAATATAAACAACATCTAAAAAATGAATTCACTTAAAACTTTCAATGAATTAATTTGTTATTGCATTTATCTAATTTTATGTAATTAATCACTGAATAAATCACTATTTAGTTTTTTGTGAATTGCACTTTTTGTAAATGAATTACATTGTTGATAACACAGGCCCAATTTATTAATTTATATCTTAATTGTACCTTCTTTTTGTTTACAACATAATATCAAATGACTGTACTTAAAATTTTAACACAAAATAGAAGTACTATCCCCGCAGAGAGGGAACTCATTTGGAAATGCTTCCAAAATTTTGGTTCGTAGGCTAATGTGGTAAAATCACTTTCATTATTGCGTGGCAAAATAGTCAGTGCACTTAAAAATTTAAAAAAATATGAGACTAACAATATTTTACTAAGAAAAAACACTGAAAAAATCTTTTTCGGCAGAATGTTTTATGTCCAGAATGAGTAAAAAATTTACTTTTTTACATCTACGCAAATAAAGTGTAGCATGGAGTCAGAATACAATGTTAAAATATCAACAAAAACTGTAAAAAGGCGTTTGGTCAAAAATTATTTATATCGTCGCAGATTTTGCAAAAGAATATCTCCACTGTGATCAAAATTTTTTGAAATTGGTTGACTGGAGCGATGAATGTAAGTTTAATGTTCTTGGTAATGATGGCAGACCGCATGTAAATTATCCACAAAACGCTCAATTAAATCCCAAATATAAAACGAAAAAACTAGTGAAGCATAGCGGGTCGTCGGTGATGGTATCAGGATGTTTTACCTCATCAGGAGTTGGTTCGATAGTGAAAATATAATGCAAAATGACAGATCAAATGCATAGAAGTATATTAGAAAATAATCTGGTTAGTGATTGTGCTAACGATTTGTCACTAGCATGGATATTCCAACAACATAATGACCTGAAGTATAAGTCTTGGGTCGTCAAGTCTTGGCTTGAGAGGAATCACATTAAGGTTGTCGATTAGCCAGTACAGCAAGAAAAAAAATGGATTTAATTTTAATTAATTAAAATAATATTTATTAAATGACTTAATTATTTGTCCACAAAGATTATTTAAAAAGTTGAAAAAAACAGTGATGTTTAATTTAGCTTATAGAATTTTAGACAAATTAATAAAACTTAATTTTTATGGCTAAGAAAATATAATATTTATTCTTGATAAGAATTTCATGAGTTCGAATGACTTAATTGTGTGACCACGACTGCATGTGTGTATGCTAATAAAAACCGATATTATTTTCGATTAAGAATAGATTTGAAGTATTTGAAAGAAAACACTTTCAAGAGCATATAAAAGCATATTCTATTTGTTTAAAAACATTCAAAATGTATAGGTATTAATGTATGTTTTTTTAGGCACATACATTTTATAGTTACACACATCAAGTGTATTTCTAAAATAATTTAAAAAGTTTGAATATCAATTTTTGTGTCTATAATTTATAGACACAATATTCTCTGCGGCAAAAGGACCTATCCCAGGACACATCACGTGACCGGTTCATTGTAGTAGGGACCGGTTTTTTATATGAAAATGACCGGTCACTTTAACATGGGCTTGTCAATTGCCCTCTGTGACATGTCACAGGACTGGTCTAAAAGAACATGTCACACAATTAACCCCAAAGAACATATCACAGGACTCGTACGTTCAAACTTATCATATTATATAGCCTTTTAAACCGAACATGTGCTAAGATTTTTTAGAACCGGTACTGTTTTCATTAACACGGGACTAATACTTTCAGACCCAATACGTGATAGAGACTTTTTATACCAATCACGAGATAGGTACTTTAGAAACCGATCCTGTTTTCACCTACCACAGGACTGGTACTTTCAGGCCCATCATGTGATATTATTAACCGGTTCTCTTTTCACCTAAATGAAAATTTATTAAAGTGTAATTTAAATAGAATAGCAGTCAATATAAATCGAAATATACATTACATTTTTTGATATCACCCATATATACTTAAAAAAAACCAATTAAAATCTAAATTCTAGATATAAAAATTATGACAACAAAAAATTATAAGCAAAAATTATATATGGTGCAACGTTAACTTAATGAAGCTTAATTTGAAAAAGTGTAAATTAAAAACGACCTGGATATATTATAATATTGCTGGTTATATTCATATGTTTGGAAACGCTTTAAATTATATTTGCCGTGCATCTAATATAATATGGTGGCCAGAAAATATAATGTACTTTCCAGTAAACATATATATATTTGCCTGCAAACGTATATATTTTTATACCCTTCACCATAGGTGGAAGGGTATATATAAGTTTGTCATTCCGTTTGTAATTTCTACAATATTGATCTTAGACCCTATAAAGTATATATATTCTGGGTCCATATGAAGAGCGAAGTTGATTTAACGATGTCCGTCTGTCCGTCTGTCCGTCTGTCCGTCTGTCCGTCTGTCCGTCTGTGTGTTGAAATGGGTTTTCCGAAGAACCCAGACATGATGAGGACTTGATTCTTTTTTATTTCTGTTACATGTGATCCATTTCTGTTTGCTATTAAAAATCAGACAGATCGGTTAATAAATGGCTGAGATATTAGCAAAAAACCAGGACTACCTCTAATTTTTCCAGTAAAATCCCTTTGTTTAATAAGAGTGTGAAGATAAATACGTAGGTTAAATACGTTTCACAACTATTGTGAATGATATAAATAAAAAATAAATAGTAGTGTCGCCAACTTTTTTTTGCCTAGAAAATGCCAAATTTGACAAGAAAAGCGCTGAAACATATGGAAAAATATAAATTTGAGATTTTACATGACATATTATTTTGGATTAAAATTTTTGGACATTTAAGAAAAAATAAATGGGGATACCGCTTGTTTGTGGAGAGCTATGAGGTAGTAGATTCCAACGATGTATTCATCTCCTTCAGAATACCATGGTGAAGGGTATATAAGATTCGGCATAGCCGAATTTAGCCGCTCTTACTTGTTATTATTATGTTTGAGTTCCACATGTATATTAGTGGTAAAATTACAATTGCAAATATATCTCTGTTTAGGTGGAAACATATGTAAAGTGTAATATGCCATCCTGGTTAAAGTAGGATTTTTGTTAAAGGTCAGTAGGTGATTTTTTTTGTTTAAAAAAAGATAATTTTTAAAGTTAACTTCCAATTTCGCGACAGTAGAAAAAAAAGCCAAGTAATTTGCCTTTTATTGCTTCATACTACACCTTTGTGTTAATTAGTGCTACCAAGTTATTTAACATGTATCTGTGATTTTCGAATAAAAATGTCAAATGTTTAAAAACGAATGCTGTTGCTAAGCGAACTTTTCACAAACATAGCAACTAAAAAGGAAAGGAAGCACTACGAGCATTATCATCAAATCCTCAAGTGGTAAATTATGATTTAAACCAAACTTATTTAAAAGCCATCGTAAAACTTCATTCTTTTTATTTAATTATTTCACCATGGTGAAAGATAATTTTAAAATTTGCTAAATTTAAATAAATAAGTATATTTTGACTTAAATTAGAATCTTTTTATTAGATTTCTATAAATAAATTTGGCCTCAGAATTTAAAATTAGTGCTTTTAAATAATCCACGAATCTTCACGTGTCAAAGTAAGTTTTAACCCCCATTTTGTAATTATGTCGCTATTCTAATGCATTTAAAACTTAACAGTTATCAAACCTAGATGGTATTAACATGAGGCCAAAATTCTGTTAATTGGTGTATGGAAAGGAAAGGCTTTCCTACAGCAAGGACTGTTAAAATACAAAACAGACTTGCCTTTAGACATTGTTAGTCTAATAAGGACACGAAGAACTTTTAAACGAAAAAGTCAGCGGACCTCAAACATATCTGAATTTAATTTTTATGAACAGAGTGTGAAACTTCTAACTATAATGATCAACAACAAAATAAATACTCATCGTAATGATAAATGGAACAAAACACTGTCAAAATTAAGGCCTGGCGACAAATCGTTCTGGAAAATCACCAGACGTTTAAGGGGTAAACTTAACAACAAAATTCCCTTTTTTAACCAAGGTAACAAAAAAATTATAACTGATGAGGAAAAGGCACAACTACTGTCTGATACATTTTCCGCTTCGAACGATCTTACTTCTACATACAAACATTCAGTCGATAAAACTGTTAATTCCAAAGTTAATCGGTTCAAGTCAACTAACAACGATTCTGAAAACATGACTCTCATATCGCTTAATGAAATAAATTCTATAATTGCGTCGCTTACAGCTTCAAAATCACCTGGTCTTGATGATGTATCGAACTTACTAATAAAAAATTTACCTCCCAAAGCTGTGCAGTTACTAATGATAATTTTTAATAGCTGTATAAAAATCAACTATTTTCCTACACATTTCAAAAGAGCAAAAGTTATTGCGATTCTTAAACCAAACAAGCCTAAGCACAATCCTAACAGTTACAGGCCGATTAGCTTATTAAGCAATTTGGGAAAATTGTATGAAAAATGCATCCATAATCGAATCTGTGATATCGTTGAAAATACCCCAATAATAGCTAACGAACAATTTGGCTTCAGAAAACAACATAGTGCAGTACACCAAATAAATCGCATTACAAATATAATCAAAGCTAATAAACGAATAAAACAGTCAACAGGCCTAATAGTTCTTGACATAGAAAAAGCATTTGACACCGTTTGGCACAACGGCCTAGTATATAAATTGCTTCAGGCGGATATACCTAGATATCTGTGCAAGCTTGTTGCAGATTTTCTGGACGAAAGAACATTTGTTGTTGCAGTTAATGGTACATTATCTTCACCTAAAACAATTTTAGCCGGTTTACCACAAGGTTCAATTTTATCGCCTTTACTGTACTCCATTTATACCTCGGATTTTTCTCCTCCCCCGTACATGAAGGTTGCATACTACGCAGATGATACCGCTTAAATAACGTCAAGCAAACTCACAAAGGCATTATTAAAGAAAATGGAAAAAGGATTTGCTGCTTGCAATAAATATTTTTATAAGTGGAAAATTGAAATCAACCCTGATAAAACTCAAACAATCATATTTCCCTACAACAACTCTCCCAAACGATTACCTAGTCGACAGATAAGTTTTGAAAATGAGAGCTTAACAATTCAAAATGATGTCAAATACCTAGGTATGCGTCTGGACAGGAAGCTTAATTTTTCAAGGCACATTGACGAAATTTGCAAGAAAGCTTTAAGAATTATCAGAGCCTTGTGGCCTATACTGAACAAACGCTCTTCGCTCAGCCTAAAAAACAAAAATTTAATATTCAAAAGTGTCATAAGACAGATTATTCAAAACAAATGCCTTAAGATCATTCACAACAAACACTGGAGATACTCTACGCAGCTTCTTCACAACGAAACTGGATATGAACAAGTTGACGAATTCATAAAGAGACTCAACAATAAATATCACGAAAAAGTAGAA
The DNA here is from genome assembly GCA_949748255.1 of Eustalomyia histrio. Lineage (NCBI taxonomy): Eukaryota > Metazoa > Arthropoda > Insecta > Diptera > Anthomyiidae > Eustalomyia > Eustalomyia histrio. The sequence goes on from OX456523.1 coordinate 91,458,958, forward strand.
AATACCTCTTATCAGCTGATAAGAGAATGTAGAGAGTCGGCATAAGGGTAGCTTTAAGAAAAAAAAATCACCAAATTGAAAATGATATGTATTTAATGCATTGTTCCTTTAGATAATGCACTTATATACATGTATATTTTCTAATTATGTTTGAATAGCTTTCGTTTGTCATATAAAGGTTTTCCTATTTCTCCTTTAAAAAATGTTAGAATATAAAATTACTCAACATCTGTGATTAAAAACCTAATTCGCTGTAATATCTATTGATAAAATCTCGAAAAATGTAAATATGTAAATAACTAATAATTAAATAAAGATGATTTAAAAAAAAAAAAAATCTTACAATAATGTAAGATAATATGAAATGTTATATAAAATGTACCAATGACTGTTGGAACGAAGAAATGTTACTGTTAGGTAAAAAATGCATAGAAATTTCTCAACTGAAAATATTGTCAATGAAAAAGACTATTTAAAAAAAAAATTGATATAAAAAAATTGATATGAAAATATTTTTTACACTAAAGTAAGTACAATTTAATAATTATTCATTTGTTTTTAATTTTTTATGTTATATCTTTATATTAAATTAATTAAAAAATATTAATAATAAAATTGATTCATTACATTTAAATATTACTAATTTAATTTTTTTAAAAAGAAAAAAATATAAAAATGTTTTTTTTGTATTTTTTAATACATTTTTTCTATCATCTATCTATTTAAAAAATATATTAACATATAAAGTGTGTTTAATTCCTAATGCCTCTTTGTGACATTTAAATGTGCCGATTAGGTCTCTGCACTTTATGCATTTTGTTGAATTGTCTATGCATAAAATGCAGACTTTTATGCATTGTATTTTATTTGTTGAAGTCGTTCTATTCGTCGTTTTAGTTCTATTCGTTGTTTAAGTTGTATCTATTTGTCGATTTTGTTTTATTCGTTGTTTTCTTGTTTAACACGCTAACATAATAGTGTTATTTTTTTATTTTTTGAGCTTAAGGGTGGTATTGTACGCTGTATTCAAGTATAACACAGCTGCACAAAAATAATATTTTTTGGGATGTCTCGGGCTCAAGTCCTGATCTGTTGGGGTGTTATCTGTTGGGGTGTTATGGGATGTCTCGGGCTCAAGTCCTGATCTGTTGGGGTGTTATAGTGTTTTTGGGTTTAAAAGTTTTTTTCATAAATCATTTTAAAAATAAATATCTGTAAGTAGATAAATTTTAAAATTTTAGAAAATTAAAAAAAAAAAAAATTGCGATGTTGCTTACTTTAATTTGCAAACAAAATTCATTTAATAAGGTTTTGCTTTTACGATGTTGTCAATATTCATAAGCTAACGAAAATTTATTGTTTAAAAAATATTTTCAAAAAATTTTAATTTACAACATTTCAACAAAAAAATGAAACAAGAAAAGTTAGACAAAATAAATTTGGGATAAAATATTTTTAAAGATAATCTGTAAGTTGATAAATTTTAAAATTTTAGAAAATTAAAAAACAAAAAAATTGCGATGTTGCTTATATTAATTTGCAAACAAAATTCATTTTGTAAGGTTTTGCTTTTACTATGTTGTCAATTTTCATTTGCTAACGAAAATTTATTGTCTAAAAAAGATTTTCAAAAAATCTTAATTTACATCATTTCAACAAAAAAATAAAACAAGAAATGTTAGAAAAATAATTTTGTGATAAAATTTTTTAAAACATTATTTAAAAAATTTCATTTATTAAAATTCCTTATTTTTTATTTTAGCTACTCTCAAAAAAGTTCGTAGTTTTGCAAAAAAAAAAAAGGAAAAGTTTTTAAATAAGTACCATATCTTAAAAGGTATCACTTTTAGAAAAAAAAATCAAAAAATCTATCAATACCAATAAATAACTTTTTATCACACCTTAAAAACAATGGAAAAGAGCATCCAAGCATTGAACTTTCTAATCCTTATGTTTGACAACTTCAGTAAACTAATGAAAAAGCTCGTCTTATCATCGAATTTTAATAGCACAGAGTAGCTATAAAAAACTACTTCCTTCCAATGACACGTCAATGTTAAAATCATTAATGATTCACCGAAGTTTTCACAACTTCGAATTATAATGCATTTTCTCAATTTTTCATTAAGTCTAAGGTTAAAAAGAATAAAAGTATTTCTCTAAAAACTACAGGTTTGGACAAAATCCACCATATAATTTTCTTTCGCTTTAAATTTTGTTTAAAGTTAAAACACATTTGGTTTTTTATTGATTATATTTATTCGCACTTATGAATTTTATTTCAATTAATTGTGGAAATTTATGTTCAGCAAATGATTGTCGTCGACGTTGATGCAAATTTGAAATCTTTTGATATGCGGCTGGCCAAGGCAAATTACAGAAACATAAAATTACGCCACTTGTAATGCATTCTTCAAATACGCGCTGTGTCGTGTGCAGTATGCCAATGCCATTTCCATATAATATATTTTAAGTTAAGCATTTCACTTTTTTAATTTAAGAAAACTGTTCAATTCACTTTGACAGTTTAAATTGTAATTTGTTTAATAATCACTTTTTCCAGTTGAAAACGTTATGGTGAAAATCATAAAATATTTTCTATATATAAATTCAACTTAAAGTTCAGAAAAGGTCAGAAGGTATTCAGATACAAAATGTAAAGGTAGCCAACTTTCATTACCATCACTAATGCACTAATTAAAAGAAAACATTAGCATTATTAACCGTCATTTCATGAGTTAATATTTATGTTAATATTTATTTATTTATGCGAGTATATATTGTTTTGTTATTTTTTGTATAAAGCAACTTTCATAATTTTTAAATAGTATAATTTTTTTGTAAACAATGATTTTTGAATGAATTAAAAATAGATTTTTTTTATCAAGCATACCTGAGAAACTGTTATGATTTTTACTAATAGCAATATTTTTACAAGTATGTTGAAAAAATATTAAGAAGGTGGAGTTCAACACCCAAAAGAAAATTCTCATGTAGTATTTTCGGGATCGGTGATTAATTCTATATAATTCACAGAGCATATCTGCCAAGTCAACACCTCCCATAAAACGGTTATATTGCTGAACAGCATTTTGAATTGGAATTTCAAAAAATTTTTTCTCTCTTTGATTCCATCGGCGACATGTAGATAATGGTTCAATAAAATAGTCCGTGAATAGCAGCTGTACTGTTTCATTGTCAAGCCGTTTTACAACTTTGATATCATTGTACGATTCCACTCTATAATCGTATGAGCCACGTCCTTTTTCTTTCAACTTTGCATCTGAGTCTAAGCTTACCTTTCCTAAACGGTTGCTTTGTCTCTTAGAATCTTCATCAAATGAAAGGATGTAAACCAATTGTCAAAGAACACCTCATAGTTTTGATTCTCTGGTAAACTCATGAGTAGGTGGATAACAATGTCCGAAGAAATACCTTAACCATAATTAGGGCAAGTTCCTTCTCCAGTGTACATCGAGAAGTCATATATTATGCCCGATTTCCCACATCTTGTAAACATTTTAAACCCCCATTTGTGAGGCTTTTTGGGGTTATACTGTTTTATTGTTTGTTTACATTTAAAGGTTATAATTTTCTCATCTATGCAGTGATGCTGCTCTGGAGGAACTTTAAGGCAATTTTTTCGAAAGTCCTCTAAAATTGGTTTTATTTTTTGAAGTTTGTCATCCATCCTCAGCTCTTTTCTTGTCGTCACTAGAAAAATGTAAGAACTGTTTTATTTTTTCCAAACGTTTGCCAGTCATAGCAGCATCTATTAACGGAATCCTGAAATCTGCCTGCCATAACATTCTCATTTCAGGGTATTTAACGATTCCCATATATAGAAGGATTCTCAAATATTGCTCAATTTCTTTGAACGTTGCTTTAACCGAAACACCACTTTTTTGGACTGATCATAAATTAGTCTCTCCCAAAATTTTGGTGACCATGCTGTCATCTAAAAATAATTTAAAGTACTCCAAGGGAGTATATACGTCCACGTCTTCGGAAATGGAACCACTCCATTGTTTTCCACAAGTATCTATATTTATTTTTCTCCACTTTAAGTTTTTCAGATCCACTTTTTGAAACTCCGACTCTATCGGGGAATCCCTAGGGATTATTGCAAGACCTTCCTCCAATTCTAGCATTCAGCTTCTATTTCTTCAGGGAGCTCATCAAATAAATATGCAGCAGTTATTTCCTCGCAAAGACTATTCAAAATGTTTGCTTCTTCCATAGGAATTTCTACCGAAGGTACTTCAGGTTCTACTTCAGCATCTGAGTCATCCCAATTGAACTCCAGAATATAATTAATTTCTTTTACAGTCAAGCCCTTTTGCCTGCCCATAGCGGATTTAAGGCCAAAAAAAGAATATAACCTACTGGAAAATAACATAAAAGCAACAAAAAATGTAATGCAATATAGTAAGAATAAAACAACCGTAAATGCACCATGTTGTACATGTTGTACATTTTGAATTTTCTAAAATTTTAAAATTTATCAACTTACAGATTATCTCTTAAAATATTTAATCACAAATTTACTTCTCCTAACTTTTCTTGTTTCATTTTTTTGTTGAAATGTTGTAAATTAAGATTTTTTAAAAATATTTTTTTTAACAATAAATTTTCATTAGCAAATGAATATTGACAACATCGTAAAAGCAAAAACTTATTAAATAAATTTTGTTTGCAAATTAAAGTAAGCAACATCGCAATTTTTTTTTTGAATTTTCTAAAATTTTAAAATTTATCAACTTACAGATATTTATTTTTAAAATTATTTATGAAAAAAGCTTTTAAACCCAAAAACACTATAACACCCCATCAGATCAGGACTTGGACCCGAGACATCCCAATAAATATTATTTTTTGCGCAGCCTCTTACCACAACACAATGTTTTTTTTTTTGGCATTAACTATAATTTTAAAGCTATTGAATTGAAATTTGGTTTGTATACATTTTTTATGCTCGCAAAGATTCATATGATTTGGAGCACTATTTCATACAGCTGCCATATAGCCGATCTAGCCAATTTACCCCAACTTTTTTCTTTATGAAGCTATTGAATTGAAATTTGGTTTGTATACATTTTTTATGCTTCCAAGATGACCTACCAAGTTTCATATGATTTGGGGCACTATTTCATATAGCTGACATATAGCCGATCTGGCCGACATGCAACTAGGTTTTTGACGTTTCCATTAAAAATATTATTTTTAAATTTTCTTTTATATTTGATGCAAAAAAAAAATAATAATTATACAAATTCAAATTTCAGTATTCAACTCCTATTATTGTGTGTTGATTAGTTCTTCAATCTGAAAGTAAAGATACATACATTTTACCAAATTTTAAATAAGTTTGGTAATGTTACTTACTATAGAACATTCTCAATTTTCTTCTAGTTCAAAATATTTATCTTCTGAAGCAATAACCTCAAGTCCATCCTGTTGTTCATACTCTTCGTCGGACGAATTCTGTGTGAAATCTGGATCATCATTTTCGCATTGAATTTCTAAATGTGGTGCTTGTAATAGAGATATAACTTCTGCTGGTATAGATTTTGTTTTAATTGTAGTTCGTCATTCTTTTAAATAGGTACTGGACAGCAACGGATCAGAACTATCGATGGATCTATTAAAAACGTCTGCAATATTGTCTAATCGACTGCATTTTCTTGCGTGGCCTCTTCTATCGCTTTTGTATAATTTATTTCGGGATTCAGATGCATGCTCCCCAAGGCAGCCAATAGGAACTAAAGAAGTATTTACTATTTGGTGCCCATGTACTAAGACTTTGTGAACAGTGGGCGACTTTTTCTGATATGCCACAAAAACTTTAGCACAGAAGGCTTTAAACTTTTCCGTGTTTATATCGTACTCGCAGTGAATTGTTGTTAAAATGGTATGAAAACTTTGTAGAATATCATAATCAATATCAAGAATTGATGACTGTAAAGCTGCATTGGAAAATGCTCCTCTCGCTGTGTTGCCATCATTGGAGTTTCCACAGCCATTTGAAAAAGGCTTGTGCACATATAGGCCCATTTCCTTCATCATTTTTAATTGTAGCAGTCTTTTCCGTGCTTTTAGTTTAAGCTTGTAACAGTCCTTGACATGCCACTTCTTAAGCTCAATTCTATATGAGATTTTTAAAACAAACTCGAAAAAGCGGATCCAAGCGTGTAAAGGACTGATTCCATATTGAAGAGCGTGTGCCTTAGCCATGAAATCCTTCGAGTTTATATCTTTAATTTCGAGTAATTGTTTTGGCTTCGCTCCACAGATAGGGCAAGACTCACAAGAGTTGGTTCCTGACAATATGTTTAAGACTTTCCCATCTATTGTGTCATGGGTACAGTATATTCGACATATATATATTTTTCTTTAAATTTATACAAATATATTTGCATGTTGCGAATCTGGGCATCCAAATTTTCCTTTTCAGCTAAAATGAGGTCGATAGTTTCCTTAATGAATTCAATCTTCTATGGTCGGTAAAATCTTACAGATTGCGGAGTCTTATTGAGCCAAATAATTTGTTGCGTCTTATTTATCAATTTCAATGGTACAAAAAAATTTCTTAACAACAGAATTGTGGTGTAAAAATTGAACATTTTGAATTTTCAATGGACTAGGAAATATAGAGCAGCCCCTCTCCCTAGGTGCAGACTTATATCAAATGAAAGATTGAAGTCTCAGTTTTCATTTAAAGTAAAGGACATATAGCAAAAGTTTGCAAAAGTACTTTAAACATACAAAAGACTACAAAAAATACGCAACGCGCACATTCTGTCGCTATACGTATGTTAGCATGCAATAGCATATTTACAACTTTTTACTTTTATTTTTTTTAATTGTTTACAACTATTCACTTATTGTTTATTATTATTTTATTCACATTATTCATTTGATTGATAATTTTTTTGTAGGTCATTGACTTTGGGTTAGATAGTTGCATAATTTTTAATTTAAATCGATAGTGCAAGCTAGGAAACAACCATTGATGGTATTGTGTCTAGAAGATTTTTCGAAAATCCAGAAATAACCGCTGACATAACTGGTGTAAATGTATACCTAATTTACCGCTTTAAAATTATATGTAATACTATAAATAGTTGTAAAAATATAGATGTTGGTAAATTCCATACGTATTGCATGGACACTGGAAAATTGTATGTAGAGCTTTATGGCTGGTATTACATGCCTATTACTGTGAATAAAGTTCTCATTCACGGCAGCAAAATGGTATCTGAGGCTATATTGCCAATAGGTTTGTTTGCAATTTTTATTTTTGAGAGTATTTTTTAAATTTTATTTAATATTAACTTTTTTTTTGCTACAGGAATGTTATCCAAAGAAGCGCAAGAAGCAATGAATAAGGAGTATAGAAACTGTAGGCTATGCCATTCTCGTAAAAATTCACGTATTTCTGCGAATGAAGATGTAATGCACTATTTGCAAATATTATCAGATCCTTATATTTATTCATTTAGAATGAGAATGAAATTGAAAAAATTAGAATACCATGATGATATTAAAAAATTATTGATAGAATGAAAACAAAATTGTTCTTTGTTTGAAATGCAATAATTTCAATGGTAGGTGGGCGTAATAGTGGGCGTGTTATTGTAATTTTTGCATGAAACATTTTAAATGATATAAGTTACTGTAATATCAAATTTGAAGGTTGCACCTAAAATATTTTAGAAAATATGGCACTATTTATGTTGAGGTTGTATGGGTGGTGGGGGTAAAAGTGGGCCAAAGTTCAAAATTTTTTCCCGATAATGTTTATAACAATATAACATTCAAGTATACCAAAATTAAAAGTTATACCTAAAGTATTACGGACAATACGGCATTTTACAAATTTCGATTGTATGGGAGGTGGACGTAAAAGTGGGCGAATACTCTTAATTTTTTTTTAAAAAACTGGAATTGTCTCAAAAATAACCTGTGCAAAATTTCAGAGCTCTACAATGACTCCTTGTATTTAATGCCGGCGTTGTCTCCCTGTGCGGCGCACAGTGCTTTGTCCCCATATAGTGAATCGGCAAAATTAGAGGAGTTGTCGCAGAAACTTGAAATTTGGTATGCTGGCTCAGAATATCTAAATTAAGAAAAATTTGAAGTTTCGAAAAAATCGGCCCAAGGACACGCCTACTTCCGATACATCCTTAAATTTAAAAGTTTAATTCCAGCTACTATTATGAGCAGAATGAAGCAAAAATTGGTAAATCTCTGTTAAATTATGTCATTTAGCTAAGTGCTTAATTTTGTTTCATTCGGAGCAAGGACATAACAACCTCCCATATATCCTTTTTCTTAAAATCTACATTTTGGCTACATTAATGATAAGAATACAGTAAGAATTCGTAATAGTTTATGAAGTTATACTTTTTTGCTCTGTGACAATTTTCGTTTCATTCGGTGCAAGGACATTACTACCTCCCATATATCCTTTTCCTCAAAAACTGAATTTTAGCTACATTAATGATCAGAATGCACTAAAAACGGATAATAAGTTTTAAAAAGATACTTTTTAGATCTCTGGAGATTTTTTATTATTCGGTACAAGTACTTGACTTTCTCCCACATGTCCTTTTTCTCAAAAACTAAGTTTTTCCCAATTTTGCCATTTATTAATACAGATATATACTTCTGGGATTTTATTTTTTTACACAGATATCCGAAAAGCAACTATACACAATTTTAAATACAATTTACCATTATCGAAAAATATAACTTTACAATTATAAAATAAATTTTACAAAATGGCTTCATTATGTATATACATATGTATAGAGAAAATATGTCAAAAATTGATAATTTTAAAAAGGGCTACACTTATTCCTTCAAATTTTGTAAAATAACTTCAAAATAATGTTCAATTTGTTTAAGAACGATAGCAATCGTTTTCAATGCAATTTTATAATTTTTTGGAAATGCACTCTACATGAAGCATTGTCCGAATTGATAAATTTTTTTAAAATGTTTGCAAGTTTCGATTGTGTGAAAAAATGTCAAAACTATTCTTTGCTTTAAAAACATGTTATTCGACCAATAAATGCGGTTACCTATGCTGATTTTTGTAAAAAAAATATAGAATACTAGGTAATCGGGAACTAGAAGAATAATTTGTACGGTGGATATGCAAAATTTTGTATCCAATTCGGATAAAACTAGGTACAAGAGATTTTATCCGATTCGGAAAAAATTTCCAAATTATAGACTTAGAAAAGCCGAAATAAAAAGTTGTATAATTTTATATAATTTTTTTTATACTCAATCAAAGATAATAAATTTTTTCAAACAAATGCGGTAAAAATCACAAATTTAGCCATTTTTTACAAAAGCCAATATTTTGATTTTTTGTGAAAAACCGGCACTTTTTTTTTAATAATATGTTAGATAATATTATAGACTTACAAAAACCGAAATAAAAAATTATTTAATTTTATATAATTTTTTATTATACTCAATCAAAGATAATACATTTTTTCAAACAAATGCGGTAAAAATTACAAATTTAGCCATTTTTATAAAAGCCAATATTTTGATTTTTTGTTAAAAACCGGCACTTTTTTTTAATAATATGTTAGATAATATTATAGACTTACAAAAACCGAAATAAAAAATTATTTAATTTTATATAATTTTTTTTTATACTCAATCAAAATAATAAATTTTTTCAAACAAATGCGGTAAAAATCACAAATTTAGCCATTTTTACAAAAGCCAATATTTTGATTTTTTGTGAAAAACCGGCACTTTTTTTTAATAATATGTTAGTTAATATTATAGACTTACAAAAATCGAAATAAAAAATTATTTAATTTATATAATTTTTTTTTATACTCAATCAAAGATAATAAATTTTTTCAAACAAATGCGGTAAAAATCACAAATTTAGCCATTTTTACAAAAGCCAATATTTTGATTTTTTGTGAAAAACCGGCACTTTTTTTTAATAATATGTTAGTTAATATTATAGACTTACAAAAATCGAAATAAAAAATTATTTAATTTTATATAATTTTTTTTATACTCAATCAAAATAATAAATTTTTTCAAACAAATGCGGTAAAAATCACAAATTTAGCCAATTTTACAAAAGCCAATATTTTGATTTTTTGTGAAAAACCGGCACTTTTTTTAATTATATGTTAGTTAATATTATAGACTTACAAAAACCGAAATAAAAAATTATTTAATTTTATATAATTTTTTTTTATACTCAATCAAAATAATAAATTTTTTCAAACAAATGCGGTAAAAATCACAAATTTAGCCATTTTTACAAAAGCCAATATTTTGATTTTTTGTGAAAAACCGGCACTTTTTTTTAATAATATGTTAGTTAATATTATAGACTTACAAAAACCGAAATTAAAAATTATTTAATTTTATATAATTTTTTTTTATACTCAATCAAAGATAATAAATTTTTTCAAACAAATGCGGTAAAAATCACAAATTTAGCCATTTTTACAAAAGCCAATATTTTGATTTTTTGTGAAAAACCGGCACTTTTTTTTAATAATATGTTAGTAAAACCGGCACTTTTTTTTAATAATATGTTAGTTAATATTATAGACTTACAAAAACCGAAATTAAAAATTATTTAATTTTATATAATTTTTTTTTATACTCAATCAAAGATAATAAATTTTTTCAAACAAATGCGGTAAAAATCACAAATTTAGCCATTTTTACAAAAGCCAATATTTTGATTTTTTGTGAAAAACCGGCACTTTTTTTTAATAATATGTTAGTTAATTATAGACTTACAAAAACCGAAATTAAAAATTATTTAATTTTATATAATTTTTTTTTATACTCAATCAAAGATAATAAATTTTTTCAAACAAATGCGGTAAAAATCACAAATTTAGCCATTTTTACAAAAGCCAATATTTTGATTTTTTGTGAAAAACCGGCACTTTTTTTTTAATAATATGTTAGATAATATTATAGACTTACAAAAACCGAAATAAAAAATTATTTAATTTTATATAATTATTTTTTATACGCAATCAAAGATAATACATTTTTTCCATATTCCTAGTATGTTCTTCTAATTCATAGGGAGCTAAAAGAATAGTTTGTAAGTAGACTATTCAAAATTTTCATCCGATTCGAATGAAATTTGGTACATGATGATTGTGACTAATTCTTTTTACTGATATTTGTACATATATCCAATTTGCTGAAAATTGGTCAATATTCAATCATATAAGTCAAAAAAATGCGGTAAAAATCACAAATTAAGCCATTTTTACAAAAGCCAATATTTTGATTTTTTGTGAAAAACCGGCACTTTTTTTTTAATAATATGTTAGATAATATTATAGACTTACAAAAACCGAAATAAAAAATTATTTAATTTTATATAATTTTTTTTTATACTCCATCAAACTTAAGAAATTTTCGAATTTTCACCAAAAAAAACCTATTTTTTGGAGTTGTAAAAAATATTTGTTTTCAAATATATATTAAATAGTGTATTAAAGGTTTACTACAAATATATCTAAGTATTCAAAAAATAAAACTTTAAATCAGTATTTAAAAAAATATATTTTTGAGAATTATTTTCGTGAAACAACTGAAACAATATTTTTTCCTCAGTAATTTTTGCTTAATATTTTCAAACTTTGGCGCCCTCTACTGACGGCGAAAGCTATCAGACTAAATTTTTTTTTTTTGCATATTTATTTCAGTTAACTTCTTGTCTTTCAAAAAATGTACTTTTAAGAACAATTTGAGCCCATGCTTAATTTTTGATTTTTGCCTATGGGACAAAGCACCGTGCGGCGTCTCCTGAGCGATTGTTGTTGCTCCAAATGTCAACCAGCTAGGCACGACTAAAAACATATTGTACTAGAAAAATTTGATTTTTTCGAAAACGTGAGGATCCGGACAAAAAGGATTAGTCTCTTATTCATCTGCACACTTTGGTTAATATCTTTTCACTTACACCTTTTTGCAACTCTTTGCCATGCAAAACTACTGATTCACGAAACACAACTACACTTGTTAAGCTCTTTTTAAATATAGAGCAATTCCATATGAAAGCGATCACCTTTTGGACGACCCCTCTCCGATTTTAAAATAAATAGTCTCAATCGATTGCCCAGCAAAAAATAATGTACCTACATATTTTTTTTTTTATAGTGACTGGTTTAGTGGTGGTGTACACCACTGTCATGTGACAAAATTGAAGAATTCTTCAAAAGGGACCTCATTGAAAGTTGTTTTAAAAAAAAACTACTAAAGCGATCGCAACGAGTGATAGCTCGTTAGAAAGGTATTGAATCAGGTTTTAATTGAAAAATAAAATTTTCCTAAATTTTCTCAGAAATTTACCTTTTTTCCCATGAAAATTAAATTTTCCCATGAAAATTAAATTTTCCGATTTTCCACAGAAGCTCCTAAATTTTCCGGCTAATTTTATTTTTTTGGATTCCTCATAATTTTTGCTTTAAGAATCAGCAATAAAAAAATGGGCCCGACTCCTTGTTTGGACAGGAGAAGAGCATTTAAGAGACCACCTTGTTCTCATTGTTTTTATATTTTTTATAATTGAATTATTTTTAATTATTTAACATTATTTTATTTTATTATTAAAAATACATTTTAAAAATTATTTTACAGTTAAAAATACATTTATGAAGAAAAAATCAATTTTTTTTAAGAGCCCCAAGTTGAGTGTGTAGTGAATATGGTCTGCCTGCCTTCACAAGATCGGCCATAAATCCATGGATAATAGCAGCAGTGGCATGTAATGGCACACCAAACCCGACTGAGGCTACAGGTCATACAATAATTTGTAAATTTTTTAAATTACCAGGTAATAAATATTTCGCCTAAAATGACACGTGCAGAAACAAGTCATAAAACACGGATTTTCCATAAATATGGCGAAATATTTATTACCTGGTAATTTAAAAAATTTACAAAACATTTTATGACCTGTGGTCGGCTTATTGGCAGTAACCAATTAAGTCCCTCTTTAAAAAACATTTTATGACCAGTAGTTCACGCAAATTTTCCTATTAAAGAAAAGCAAATATCGCTTATTTTTTTTACCTATTTTTTACCAAAAATAAATATAAATACTTCACACACTCTGAGTCAAATTTCAGTTGAATACTAAACGTGAAAGTGTTAAAGTGTTTTTTTTTTGTAAAGTTAAGAGTGAAGCTGTAAAGACAATTTAAAGTAAAATGAATAAATTTTGCTGCAATCCGTTTAACAAGAGTGGACATCGTTCGAAAAAGATAAAAGTATTAAAATTAACTGGTGTTTCGAAGCGATACATGAATGAATTAAATATACAATACGGTGAAGAAGCACAATTTATTTGCCCCAAGTGTAAAATCGATTTGTCTCAACAAGCAAATGCATTGAAACAAATGCAACCACAATCCGAGAGGGAAATGACAATTGAACAAAATGTTTCATCTGATAGTGAGGCAGACATTCCGATGGTCAATATGTCTTTGAGTCCTTTGAATGAGGCTATTACCACTTTAGGTGAAACGCCTATTAGAAAAAGAAAGTTGCGAAGTGAAAAATACAGGAAAGATAAAAAAGGCAAGGTTTTGAGTGCAATAGCGACAATATTTGATGAAGGCTCTGATAACGAATGCAGTCAAGCAGATGACGTTGATGACGGCAAACAAATGATTGAGCAGTTGAAAAGAAAATTCAATTTAGCGACCACTTTTCCGGAGAAATATCTCATTTTATCTGTACTGCCTCAATCATGGTCTATACGTAAGATTACTGAACAGTTTCAAACATCTTTTTACATCGCGAGAAGAAGCAAAGAATTAGTTCGACAGAAGGGCATATTGGCGACTCCCACCAAGAAATTTGGCTCAAGGACCCTCAGCGAAGCAACGGTGAAATTGATTCAAGATTTTTACTGCAATGATGACAACAGCCGCGCCTGCCCAGGTACTCGTGACTATGTTATCACACGTGAAGATGGAGAAAAAGTACACAAGCAGCGCAGATTATTATTATGTAATCTATCCGAAGCATACCATCAGTTCAAAGAGAAATACCCAGCAGAAAAAGTGGGATTTTCTAAGTTTGCCATCCTACGACCAAAAGAATGCGTGCTGGCATTAGACAGGCACGGAACGCATTCAGTCTGCGTTTGCATGTTTCATCAAAACATCAAATTAATGTTCTTTCCATGCAAGAAATTGAAAGTATTTCACGGTGAAATTGAAACATATAGGGACCTCCTGTAGAAGTCGTTGTGCGCATACCCCACGGAAAATTGTCATCTGTCCAAATGCGACAATTGTCCGAAGATTGACGAGCTAGAGCAATATTTGGCGGAAAAGTTTGAACAGCTGTTAATTCAGGAGGTGCATTTCAAACAGTGGATAATTAGCAGCGGCAGATGTTCCCTTGAGACCGTGGTAAAGCAGATTCCGGAATTAATCGAGGAATTCGGATTCAAGTTGAATGAACTGAAGGCGCATCATTTCATATCCGAGATGCAATCGAAATTTCTAAAGGATGAATTCATTGTGATAAGCGACTTTGCCGAGAATTACACTTTTCTCGTTCAGGATGAAATTCAGGCTTATCACTGGGCAAACGACCAGTGCACGGTGCATCCTTTTTGCATTTATTTCAAAAACGAAGATAACGAACTACAGACCGTAAGCCTTGTTGTTGTCGCGGAGAGTTTAGCTCATAATTATGTGTCCGTTTATTTATTTCAAATGAAACTGTTTGAATTCTTAAGATCAAAATTCGATGCAATCGGCAAAGTAACGTTTTTCTCAGAAAATTTTTACAATCTTTGCATAATTGAAGAAGAACAAAACTGCAAGGTCGAGTGGCACTTTTTTGCGACGTCCCACGGTAAGGGCCCATGCGATGCGTTAGGGGGAACCCTAAAACGCATGGCGACTAAGGCAAGTTTGCAAAGGCCATATACTGACCAGATCTTAAATGTACAACATTTGTTTTCGTGGATTCAAAGCAAGGAAATTGCCATTAACACAGTTTTATGCACTCAAAAAGAACACGATGCCATGGAGCGACGACTTCAAAACAGATATAATAATGTCAAAACTATAACTGGAACGCAAAAGTTTCATTGCTTCATACCAAATATTTCTGATATGTCAATTAATGTAAAGCGGTACTCTTCGTCTGCCGACGTGCTAAATTTAAAGTTACTTTAATTTTATAATGATGCCAAGACAATTGAAATTTTTAATAAATATTGTAATTAAGTATAAGCAGCAAAATAAGAAAAATTTTTTCTTCATAAATGTATTTTTAACTGTAAAATAATTTTTAAAATGTATTTTTAATAATAAAATGAAATAATGTTAAATAATTAAAAATAATTCAATTATAAAAAATATAAAAACAATGAGAACAAGGTGGTCTCTTAAATGCTCTTCTCCTGTCCAAACAAGGAGTCGGGCCCATTTTTTTATTGCTGATTCTTAAAGCAAAAATTATGAGGAATCCAAAAAAAATAAAATTAGCCGGAAAATTTAGGAGCTTCTGTGGAAAATCGGAAAATTTAATTTTCATGGGAAAATTTAATTTTCATGGGAAAAAGGTAAATTTCTGAGAAAAATTAGGAAAATTTTATTTTTCAATAAAAGCCTGATTCAATACCTTTCAATGCCGAGCTATCACTCGATCGCTTTAGTAGTTTTTTTTTTAAACAACTTTCAATGAGGTCCCTTATGAAGAATTCTTCAATTTTGTCACATGACAGTGGTGTACACCACCACTAAACCAGTCACTATAAAAAAAAAAAGTATGTAGGTACATTATTTTTTGCTGGGCAATCGATTGAGACTATTTATTTTAAAATCGGAGAGGGGTCGTCCAAAAATTTGCCAATTTTGATCGTTTTCATATGGAATTGCTCTATACACATAAACAAAACACGGTACAATTGGACAAAAACACATAACAACGACATAAACATTGGTAAACTGTAGTTTTACATACCGTTTTCCATATTAATCCTTTTCACTTTTGTGTAAACTTTCGCCAGAACAAACAATCAAAGTTAAAAATATTTCCCGCCAATTTCACACAAAACGTATGGTACATAATCAGCTGACTTTAACAGCGCACAAATAGAACAGTGTTGCTCCACATGTTAAAGTTAAATATTTTTTTTTATCTAATTAGGGTGTTTAAAAATTAAAAATCAACAAAATTTTAAAATACTTCAAAAAAAAAAAAATGACTATCCCAAAAAAAAAAAAAACGAAAAAAAAACATTGTGCACAGGCAGCCACGCATGAGTTGTATGAAGCTGTGTTATACTTGAATACAGCGTATAACATACCACCCTTAAGCTCAAAAAATTAAAAATAACACTATTATTAATCGGCACATTAAAATGCCACAAACTGTATAAAAAGGATTTTGTATAACAAAATTAGGAATTAAACACACTTTATATGTTAATATATATTTTTTTAAATAGATAGATGATAGAAAAAATGTATTAAAAAATACAAAAAAAAAACATTTTTTTATTTTTTTTTGTTTTTAAAAAAATTATAATAGTAATATTTAAATGTATCAAAAATTCAAAAATTTTATTATTAATATTTTTTAATTAATTTAATATAAAGAAAAAACATAAAAAATTAAAAACAAATGAATAATAGTGTTTATTTTAATAAATTGTACTTATTTTAGTTTAAAAAATATTTTTATATCAATTTTTTGTTACCTATCTCAACGAACGTCACAATGAGCATTCTTTACTCGAAATAATATTTTTCCTTGACAATATTTGCAGATGAGAAATTTCTATGAATTTTTTACCTAACAGTAACATTTCTTCGTACCAACTGTCATTGAATAGACATTGGTACATTTTATATAACATTTCATATTATCTTAAATTAATGTGAGATGGAACTTTTTAACTCTACAAAATCTTTCTTCATGTATTTTTTTAATTTTGTACATCCTTTCATTCAACAGTCCGTGGTACATCCTTTCATTCAACAGTCCTTGCATAGAGATACATAAACAATTAACAATATAACATATCTTCATAAAAAAAGCTTAAATCTGCATTTGTCGCCATTACATCTATGAAACTGTTCAACATTGCACTTTAAAAAGCGATTATGTATGTAATTGTGTACGTCTGTTTTCTAGTTATAGCCTCCACCATATATGGTGAGGGTATATATCAGTTTGTCATGCCGTTTGTAATATGTCGAAATATAGGTTTAAGACCCCATAAAGTATATATACTCGTGATTCTTATGCAATTTAGCGATGTCCGTCTGTCTGTTTGTTGAAATGGCGATCCCGACGCGAAGACGCAAGCGAGGTGCCTATTTTTATCCAGATTATTGAACATCCTCCCGAGCAGTTTGGTATTGAAAATGAGCAAAATCGGTCCAGCGGTTAAAAAGTTATGAGTGAAAATGTGAAGATACCTCTAAATTTTCCATACAAATTTGTAAAATTTTTCTGTATCTATTTTTTTCTGTTAAGCTTTGTTGGTTTTTGTTTCATTCCATAAAATGTATTTTTGGTTTTTGTAAAACTCATATTTGATATTTTTGTTTTTCTACCAATTTTAGTTCTAACCATTTGTCAATAGGTGGCGCAAGAAATATAAATTCTCGATTAGTCAATAGATGGCGTATCTGAAATTGCAGTTCCTTCATTAGACATATTCTGCCGTAGAGGTAGTCTCCATTAAACGTATTGTGTTACCAATATTCAATAGAGTATTATTGATTTTCTATTTCCCTCGTAACATAAATGAATATTGGCCAAAAACTATGCAAAAAAATGTGTTTTATATGCATATTATACTTTAATTTTTCAATTTTATATTCATTTAGATTTAAAGAGCACAATATCGCAATTTCTTCACGTGGATTTATTTTTTTTTTTTGTGAAAGAGAAAATTAACATAAATATATATTTGCCAATGCCTCAATACTTGAAAATTATATAACTTAATGAAAACTTAATGTTTTTGTAAAACCATATTTGGAGACATGTCGAAATACAGATCTAAATCGATTTAACGATGTCCGTCTGCCTGTTGAAATGGCTCATTTTCCATACAAATTGCTGTATTTTACAGTTTCATAGTAGCGACTGGTACATAATATATTTTCTCATATTTTCCCACCAGTCGCTTTTATTTTCACATAAAATATTTTTCACATCAAATATTATTCACCTCAAAATTGTTTTCACCAAAAAATTTGTTTTTACCACAAAAATAATTTTCACCCCCAATTTTTTTTCCACCAGAAAAGTTGTTTTCGCTTTCAAATAAATTTTTTCAAATCCATATTTCTATTTTTTAAATTGTTTGTTACATACAACAAATAAACAAATGATAAATAATATTATTCTTTAGTACTTTTTGCGGTACTATTAGAGCAACGGTTCCCAAGTAGGGGGTTGCGACACTCTGGTGGTCCGTAGCTGCATCCGAGAGAAGTTCGTAAAAAATTGTTTAAAAATTATAAGGTAATAATAAATAATCTTCCAATGTCAGTTACCCCAATTGTATTGAAAAAAAAATCATGAATATATCGCGATTTTCAAAACTTTGGAAGGAATAAAAAGGTGGAGTATTCTAATCCTTAGGACTTTTCAGACTCCGGAAATTTTTTTGTTTAATTGAATACACATTATTTTTTATTTCTACTATAGGCAACTTTCTCAGATTCGAAAAAATCATCAGAGTATTTTTAAGAATCAATTTTTCCTATTAAAAAAATCACAGGTACTAAGAAGCTTTTATATTAAAAACGCCTCAAGATCCTAGTTTTTAAGTTTTTGTCACAATGGGTCCGTGAAGTATTAGAGCCTTAGAAGTACTTCATTGATTCATTCTTTTTTATTGATTTTATTTTTTGTTTAATATTTTATTTTTGGTACTATGGTTCTATGCAATTGATTGCATGCTTTTTTCCCAATTTCCCTTTTTAAAGTTGCTTGCTAAGTTTTGTCCGAATATGTACTATAAAGCAGCAAAAGAAGAATACATATGAATGCGAAAGAGAAATAACAAAAACATGCGAAAAATGAAAACCGTGCCTGTTTTGTTGCTTGCTTCTCTACACCGTTCGCCATCCAAACAAGAATTTCATGCTATAATTACATGCAAAAAGTCACCGTATAAATTGGCTCAGAGTTGTTTTTTCCTATTTATATAAATCTAATTACAATAATTGCGTAAGTGACACCTAGATGGACCTGCTGTTGAAAACTTTAATCGTTTATATATATAATATAGCCATTAATTGACACTACTGCTTATCAAAAATGACAATTGAGAACATTCGTTATTTAATTTAAAGTGGAAGTATTTTTTAATATTTTTGTATAAATAAAATAATTTAAATCAAATCATCTCATTAATATTGAAAACAAGCAAATAATTGCTCATTAATTCATATTTATTAGAAAATCGGTATGTAACAATAGATAGAATACAGTATTTAACTTCTAAATGGTTCTAAATGCTTCTAAATTTTTCTATTTTTTTTTTTTTGTTATTTTCATATTTGGCATTCTATACCTTTTCATGATAAAGGTAGTTGGCTACCAAAGCTACTTTAAGACCGATATGAAAATTTTAAAACGGCCATTCCATTAAAGGCAAGTGTCTTATTGTATAACCGGACTTATTGCGCTATTTTACCGGTTCTATTTTGAAGAGCGTGATAGACAACTACCGTTATAATAAAAAGTTATTGCTTTGCAACCATGGTTATTTTGCATTAATAAGCTTTGTTGGTTTTTCGTTTCATTCCATAAAATGTATTTTTGTTTTTCTAAAACTCTCAATTTATATTTTTTTGTTTTTCTACCAATTAAAGTTGTGCCAAAGTAAAAGTATTTTAGACAATATGGCATCAATATTTGCATATTTTGTTATAAATGCACATTTTTTTGCATATTTTATGATTTCTAATGCACGTCTTTGAATTTTATTGCATATTTTCTTAAAATTATGTTTTGATTAAATAAACTAAAGGGAGAATTAGTAAACGTTACTAAAAGAAGAAACATCCTACTGTTATATACTTAGAGTCTGTCAAATAATAAATATGATTTATAAAAATCGGTAATTTTTTTTGGTGAATAATTTTGGAT
Organism: Eustalomyia histrio; assembly: GCA_949748255.1. Lineage (NCBI taxonomy): Eukaryota > Metazoa > Arthropoda > Insecta > Diptera > Anthomyiidae > Eustalomyia > Eustalomyia histrio. The sequence continues at coordinate 91,479,127 of OX456523.1, forward strand.
TTATATTTTTTGCTTTTTAGTGCATATTTTTTTATAAAAATGCATATTTTTGATAGTTTAGTGTATGAAAGTCGATGCCCTGATTATAACCAAAAACCTGTAGTTTTTGAAAACTTCTTGTATTGTTAGTGGCGTCCCTGTAATGATTTTAAATATAAAGTTTTTGGTATATATACATAGCAATATGCGAAAAAGAACTTTTTATTGTTGAAAATGGTGCTTTAGGGCTTCAGCAGCAACTTTTGTTCTGCGACTTGTTCATAATTCCGTTATTTGAAAAATTACCGTTATTTTTAGGTTATTGAAGAAAATCAAAATTTTGACCTTTAAATTTCCAGAATTCGACCAAATGATGTTTGGCAACTTTGTACCAAATTTTTTGGCAAATATTTTTGCTGAACATATAAACTCATAATATTTGCATATACAGGGTGTTTTGAAGCATTTTTCAATTAAAATTAATTTTGCGCCATTCAGCGGCAATAATTTATACTAACTATATTCAGCAATTAGAAAGGTAATTTGAATACCTTTCCAACAAAATAACCAAATGAGAAAGAAAAGAGCTATAAGATAATGAAAAAGTTTCAAATTTATATTAAAATATCTATGTACCTTAAATTCATCATTAAAGTTTTGTACGTACTTAAATTTTTTGTTTTACGAATAAAATTTTAGTTATTTTAATAGAATTGTATTTAACAGAATTTTTATTATTTATACTTTTAAAAACATCAAGTTATTTTTATTATTTAATTTTTTAGGGGTACATAAGAGTGTAAATTCTTTAGTTTTTCTTTGAGTTGGGACTCTAAATACAAATTTGTTGTTTGCCAAACTTTTTCACTGTGATATTTATAATTAAAACCTCTCAAGCGGTTTATTTGCTTTTTAAGAAGTTTTATCCGATTACTCTGTACATCGGCATAAGATAGTTCATGTAATAAATTAAATAATTCCATATCAACCAAATTAAGAAATAGGACTTTATTCTCCGTACGTCGTTTTTTTTTTTGCTTGTTGGTTGCTCTCCATCTCTTCCAATCTATTTATTCAGCATTCCATTTTTTATTTTCCTGAAAAACCTTTTTCATTATTTTTACTTCATTTTCCATATTTTGCTTCGTAGGATGGAACTGCATAATATCGAAAAGGAAGTGAATGCATTTGTTTTGCCGGGCTTTACTTGCTGACATCTGGTGTATATATCTTTATGAGGTGCCATATTCTCGTTCCTCTTAGCCATCGCAAATACTCTCTAAACATTGACATTACTGTGGAATGAGTATACATTAGACCATTTATTATTTTTTTTTGTATTGATTCCCGGGCCGAAAAAGTTTCCATTAGGCATACAAGCCTCCAATAAAAAATTTGGGGCCCATCAGATAACGCTAAGGTCTGCCCAAAGTTCATTGAAAAATTAAAACACACTTTATATGGTGAAATATGGGGTTTTTAATCAAAATGCGTATGTTTAAGCAACTAAAAATATTTTTTTTTGGATAACTAGCCATAAATGATCAAAATCGTTAGAGAAACAAAAAAGTTACAAATGGTTTCATTTTAATTTTATGTCAATTGAATGTTGTAGCTGACATGGCATGCACAATGTGCACATGCATGTTGAGTAACTTATTAACTTTTGCACATTCTCTTTCTTTCTTTGTTGTAGGCAAAAGCCTACAACAACAACGCATTTGTTCGTCTGGCTAATTGTATTGAGTGATAAGGAAAAGGTTGGTGATAAGGAAAACCACCCCTATATAGTCCTTTCTCGCTCTCTCTTTAATTTAGCATAGGCTAAGATTTATTTAACTTGTTAGCTTTTAAGAGATCATATTTTGAAATAGAAAACGGTGTCTTACAAACAAGCAGTTCAGTCGTGTTTATTCTGAACACTTGCTATCCTATATATAGGACGTTATCCATATATAAGTAATGAAATATAAATTGTTGTTACGATATCGGATTTACCATCTACATCAGTTCGGAGTTACCATCGACTACATCCATGATGGTTACTCTATCCAGTGATAAATTGCGCTCCGTGGAATCAATTGTATCACATCTAATATCTGGGCCAAACAGACAGATACTGCAAGTTTTTTTTACAATATGCTGTTTGTAAATGTTGGCAGACAAAATTGTACACAAAAAGTGCTAAGCTAGCAATGGATGCGCGAATACCAAATACGTGATAAATACAAATGTCAAGATAAACTGCTAACACACAAACAAAGTGCAAACAGCAGATCGGAAACATCAAAATCGAATGTAAACACTTTCAAGGAAACAATAGACGATCTGTTCGATATCGCTAGTGCAAACGCCTTGGATGAGATGCGTATACAAGAAGATAAGAAATTTTTGTTGATGCAAAGACAGAAAGGAAGACCAGGGTACATGGCAGGCATTGACAAGAAGTTATTCAGTAAGCGAAATTATTGAACTGTTTGATTTCCTTAAAATATGAATCATAAACTGATATTTTGTAGTACTTGATACAGTTTATATTGGGAGTGAAGACGAATATGAATTCGATGATAACAGTACGATACGGATGCGGCATGCAAATTGCATACCGATGATAACGATGATCACACCAAACGTTCAAGAGGACGACATCATTGGATCTCGCCACGTCCTACTGTACTACTTGATAAGGCCAAAGTTAGCTGTTCAGATTTATTTCAAAACTTATATATAATTCAAAGTTATACTAATAATGTTAATTTTCACCGGTTTCTATTTTATTTTTTATACGTAGATCAATAGGTTTTAGCAGATTTCAGGGAAATTTGTTGCTTCTCTTAAAAAAAATGCCCAAAAATTACAATTTAAGTTAATAAAAAAAAATCATAAATTAAAGAACACAATTAAAATTCAAAAAATTACAAATATAATTTAAAAATTAGCAATTGATATTTAAAAGAGATAAATTTAAATTAAAATACACCAAACGAAATTAAAAAATTATTTAATTTCAACAAACATTTATTTAATTTTGCGTTTTTGAACTTCTATTGATGTTTTATCAATTCCAAAAGTTTTTGAAACAATCTAATCGTTTTTGAAATGGTTGTCCTTGGATTTGACAAAAACTTGCACGCGGTTTTTCCACGTTCCCATGATATCTGTGCTGTTTTTCAAAATTCGACGTAGTTCACGCTGTATCGCGGCTCAAAGTTGGTAATTTTTTTAAATCGAAGACGTCTTTTTAAATATTTGCGAATAAATAATGTTTTGCATTTTTCAATATTTCTGTAAAGCCATAAACCGCTTATTTTTGAAACAATTATCTAAAGTAGAAGATACGAGGGCGGATCATTAAGTCCGCGACTTTTCGAACTTCCCTCGTAGTTATATGAAATGCAACACTGCTCAAGTACCACCTGTTAATAGACTACTGTCAAATTTTGAGCAAGTTCCGTCATTTACTTTGCGTTTAACAGCTGTTCAAAACATACAACCTTGTAGATTTTTTTAAAAATGGAAAAAAATTAATTTCGATTGCTCATTAAACATTATTTTTTGCGAAAAGAACCGTCAATCAAACCAAGGAAAAGCTTGATAAATACTATGGGGACTCTGCACTATCGATTTTAATGGTAAAATAGTGGTTTACTGACTTTCATTGTGACATTTCAAGCTCGGAATATGCCGAACGTTCTGGACGCTCAGTTGAGGTCTCTGCACACAAAACAATTGAAAAAATTCACGATATGGTGTTGGCCGATCGAAAATTAAATGTGCGATAAATTGTGGAAGACATAGGCATATCACATGGCTCAGTGGTTTAAATTTTGAACGATCACTTGGGTATGAGTAAGCTTTCCGCAAGATGGCTGCCGCGTTTGCTCACAATCGACCACCAACGGAATTGAGTGACAGCTTAGATTCCATGGCAAAAATCTATGAAGTAGACTACGAATTCCCCCTCATTCGCCTTACTCTCCGGATTTAGCCCCCAATCACTATTTCCAAACCTAAAGAAATGGTTCCGTGGAAAGAGATTTAGCTCCAACGATGACATTATTGATCAAGCATATGCCTATTTTATGGACCTCGAGAAATCCTATTTTTTGGAAGGGATACAAAAATTGGAGAAACGTTGTACTAAGGGTATTGAGATAAAAGGAGATTATGTTGAAAAATATTTTTTTTTTTGCAAAAAAACTGTGTTTCATTCAAAAAGTCACGGACTTATTGACCCACCCTCGTATAAGCTTTCATATGAAATACGATTTGTAAAAATAATTGCTTAGAAAGTTAGATCAGTTTAAACATGAGGTATTTATCCAACTTTGAGCCGCTTAAAGTATCCAACTTTTAGCATCGATACACCGTGAATTTTGAAAAACCTAAACAGCACAGATCCCTGCGGGAAAAGGACCTATCCCAGGACACGTTACGTGACCGGTTCATTGTGATAAGAACCGGTCACGGTACAGGCCACTTTAACATGGGCTTGTCCTAGGAGGGGGTCAATTTCCCTCTGTAACATGTGACAGGACTGGTCAAAAGGACATGTCGTGACTTATAAACCGGTCGCGTGATAGGTACTTTAGGAATCGGCCATCTTTTCACCTATCTCGTGATATGTATTTTCGGAACCTGTTCAGTTTTCACATATCCCGGGACAGTTCTCAATTCCCAACTGACCCCTTTTTCCCGCAGGGATGTTGAATATCCGTGTCCAAATTTTCAGATGTATCAATAGAATAACCCCTTGGTTTTTTAATAGCATTTCAAAAATATTTTAATTTCATTTAATTTTTTTTAAATTCAAATGTTTTTTTATTTGAAATAATATTTTATAAATTCAAATATTTTATAAATTCAAAGATTTGTATATAAACAACAGTACTCGATACATGTATGTCTAATACACATTGTGTATGGATTGGCATAATTGGCCTGCAAATATTATTGTAAACTGACAACGTTAAATATATATGAACAACATTTAGGGCTTTGTTCTGCATACTCGTAACCATATAATTTAGGTGGCTTTGTACCAATAGATGATGAAGCAATAATTTTGATTTCTTGGTCAGTTTGTTCTTCATCTTAAAGAGAATACCAACAGCAGGTGCAATTTTACTCTTAATTTCGAATATATACATGTACAAATTACTTTGAAATGTAATACCCAGATATTTTACAGTATGTGTCTCCTGTACTACATTACCATCAACAAAAATGTTAAAACTGTTGTTTATAGCATAAGAATGTGGTCAAAAGCGAACTAACTTGGTCTTGTTTGCATAAGGGATACATCCCGCTCCATATTCGTTTTTAATTCCAAATTTAAATTGCACAAATCATTTAAATAAATAGAGAACAGCAACGGTCCTAAACAACTTCATTGGGGTTCACCACATTTAACATCCAACATTGGTGGCTCTGAAATAAGTCAATATTTGAGTCGCCCACTATGATAAATGGGCCTTGCGTATTGCCATCCATAAAATTCTCAAAAATATATGCAAAAAGTCTCTAATACTACATTTTTGAGAACGATAAAACGATGCTTACTATTAATTCTAAAATCTTTTAGCGTAATCGCAATTAAATCCACAAAATTTTCACTCTTACATCGCTCCACAGAAAAATTTAATTTATCGCTTACATACAACGAAGTAAAACCATATCCATCACTTCTACAGCAATGAACATTAACATACCCAGGAAAAGAATATAACTGGGTTAACTTTGTTTCAAACCAGGTCTCCTGTACAGCGATTATATCAGGAAGTTTTGAAAGACTAGCAATCAGAGCTTTTAACTTGTTAAATTTTGTCACAGAAGAAACACTTCTAATGTTTACACTTATAATATTTAATCATCAAAATAAGAAAAAGAGAAAAATAATTAAAATAATACAAAATAAATAAATTTTATCTTTCGAAAAGAAAATATATATAATATAAATTAAGGTGAAACATAGGGTACATGATCATCATCACTGTTTAGATCTTCTGCAACAGGGTTGGGGTTATTGTTGGCCATTGATCTACGTTCCCACGACTTAGCGTTTGTTCTTACATTTAACAAAATTTCATCCACATCTTCCTCACATCAGATCACCTGCGCTCTGGATATATCGCTTCTTTTATAAAAAAATTACCATTCTTACATACTGGAGAAGATTTAGTGTCTCTTTGCTAAGAAAATCATTAACAAATACTTTGGTTAAAGCCTCGCTTTTCTTCAATTTGGGTTTTACAGACATTAATTTGTCTTTGGATGATTTTGAAGAGAATTTAACAACCATCGTTTTCTTTTTAACATTTTTATTGTTATTATTTCTATTTTCAACATTTTGTGGTTCCATATCTACACCAAGACTCATTGAAAATTTAACTACTGTTTCTACTGCCGTATTACCTTCAGCCACCTCTAGCACTGACAATACAATTATTTTTAACACGATCATCGTCAATAATTTTACGGATGGTTTAAGATGATTAACTTCTCTTCTCAGTTTTTGATTTTCTTTTTCCATTTGACATTATTTTTTTTTTATTTTCAGCTACAGGTTTTAAAATATCATCGTATTGTTTCGCCATGAACTGTATAGTTTCTTGAATTTTAGACAGAGGGCTTTTCTTTGATTGCTTGTAATTCACTTTTCAATTCTCCATTTCCATCTTTGCATTTATGAGAAGCAAAAACCTCACTCTCATTATTAAGAAAGTACTCAAATTGAAGTTTGTCCACCGGTGTACATTGTGAGTGGTATAAAATCCTCGGTCACTTCTTTGATTTGCAATTTACATTGCTCACAATTTATTAATTTTTTGTTTTGAATATTTTTACGACGTGTACCAGTCATTCTTCACAAGTTTATAATGTACAACACTTTATTTTATATATTTCAAATGTTTTTATTATTAAAGAAAGGTTTTAATTCAAAGAATAAAATTTTTAAATCATTTTCTTTTATCACTGTGAAAAAACTCAACTTCTATCCAATTGGGTTGTTAGCTATGTTGCAAGTTAGTAAACATTAATAAATAAATGCATATGAAAATATCAATTTAGTAATTGATACGCTGAAATCGATGCGGGGAAATGCTGAGGAGTAGTTTGTTATTATTTATTATTATTATTTTTTTTTTATAATTATTATTATTTAAATTCAGTATTAAATGTATAGATTTTAGTCAATGTGATAACTAAGTTTTAAATATAAATTTTATATGAATTTTGAAGCTGTAAATTATGTTTTAAATGCTTCAAATAGGTCGAAAAATTCAGGTTTGGAAATTACTAGCTTTTTTAAAAAAATTAATGGAAAAAATATTCCCCTCCCCCTACACGAAACAAAATCCTGGGCACGCCACTGTGTATTGTCATATTTCATTCGAATTTTGAATAAGACACTGGAAGGTTTTAAAAACTTCTGGTTTATTGTTGTAGTGTAAATCATGATTAAAAGTACATTAAGTATTCATAATGCTTTAGAAAATTCTTAAGTAGGGAAACTTGGGAAAATTTTGATCAGGCCGAAAAGAAGTACCGCTTTTGGGGTAAATTTGATGGGAAACACTCAATATTGTAACATTAACCATATAAATGGCTATATTTACTGTTTAGTAACGACATATAAAAGACAAAAATATATGTATATATATTTCTTTCAAATAAAAGCAATCATTTTTAAGCTATTGTAGTAATAAAAGTTGTATAGTTTTTTTTTATTTTTTTCGATTTGTAATAACATGCTTAACATTTTGTTATACTAGTTTTCTTAATAACAACCTATTTCGCAAGCTAACTTTTTCTTATGAAGTCCCGAAACGAGAATTAAAAAAGGACAAATATGCATAAACCCTTTCACAAACCTATCATATATTAAAAAGTTGAATATCTCAAAACTACCCCCAGAAATTAACAAAACTTTCTTTATTAAAAAATACCTTTGAAAACTAATCTCCTATAAAATTTTAGAAAAACAACTCCAGCTTAACCTATCTAATGGTTAACCCTTGGAATTTATACAAATAACATCATTATCCCTGTCCAACCTTATGCTATCTAATTTTAACCTTTTTTCATTTACTTTTTTTTCTATTGTTTTTTATAAAAGAAACATATTTGACATCTTTATTACAAACAAAACAAGTCGCAAAATTTAAAAAAAGTCAATACCTCCATATAAATGGATATTAGCCAATAAAATTGGACAAAACACAATAATAAATGGAAAAAACGGAACTTAGGAAAATAAAATCTAAAACCCAATTTAAGTTTCATTTATTTCATATAAAATAGTAAAAAATATAGCATACTTTTGAAAAATATTCAGCAAATGCGCTTTGTTTTTAAAACAAATATTTTGAAACAGAAAGGCAGATTAAACAGACCAATAATGGTTAAGTTGCCAAAATGATTCCACATTCAGACATAGCCGTTAAGTAATGATAAGTAATTAGATTACTTTTTTTGAAAGGTGAAGTAATGATTAAATTACGATTATATTTAGATTCGCACGATTACTAATTGATTACGATTACAAATAATCCAAAAATAATCCAGATTACTAACGATAATCAAAACTGAATAGAAAGTAATCAAAAAATAATCCGACTACTTTCATAGATTATTTTCAAAGTATTTTGCATTCAGACCTATTTAATGTTATGAACAAATATAGTCACTAAAACAAATATTAAATTTTGGTTATTTTTTAACCGGCATACCTTTTATTAGATTGTTGATTATCGATTTTATAATTGCTAACCTGTTTGCATTCTTCTTAATTTCTTTTATAGGCATTTGAAAACAATTGCTAGCGGCAGTGGCGTGCCCAGGATTTTGTTTCGTCGGTGGGGAGGGGAGGGGGAGGTGCCAAAATATATAGCTGGCAATTTCTAATAATAATTCAATTATTTATTATATTGACTGAGATACGTTTAATATTAAGTAAATTTGATTGTTTTTATATATTATAAATTCTTTACCACATTTTGTTTTTCGTATATTAATAGTTGTAGAAATTGGCGCAAATAATATTATGAGTGTGGAAATAATTAGTAATAGAGAAAGGATAAGTATAGAGATTTTATTGAAAAAAGCGGTCAGATAAAATTCTGTACATAATACAAGGTAAGGTAACTGAGAATAAATTAAAAAAAATTCCTTTTCAAAGCAAATTTTTCTCATTTTTGCACAAATTTCAGCAAAATCTGGTAAAACCCATTTGGGTCCAAAAAAATTAATTGGGCTTGCAAAGAAAATCAATTGCAAACAAACAAATACTAAACATTGTAAAAAAATTGTATTTTGAAAATAATTTCGGGGGCCCCCTCCTCTGGGCACGCCACTAGCTAGCGGTATTTACTGTTTTTATTTGTTATAGGTTTTGTTTGTGATCTACCTTTAAAAATAATAATAATAAGGCTCTAGCTCTTCCAAACTTTGGGTTCTGATGAGATCTTTGGCCAGATCGAAATACTAGTTTCGACCTAGTAACAAAATATTTCCTTTTTTTGTTCACATATTCTGAAGTCGAATATACACAATATAATTTAAAATATTATCTCGATGTATATTATCAAAAAACAAAAAAAAAAAAACTGTGAAACATTTTTGTTAATACACACTAAAGCCCCTATATCGTGATAAATATTACCGTAAAGATTTTATACAAAAACTATAGGAATTTTTAAATTTTTTCTCTATGAAATAAAAATTTAAAATTCCTATATTTATTAACCCCTCCTCCATATATGGTGAGGGTATATATCAGTTTGTCATTCCGTTTGTAACATGTCGAAATATTGGTTTCAGAACCCATAAAGTATGTATATTCGTGATCCTTATGCAATTTTAAGTCGATTTAGCGATGTCCGTCTGTCCGTATGTCTGTCTGTTAAAATGGCGATCACGACGCGAAGACGCAAGCGGGGGTGCCTATTTTTACCCAGACTTTTGAACATCCTCCCGAGCAGTTTGGTATTGAAAATGAGCAAAATCGGTCCAGCGGTTCAAAAGTTATGAGTTATGTGAAGGTAGCTCTAAATTTTCCATACAAATTGGTAACATTTTTCTGTATAAATTTTTTTTCTGTTAAGCTTCTTGGTTTTTCGTTTTATTCCATAAAATGTATTTTTTGTTTTTGTAACCAAAGATATTTATACATAAAGAAAGAGTAAAATACATAATTGCTTTAGTGCCGCTACTTTTGAATAGGTGGCGCTGAATTAACATAAACCAAAAAATTAATTTGTTAAAGAAAGAACATGAGTTGTAACTATTTGTCAATAGATGGCCCATCAGAAGGTGCATTCTCGCCATTAGGTATATTCTGCTGCAGAGCTAGTCCCCATTAGCCAGTAACAAAATTGAGTATTTGCCAAAAACTATACTTTAAAATATGTTTTTTTTGCAGTCCATGGTTAAAAAACTAGTGAAAATGTAAAGGTGCCTCTAAATTGCCCATACAAATTTAGTACAATTTCATAGTAGCGACTGGTACATAACATATTTTCTTATATTTTTTTCACCAGTCGCTTAAGCAGTAAATATTTTGTATTTTTCACCACAAAATTTTTTTTTCACCACAAAATTTTTTTTCACCTCAAAAAATTTTTTTCACCTAAACATTTTTTTTTCACCAAAAAAGTTCTTTCCACATCTACAAAAGTTTTTCACTTCAAAAAATTGTTTCACCTACATAATTTTACCTCAAAATTTGTATCAAAAACATTAGAGAACATCTTTTTAGGATATTGGTGGAGGGTATTTAAAGATTCAATTACAATTCTTTTTAAAATATAATCAAATTGATTACTAATCGTAATAAAAAGATAACAGATATGCATTCAAAACAGGACAGATTAATTATGACAACCAAATTTCTTGCCACTGATTTATTTGGTTCTGGCGACCAAAGTTAATACAACAGAAATCCAAAAAAAAAACTCTTCGGTTCTACAGACTTTTTCTCACAAAAAAAAAATTTGTATTAATATTCTGAGTACTTTTTGTTATTTTAAAAATATTTTTTTAAAAAATTTATTATTGTTCTTAGTGAAGGAGCTAGAAAATATAAAATCTTTATATAGAATCGTTGTGAAAATTAATTTTTCGACAATGCATTTTCCAAAATTAAACCCCCAAGGCATTTTCGAAAATTAAACCCGCCAGGTGAAAATTATCATATTTTATCATTTTTTCATTCGAGACTTAACTGATACAATTTTTGTTATGAAAACAATACAGTATTATGACTGTAATTGTCAAAGTCAAGTTTATTTGATTTCAAATTATTCATTAAAATTCAGCATTTCCTAGTCAGAATTTTTGTTACCACAGTATGGTTATATTCAATCATGTAATAAATAGAAAGTATCAATCATGAAATAATAAAATATATACTATAAAAATTATGGTAGCAACTATATTAATGGTTAGAACCTATTTTTAAACCAATAACTTAATTGTGACAACCATATCCGAATGCCAGCAATCGTTATATTGTAGCAATGATCATGTTGCAACCATGTGTTTCCTCTGCGTGTAAACATTGAATAGTGGTTGTTTCATTGTGCGTTCATAAAACATTGATCATTTCAAAGTCACTCCTATTAAAATCACATTAATGGGTGCTAGTTACTACCACCTTTGAAAGTAGTTGTACATTAGGGTTGTGATTTTTGCTTCTTTTGCAAATATAAAAAATTGCATGGCTATTTGTAGGCCTAAAAAAATATTACGAAACACGATGTTACATTTTTGCGATAGTTAAAAAAGTTCCCGCACCAAACGAAATGAAGTTATGGATTATTTTTTAACTTTTATAAAAATATAATATTTGACTTAAAATTGCATTGTTTTTTATTAAAAAAAAATATTAAAAAGAAGTATTGGAAGCTTTTAGATATTCGATTCGGTGCTGAAGGTTTTTGTTCCGAATTGACTTAAAGAATGAATTTTATTCCTAGTACAATATGGTGCATAACGTAGTGCCCTGTTAGTTTTTCTTAAATAACCATAACCATACTCGCTGCATGATAAAGTACACAAAACTTGTAAGTCTGCTTAACCGCAGCATTATTAAAATAAAAAAATAAGTACAATAGTAACCAAAATTAGTAGTTACTATCAAAAAATATGTGGTTACCGGTTTATAAATAATAAGGTCTATTAAAATCCTTTTTAATTAACAAAAAAAATAAGCAGTTACCAATACATTGGTAATTCACACGGTAGTGACCTGTCATTACCATGCTTTTGATGGGTACTCATATGTTTGTCTTTCCCCGTGAACAATTTAGTGCTAAAAATTATGCAAATTGATGGAAAGGTGGGAAGGAAGAAGTTTTGAAGGAAAATACGAGGACATCTCAAATTTTTTCACATTATAAGGTACATTGTATTAAATAATTAAAATTTTATGAATACAACAAAATTTTTTTTTGAAATTGCGCCTACAATCAATCTTGTAGCCAAAAAAATTTTAATAAATGCAAGCATTTAAAGCATTATGTATTAGGTGGTTGGGGTATTAACTAAAAAGTATTATAAATAAATATAAAAGTGGAACAACATCTTTGATTCTATTATCAAGTAAAAATACTTCAGCAGTTATTTTCTATAATCCGCTGGTTGAGTCAAACTATTTTTTATTTATTTATTTAGTCTATGGAAAATAACATCCTTACAGACTATTATGATAACAATAAAAAATAATGATAAAAATACTAACATATGAGAGAGTAATAAAATTTTAAATGAACAGGAATTATATGTTGAAACAAAATTAATTAAAAATATTATTTAGTTATTAAGATAAGGAATAATGTCTGTTTTAATAGAATCTAAGCTCTTATAAAAATCAAAGATATGATAAAGTTGATTAAATTCTATACAAATACGGCGAAAAGGATCAGAATCAGCATAATTTGTAGAAAACTATTTAACACTAAGAAATAGATAGTATCTTGATAAGCGATGTGGAATATTTATGTTGAGTTTGCTAACTAGGAAATCTGAATGTAAATCTCCATTAATCAAGTTTGTTAAAAAAGTTACATTTAACATTTTACGGCGACTATAAAGTCTAAAAGCTTTATAAGCGCAAGACGGCTTTTGTAAGGAGGTTAATGCGCAGAAGGATTCCAACCAATTCCACGGGGGCAAAATATAAGGAATTGTTTTTGAACGGATTCAATAAAAAGGATCCCAGACAACAGAACCAAGAGTTGGTCTCACTAAAGTAGTAAATAGCTTTTTTGTTATGTAAGGATCAGCAAATTATTTTGCCCAGCGTTTGATAAACCCCAATACACCAACTGCCTTATTAATTGTCTTAGTAATATGATTTCGGAAATCTAAACGTCTTTCCAATAAAACACCACGACCATTAAATGTTTCAAACATCTCTAGCCGCATACCATTCATCACGTAAAAACCATTTACTGGAAGAGATCTCGAAAACACCATGTATTTGCATTTTTGTACGTTAAGGTCCATTAGGTTTAAATTACACCATGTAGTAAAATTATTTATATCGATTTGCAATATGGCTTGGTCAGTACAATTATTAAATGAAAGAAGTATTTTGACATCATCTGCATACATCAATCATTTAGAATATTGTAAAACCGACGGAAGATCATTAATAAAGAGTATAAATAAAAGCGGACCAAAATGACTACCTTGAGGAACGCCAGATGGGACATTGATAACATTAGATTGTACAGTACGAAATTTAACACACCAACCAGTTTTTGGGTTATTTTACCCTACTGGTAGTCAGGGTATACTGAGTTTGTGCTGTTTGTAGCTAACAAAAATTTCGGCTCGAGACTCACTTTATAGTGCACCAATCTAATCAGAATCACTTTTTGATTATGATTATATCCGTCCGTGCGTGTGTCCATGCAAACTTCACCCAGAGAAAAGATTGGTTACAAGTGATCAAAAACCTTAAAATTTATTTGTAAGGATGTTTTTTTATTCTGATAACACATTATCCATTAATAAAGCAAAAATATTGTATTAGGAATTAAAAAGAGCGAAAAGAAATTAAAAACAATCCTTTATCCAAATAAAGTTGAATTACCTATCCAATCAACCTAGAAAATTAGTACAATCTATCAAATTTATTAAAAAATTCAGGATTATCTCGATCATATATACCATTCAAATAGGGTTTCAATTAAACTAACCCAATTGTGGATAAGTTTTGATCATAGACGCCACTAAGGATTGGTTTTGGTAAACGAATTTTGGATTATATTTGCCTTCCTAACAAAATATTTAAATTCAAAACTAACCAGCATAATTTATAAGTGTTTCTGGTGCAGAAGGTAGAGAGGTAGCCTCCGAATTTCCGACTTCAAATCCCGGAAATGGCAAATATTAAAATTTTTTTTTTAATTGAAGTAAAATATTGAAGTGTTACGATAGCAAATATATCAAAGAAAATTAAAATTACTAGAGCTGATGGCCTTTGCAGCCAGTGCTCTTAAATATAAATTTAGTCCCAGAATTCATTCTGAAGATTAAATAAATGAGTAATAATAATATTACTAGTGGTGCCCATTGTTCTTCAAAAAAATTTTGTGGAACGTAATAATATTTATGTGAAATATAAATATCAAATTACGAGGGCGGATCAATAAGTGCGTGACTTTTCGAACTTCCATCGTAGTTATATTAAATGCAACACTGCTCCCATCAAGTATCACCAGTAGTAGGAGATTGGGGACTCAACTTGATTTAATGGCTTTTTCTATGGGGACTCAACTTGATTTAATGGCTTTTTCTATGGGGACTCAACTTGATTTAATGGCTTTTTCTATGGGGACTCAACTTGATTTAATGGCTTTTTCTATGGGGACTCAACTTGATTTAATGGCTTTTTCTATGGGGACTCAACTTGATTTAATTGCCTTCTAGTGTGGCCGTCGGTTGTATGCTTATAATATAAAAGGGTTGTAATACAAAATTTTTATGATCAAGTGAAAGTCATTGATCTACATATTTGTTTTTGGTCTTTTTGAAATTATGTGGTTAGTGTGGCCGTCGGTTAATTCTTTTTATCTCTTGTTATACCCTATTCCGTTTGTAACATGTCGAAAAATAGGTTTAAGACCCCATAAAGTATATATATTCGTGAACCTTATGCAATTTTAAGTCGATTTAGCGATGTCTGTCTGTCTGTCTGTATGTCCGTCTGTCTGTCTGTCTGTATGTCCGTCTGTCTGTCTGTCTGTCTGTCCGTCTGTCTGTCTGTCTGTCTGTCTGTCTGTCTGTCTGTCTGTCTGTCTGTCTGTCTGTCTGTCCGTCTGTCCGTCTGTCTGTATGTATGTCCGTCTGTCTGTCTGTCTGTCCGTCTGTCTGTATGTCTGTCAGTATGTCTGTCTGTCTGTCTGTCTGTCTGTCTGTCTGTCTGTCTGTCTGTCTGTCTGTATGTCCGTCCGTCTGACTGGCCGTCTGTCTGTATGTCCGTCTGTCTGTCTGTCTGTCTGTCTGTCTGTCTGTCTGTCTGTCTGTCTGTCTGTCTGTCTGTCTGTCTGTCTGTCTGTCTGTCTGTCTGTCTGTCTGTCTGTCTGTCTGTCCGTCTGTCTGTCTGTCTGTCTGTCTGTCTGTCTGTCTGTCTGTCTGTCGGTCTGTCTGTCTGTCTGTCTGTCTGTCTGTCTGTCTGTCTGTCTGTCTGTCTGTCTGTCTGTCTGTCCGTCTGTCTGTCTGTCTGTCTGTCTGTCTGTCTGTCTGTCTGTCTGTCTGTCTGTCTGTCTGTCTGTCTGTCTGTCTGTCTGTCCGTCTGTCCGTCTGTCTGTCTGTCTGTCTGTCTGTCTGTCTGTCTGTCTGTCTGTCTGTCCGTCTGTCTGTATGTCCGTCTGTCTGTCCGTCTGTCTGTCTGTCTGTATGTCCGTCTGTCTGTATGTCCGTCTGTATGTCTGTCTGTCCGTCCGTCTGTCTGTCCGTCTGTCAATTTTTACCCAGATTATTGAACATCCTCCCGAGCAGTTAGGTATTTAAATTACATAAATTGACAAAACATATTCATATTACAGTTCATGCAAAATTAAGTATATACGTATATCATCTTCAGCCCCTATGGTGGAGGGTATTCAAAGATTCGGCAAAGCCGAATTTAGCCCTTTTTTACTTGTGTGTGTTTTTTTTTCTATTCTTTGGTGGCATATACAGAACAACTGTCGGTTCTTTGCTTTTAATGTAAAAGTAGTGGTTATACAAAAATTGTCATGTGCGTGATTGGCTAGGTGTTAAGTAATGAGGGTCTTTGTTGTTAGTGTTGCCGTCGGTTGTTTGCTTGTAATGTAAAAGTGGTGGTTATACAAAAATTGTCATGTGTGTGTTTTGCTAGAAGGTGTTATGTGACAAGGATCTTTTTTGAAATTATATAAGGTAGCGTTGCCGTCGGTCAATTCTTTTTATCTCTTGTGTGTTTTTTTTTCTATTCTTTGGTGGTCATTGATCTACATATTTGTTTTTGTATTAAGAGGAAATTTGCATTAAGTGAAAGTCATTGATCTACATATTTGTTTTTTGTATTAATAGGAAATTTCCATTTTTTCTTTCTTGTGTTTATGTTATATTTTTGTTTTTATTTTTTTGTGTGTTTGGTATATACATTCTACATATAAATGTATAAGTAGGTCATAAATTAATTATTTATTAATGTGACATTTTCATTAATCTACAAATTTTTGTGTTTTAATGAAATTCGAATCTGTTTGTTTGTTTTGTTCGGTTTTGTTTCTTGTAATAAAGCGGTAATTGGAATCTGTTAGTGTTTTGTTTGTTTGTTTGTTTAGTTGAGTATAATAAAAAACAATACTAAAAATTAGTTTTACATGTATTTGGTTTTATTTTACTTTCTTTTGAAATAATTCTTAAATTAAAATATCATTAAATATTTCTTATAAATTTAAATACGTATAATATAATAATTTCGGTTATTTTTTTTTTTTATTTAATTAAAAATTTATGAAATTATGAAAGTGATTTATAAGATCGTTGACTAAATTTTCTCTAAATTTATAGATGATGCAACTACATGTATCAGGTCCTTCAGTATATCTTCCTCTGCCACTAGCGAATGAGACGCAGGCAGCGAGACGAATAATAAAGATGTAGAATCATGGTTGGACGAAAATCCCATCAGAAAATTAAGTTCAGTATCCTTTACTTCATCATATAAGTAGATTACTTTATCCGGTTTTTTGTGTTTGTTGAACTTTTTCTGTCTGTAAAATAAATTTTAAATAAAAAGAAAAAACAAATATATCTCTTACTTCATCATCCGGTTTTTCCTGTTTGTTGAACTTTTTAAAAAAATTTTTGTTAAAACAAATTTTTAATAAAAAAAAAAAATATCTCTGAGAACTTTATCCACTTATTTTTTCTGTGTGAAGTTATTTTTACTGTGTGAAATTTTTTTTAATAAAAAAATAAAAAACTAGCTCAAAATGTTTTTCTGCGTGATATGCCAAGCTGCTTTCAACACCAAACACAACATGCTTCAACATAAAAATAAACATGAAGGAGCATGAAAGGACCCATGCAACCACCTCATCAAAATTTTGCGTTCCTTGCAATGAAGCAGTTAGTAGCTTAAACTATAGCCAACACTTGCGAACACTACAACATCGCAGCAATTGTGGGATGAAGACAATTAACCCTAGACTCACTGTAAGGAGCAGTGATTATAGTGAACGAATAGCAATTTATATGCTAGTAAATGAAAAAGATGAAATTCTCATGCCCGAGGAATTTTTCAAAAAAGAGGAATCTATTTTAATAGAACTCCTAAAGGATTGTCAAGCTAAACACATATCCTTTAAATTCAATATGGAGCTTGTGTGTGATTATATCAAAATAAGCGAGCAAGAAATGGTTGCAGCTACAATGACTCACTCAACAAAAATGGCAATGGTCACTTTAAGCGATGACTTGAATAATATCTATGACTCGCAAACTGATGAAATTAGAAATAAAATGTCTGAGTTCCAAGAAAGGGATAGTGGATGGTCTCTGGTTACCATAAAATTTTTAAATATTAATGTGAATGAAGTTAATATTATAAGAGGATCACAATATATACCTCTGCCAAAGGAATTAGTCAGAAAGCGGGCATTTATAAATATCCAGAATGATGATGTCTACTGCTTCAAATGGTGTTTAATTGCTTCATTGTATTGTGAAAAAGAATTGTCTCGTTGTCAACAAACGGAATGTTCATCCTACAACATAAAAAGTATTTCTGCCGACATAATAATTGTAAACAATTTGCAATTAAACTTTTCAAACCTCACCTTTCCATTAAGTCTAAAAAGCTTAAAAGACTTTGAAAGGCAAAATGTAGATATAAGTGTCAACGTCTTCGGATATGAAGAGAAAAATATAGTCGGACCCTACTATCTAACGAAGGAGGAGAAGAAATATCATATAAACCTCCTGCTTCTCATAGAGGAAGAAAGGTCGCATTACATCGTTATAAGTGATATTTCAAGGTTAGTAGCAAAAATACATGTAACACTTTATAAAAAAGAAATATTTCAAATTTGTTTGTTCTTTTTTATTAAATAAAAGGTTTATTCCAAGCAGTTTGACTGGGCACAAAGAGAAACTATTTGTATGTAATGCATGCCTTACTTACAAATATAGTCAACGAGATTTATCACTTCATAAACAAACTTGCAATAAAGTTTGCACAAGGATGCCAGAAGGAGCTGATGCTGTTCTAAAATATTCGAATGCTCATAAGGAACTAGATGTTCCGTTTACAGTCTATGCAGACTTTGAATTGATTTTAAGTAGCATAAGTGAAGAGGTTAGTACTAAAACTACAAAAATACAACGACATATTCCATGTGCTTTTAGTTATTTTATAAAATGTAGCTTTAATGATAATTTAGACAAGTTTGAAATTTATTTTGGAGAAGATGCACCTAAAGTTTTTGTTAAAGATTTAGTTGAGGACTTAAAAGACATTTATAAAAATTATATTTACAAAGAAGTTGAAATAATAATGACTAAAGATGATATAATTTTTCATAATTCATCTAATATTTGTCATATTTGTGAAAAGGTGATATATTTATCCAAAGTTAAAGATCACTGTCATTTTACTGGCAAGTATAGAGGCCCTGCTCACAATGATTGTAATTTAAAATATAGAAAACCTAAATTTATTCCAGTATTTTTTCACAACTTTTCTTCATATGATTGTCATATGTTCTTTAAATATTTAAATAGTATTCCAGATAGTGATATACGTGTAGTTCCTCTCAACAAGGAATTATATATATCTTTATCTATATATCTACCTTTTCAAGAAAACTCGACTAAGGAAAAATTCGAAATAAGATTTCTGGATTCGTTCAGATTTATGGCTTCAAGTTTAGATTCCCTAGCAAAAAATTTACGTGTTGAGGATTTAAATATTGTCCGCAAAAATTTCTCTGATGAAAATCATTT